>CM040624.1:3489684-3787565 GCA_022817965.1 Solanum lycopersicoides
TGTTCAATAGTCCGCTTCGGTGCCTAAGTATAGGTTCCCTTTTATTGAAAAGCCTTTATTACGTTTTTTATAAACATAAGCTTTAGAATATTCATCATTCATATGCTTATAGCATATTCAAACACCTATTAGATTTGGAGTATTCTTGGCACCCCTACAAGGACCCTCTCTAATACTAGATCATCCATGGTGGTTATACTTAATGTGAGCAACCTTCACATAACACATCAAGTCACACAGTTCATATATCAATGCATAAGTCTATAGGCATAACTATATGAGCAATCCTTTCATAAACCTACTAAGACACTATACAATTCATACTTCATCATATCATATTCATAACATATTTCATTAATCATCCTTCATATGCATAACCAAACCTAGGAACTATCCTATCAAGATACACATGTGCAATGCAATGCATAGACAAGGTCCCATACCCTTGTCCATACTAGTACACCTATCAAGTCATCCTAGTAAGGAATACAAATCATACATTCATAAACATCACCTTAACATACATAGTAGTAGACACTAGTGAATATGAAGAACTACCTTTCATTTAGACACCATGAGTATACTACTTATAATATGCATGTAAGTGAGAGTGTGTGTACATTGACCAACATGATCACATAATGGCTATCAATAACTCTTAAGTCAGCCACACTATTAGACCACATTAACTTCAAGCACATAGCACACAACACATAATAGCATAGAAGACAGACAATATATACATGTAATCAAGACTCCTAACTTTAGCTATTTACATTCCATATAAGGGATACATGGGTAGAGGTTATTAACCACTTAACACATCAAGCAGCACCTATACAATACCCTAACATGATTATACACATGCCTAAACAATAGCCACCCAACCTAGTTCACAACTAGAATAGGAAAGTAGGCATAAGCTTCTCATAGTATCATTTTAAGCATATGTTCACAAGTTCATCAATTTGCCTTCATGGCCATGGTCAACATATATATAATGACAATAAAGTAAACACTGCCACCATAAGTGGACCATACCACACAATGCCATACAAGGCTTCATCAACATTACTATAAAGAACAGAGAAGTAGAAGAGTAAAGAGAATAAGCATTCTTACCAAATTCTCATCCTTTGATCATCATTGATCAATACACCTTATTCATCAATAAAACACATATATGTCAGTAGCTAAATGTACTTTAAACATATAAGAAACCATGTACAAGTCACTACAAGATTATACCATAACGTAATACAACATATCAACATACTAGGAAAGTAGAATAACATAGATCTTTAGCTATCTTCCCTAACATTGATTTTAGACCATAGTTCATACATATACAAGTCTAAGGCAGTAGCTAATTAGGTAAGAAATCAAGCCTAAGTCATGCATCATCTAATCACAATTCAAGATCCATCACATACTTAGCCTCTTGACTTCATAACCTAAAAGAATCTATACCAATTCATGCAAGCCCTTCTTAATTTGAACATTAAGGATTTATACCTATAAAATTCATCCATTACATCCCCCTAAAACAGTAGCTACAGCAGTTCATACATAATCAAGAGTCTACTCAACCGATCTCACAATCGACTTCAAGACAACATGTAGAAACATAGGCTATTCATGTTCAATTCTTCATATATTTATCATCATGGACTGATAATCATCAATTCAACATCAATTAATGTAAATAACAATAACCACAAGCAATTCAACGTAAGAGAATCACCAATTCATCAAGAACAAGCCATAATCACAAAGCCCATGCAAAGGCTAAAGCAATTTTGGAAAGAACATGGGTTCATCATGCAATTGGAGTGAAAACACATTTAAAACATTGGATTAACTTCAATTAATCATGATTCAATCATTAAAAAGCTTTTGAGAAAGAACCCATGGCTAGATTAGAAGATTGGAAACTTGATCATAATTTTTTTGAAAACATTGAGAATGGCTCTCTAGATGAAAAGATAACTAGAGATGAAGATCACCATACCTTTTATTAGGAAAACCTCTAAAACTTCATGATTCATCCATGAAAACCCAGCTTGAATCTGTTCTTGAGCTTCACCAACAATGGTGGTTTTAGAGAGAACATTTTTGGAGGGAAAGGCTTAAAATATGAGAGAGGGTTTGGGAATGGGTTGATCACGTTTTTAAAGACTTATATACACCTAAAATTACTTAAATAAACTATTATAGTCAGGTTAGGACGTGGGGTGAATTTACCATTCACCCCTTTAAGTGGCAGCACGCAGGCACCAACTAGCAGGCACCCGCGACGCATGCCATGACGGGGCGTCATGCCCTACGTCGCCCATGACTTAGCCAATTTCTTGGCTCTGACTGCCCAAGGCAAGTCTCCTTCGACGAGACCTGCTTGACGGTCCGTTGGTGGCCCAACGGTCCGTCATTGGGTCCGTCAAGGACACTGCCCAGGCAGTGTATAGGCAGCCTTGGGTCCTTCTTTTGGGGCCCTTTAGAAGTCGTACCCGGACGTTTCCAACGCGATTACAAACCTTAACATGTTATAGACCTACCACATAAGTTTCATCCAAAACAAACACCTACAAGACGTCCAAACAGCCTTGACCCCAACATGACATACGATGAGCGTCTTAGGGGCTATCTTTCGAACGCCTTGGACGTTCTTGGGCGTTTGACCTCCAAACTTCACGAAACTTCATAAAATAACATTAAACATCATTTAAAACCATTTCAAGACTTATTTGACTCATTTCACACAATTTAGGCATGCATACACACATGAGGCACATAAGCGACTATTCGTCGAACGTCTTGGACGTCCCTTGACGTTCGACTTCCAAATCACTTCAAACTTTGCACACTGACTCTATATGACATAATAAGGCATTTTAGGACCTTATAACATTAAGACGAACATGTTAGGCTCTAACACCTTATCTCATTTTTTGATGTCTTACAAAAAATAGCCCCGAAGCGCGCATACCCTATTTCGACATTTTTCGTGTGCTATAGCACACCATTTTTTGGGTGATCCGGATCCGACGTCAAAAGTGCCAAAAATTTTTGTGGACGTCCGTCAAGACCTTGGCTATGCATCCGGTTGGCCCTCACGGCCATTCCGACCCATTTTCAAGGTCAAAATAGCCCCGAAGCGCGCATACCCCCATTTCGATATTTTTCGTGTGCTATAGCACACCATTTTTTGGGTGATCCGGATCCCGACGTCAAAAGTGCCAAAATTTTGTGGACGTCCGTCAAGACCTTGGCTATGCATCCGGTTGGCCCTCACGGCCATTCCGACCCATTTTCAAGGTCAAAATAGCCCCGAAGCGCGCATACCCCATTTCGACGATTTTTCGTGTGCTATAGCACACCATTTTTTGGGTGATCCGGATCCCGACGTCAAAAGTGCCAAAATTTTTTTGGACGTCCGTCAAGACCTTGGCTATGCATCCGGTTGGCCCTCACGGCCATTCCGACCCATTTTCAAGGTCAAAATAGCCCCGAAGCGCGCATACCCCCATTTCGACGATTTTTCGTGTGCTATAGCACACCATTTTTTGGGTGATCCGGATCCCGACGTCAAAAGTGCCAAAAATTTTTGTGGACGTCCGTCAAGACCTTGGCTATGCATCCGGTTGGCCCTCACGGCCATTCCGACCCATTTTCAAGGTCAAAATAGCCCCGAAGCGCATACCCCCATTTCGACGATTTTTCGTGTGCTATAGCACACCATTTTTTGGGTGATCCGGATCCCGACGTCAAAAGTGCCAAAATTTTTGTGGACGTCCGTCAAGACCTTGGCTATGCATCCGGTTGGCCCTCACGGCCATTCCGACCCATTTTCAAGGTCAAAATAGCCCCGAAGCGCGCATACCCCATTTCGACGATTTTTCGTGTGCTATAGCACACCATTTTTTGGGTGATCCGGATCCCGACGTCAAAAGTGCCAAAATTTTTGTGGACGTCCGTCAAGACCTTGGCTATGCATCCGGTTGGCCCTCACGGCCATTCCGACCCATTTTCAAGGTCAAAATAGCCCCGAAGCGCGCATACCCCATTTCGACGATTTTTCGTGTGCTATAGCACACCATTTTTTGGGTGATCCGGATCCCGACGTCAAAAGTGCCAAATTTTTGTGGACGTCCGTCAAGACCTTGGCTATGCATCCGGTTGGCCCTCACGGCCATTCCGACCCATTTTCAAGGTCAAAATAGCCCCGAAGCGCGCATACCCCCATTTCGACGATTTTTCGTGTGCTATAGCACACCATTTTTTGGGTGATCCGGATCCCGACGTCAAAAGTGCCAAAAATTTTGTGGACGTCCGTCAAGACCTTGGCTATGCATCCGGTTGGCCCTCACGGCCATTCCGACCCATTTTCAAGGTCAAAATAGCCCCGAAGCGCGCATACCCCCATTTCGACGATTTTTCGTGTGCTATAGCACACCATTTTTTGGGTGATCCGGATCCCGACGTCAAAAGTGCCAAAAATTTTGTGGACGTCCGTCAAGACCTTGGCTATGCATCCGGTTGGCCCTCACGGCCATTCCGACCCATTTTCAAGGTCAAAATAGCCCCGAAGCGCGCATACCCCATTTCGACGATTTTTCGTGTGCTATAGCACACCATTTTTTGGGTGATCCGGATCCCGACGTCAAAAGTGCCAAAAATTTTTGTGGACGTCCGTCAAGACCTTGGCTATGCATCCGGTTGGCCCTCACGGCCATTCCGACCCATTTTCAAGGTCAAAATAGCCCCGAAGCGCATACCCCATTTCGACGATTTTTCGTGTGCTATAGCACACCATTTTTGGGTGATCCGGATCCCGACGTCAAAAGTGCCAAAAATTTTTGTGGACGTCCGTCAAGACCTTGGCTATGCATCCGGTTGGCCCTCACGGCCATTCCGACCCATTTTCAAGGTCAAAATAGCCCGAAGCGCGCATACCCCCATTTCGACGATTTTTCGTGTGCTATAGCACACCATTTTTTGGGTGATCCGGATCCCGACGTCAAAAGTGCCAAAAATTTTTGTGGACGTCCGTCAAGACCTTGGCTATGCATCCGGTTGGCCCTCACGGCCATTCCGACCCATTTTCAAGGTCAAAATAGCCCCGAAGCGCGCATACCCCCATTTCGACGATTTTTCGTGTGCTATAGCACACCATTTTTTGGGTGATCCGGATCCCGACGTCAAAAGTGCCAAAAATTTTTGTGGACGTCCGTCAAGACCTTGGCTATGCATCCGGTTGGCCCTCACGGCCATTCCGACCCATTTTCAAGGTCAAAATAGCCCCGAAGCGCGCATACCCCATTTCGACGATTTTTCGTGTGCTATAGCACACCATTTTTGGGTGATCCGGATCCCGACGTCAAAAGTGCCAAAATTTTGTGGACGTCCGTCAAGACCTTGGCTATGCATCCGGTTGGCCCTCACGGCCATTCCGACCCATTTTCAAGGTCAAAATAGCCCCGAAGCGCGCATACCCCCATTTCGACGATTTTTCGTGTGCTATAGCACACCATTTTTTGGGTGATCCGGATCCCGACGTCAAAAGTGCCAAAATTTTTGTGGACGTCCGTCAAGACCTTGGCTATGCATCCGGTTGGCCCTCACGGCCATTCCGACCCATTTTCAAGGTCAAAATAGCCCCGAAGCGCGCATACCCCATTTCGACGATTTTTCGTGTGCTATAGCACACCATTTTTTGGGTGATCCGGATCCCGACGTCAAAAGTGCCAAAAATTTGTGGACGTCCGTCAAGACCTTGGCTATGCATCCGGTTGGCCCTCACGGCCATTCCGACCCATTTTCAAGGTCAAAATAGCCCCGAAGCGCGCATACCCCCATTTCGACGATTTTTCGTGTGCTATAGCACACCATTTTTTGGGTGATCCGGATCCCGACGTCAAAAGTGCCAAAAATTTTGTGGACGTCCGTCAAGACCTTGGCTATGCATCCGGTTGGCCCTCACGGCCATTCCGACCCATTTTCAAGGTCAAAATAGCCCCGAAGCGCGCATACCCCCATTTCGACGATTTTTCGTGTGCTATAGCACACCATTTTTGGGTGATCCGGATCCCGACGTCAAAAGTGCCAAATTTTTGTGGACGTCCGTCAAGACCTTGGCTATGCATCCGGTTGGCCCTCACGGCCATTCCGACCCATTTTCAAGGTCAAAATAGCCCCGAAGCGCGCATACCCCCATTTCGACGATTTTTCGTGTGCTATAGCACACCATTTTTTGGGTGATCCGGATCCCGACGTCAAAAGTGCCAAAATTTTTGTGGACGTCCGTCAAGACCTTGCATCCGGTTGGCCCTCACGGCCATTCCGACCCATTTTCAAGGTCAAAATAGCCCCGAAGCGCGCATACCCCATTTCGATGATTTTTCGTGTGCTATAGCACACCATTTTTTGGGTGATCCGGATCCCGACGTCAAAAGTGCCAAAATTTTGTGGACGTCCGTCAAGACCTTGGCTATGCATCCGGTTGGCCTCACGGCCATTCCGACCATTTTCAAGGTCAAAATAGCCCCGAAGCGCGCATACCCCCATTTCGACGATTTTTCGTGTGCTATAGCACACCATTTTTTGGGTGATCCGGATCCCGACGTCAAAAGTGCCAAATTTTTGTGGACGTCCGTCAAGACCTTGGCTATGCATCCGGTTGGCCCTCACGGCCATTCCGACCCATTTTCAAGGTCAAAATAGCCCCGAAGCGCGCATACCCCCATTTCGACGATTTTTCGTGTGCTATAGCACACCATTTTTTGGGTGATCCGGATCCCGACGTCAAAAGTGCCAAATTTTGTGGACGTCCGTCAAGACCTTGGCTATGCATCCGGTTGGCCCTCACGGCCATTCCGACCCATTTTCAAGGTCAAAATAGCCCCGAAGCGCGCATACCCCCATTTCGACGATTTTTCGTGTGCTATAGCACACCATTTTTTGGGTGATCCGGATCCCGACGTCAAAAGTGCCAAAATTTTTGTGGACGTCCGTCAAGACCTTGGCTATGCATCCGGTTGGCCCTCACGGCCATTCCGACCCATTTTCAAGGTCAAAATAGCCCCGAAGCGCGCATACCCCATTTCGACGATTTTTCGTGTGCTATAGCACACCATTTTTTGGGTGATCCGGATCCCGACGTCAAAAGTGCCAAAAATTTTGTGGACGTCCGTCAAGACCTTGGCTATGCATCCGGTTGGCCCTCACGGCCATTCCGACCCATTTTCAAGGTCAAAATAGCCCCGAAGCGCGCATACCCCCATTTCGACGATTTTTCGTGTGCTATAGCACACCATTTTTTGGGTGATCCGGATCCGACGTCAAAAGTGCCAAAAATTTTGTGGACGTCCGTCAAGACCTTGGCTATGCATCCGGTTGGCCCTCACGGCCATTCCGACCCATTTTCAAGGTCAAAATAGCCCCGAAGCGCGCATACCCCCATTTCGACGATTTTTCGTGTGCTATAGCACACCATTTTTTGGGTGATCCGGATCCCGACGTCAAAAGTGCCAAAATTTTTGTGGACGTCCGTCAAGACCTTGGCTATGCATCCGGTTGGCCCTCACGGCCATTCCGACCCATTTTCAAGGTCAAAATAGCCCCGAAGCGCGCATACCCCATTTCGATGATTTTTCGTGTGCTATAGCACACCATTTTTTGGGTGATCCGGATCCCGACGTCAAAAGTGCCAAAATTTTGTGGACGTCCGTCAAGACCTTGGCTATGCATCCGGTTGGCCCTCACGGCCATTCCGACCCATTTTCAAGGTCAAAATAGCCCCGAAGCGCGCATACCCCCATTTCGACGATTTTTCGTGTGCTATAGCACACCATTTTTTGGGTGATCCGGATCCCGACGTCAAAAGTGCCAAAAATTTTGTGGACGTCCGTCAAGACCTTGGCTATGCATCCGGTTGGCCCTCACGGCCATTCCGACCCATTTTCAAGGTCAAATAGCCCGAAGCGCGCATACCCCCATTTCGATTTTTCGTGTGCTATAGCACACCATTTTTTGGGTGATCCGGATCCCGACGTCAAAAGTGCCAAAATTTTGTGGACGTCCGTCAAGACCTTGGCTATGCATCCGGTTGGCCCTCACGGCCATTCCGACCATTTCAAGGTCAAAATAGCCCGAAGCGCGCATACCCCATTTCGATGATTTTTCGTGTGCTATAGCACACATTTTTTGGGTGATCCGGATCCCGACGTCAAAAGTGCCAAAAAATTTGTGGACGTCCGTCAAGACCTTGGCTATGCATCCGGTTGGCCCTCACGGCCATTCCGACCCATTTTCAAGGTCAAAATAGCCCCGAAGCGCGCATACCCCATTTCGACGATTTTTCGTGTGCTATAGCACACCATTTTTTGGTGATCCGGATCCGACGTCAAAAGTGCCAAAATTTTTGTGGACGTCCGTCAAGACCTTGGCTATGCATCCGGTTGGCCCTCACGGCCATTCCGACCCATTTTCAAGGTCAAAATAGCCCCGAAGCGCGCATACCCCATTTCGACGATTTTTCGTGTGCTATAGCACACCATTTTTTGGGTGATCCGGATCCGACGTCAAAAGTGCAAAAATTTGTGGACGTCCGTCAAGACCTTGGCTATGCATCCGGTTGGCCCTCACGGCATTTGACCCATTTTCAAGGTCAAAATAGCCCCGAAGCGCGCATACCCCATTTCGACGATTTTTCGTGTGCTATAGCACACCATTTTTTGGGTGATCCGGATCCCGACGTCAAAAGTGCCAAAAAATTTGTGGACGTTCAAGACCTTGGCTATGCATCCGGTTGGCCCTCACGGCCATTCTGACCCATTTTCAAGGTCAAAATAGACCCGAAGCGCGCATACCCCATTTCGACATTTTTCGTGTGCTATAGCACACCATTTTTGGTGATCCGGATCCCGACGTCAAAAGTGCCAAAAATTTTGTGGACGTCCGTCAAGACCTTGGCTATGTATCCGGTTGGCCCTTACGGCCATTCCGACCATTTTCAAGGTCAAAATAGCCCCGAAGCGCGCATACCCCATTTCGACGATTTTTCGTGTGCTATAGCACACCATTTTTTGGGTGATCCGGATCCCGACGTCAAAAGTGCCAAATTTTTGTGGACGTCCTCAAGACCTTGGTATGCATCCGGTTGGCCTCACGGCCATTCCGACCATTTTCAAGGTCAAAAGCCCGAAGCGCGCATACCCCCATTTCGACGATTTTTCGTGTGCTATAGCACACCATTTTTTGGGTGATCCGGATCCCGACGTCAAAAGTGCCAAAAATTTTTGTGGACGTCCGTCAAGACCTTGGATATGCATTTGGTTGGCCCTCACGGCCATTCGACCCATTTTCAAGGTCAAAATAGCCCCGAAGCGCGCATACCCCCATTTCAACATTTTTCGTGTGCTATAGCACACCATTTTTGGGTGATCCGGTCCCGATGTCAAAAGTGCCAAAATTTTTGGACGTCCGTCAAGACCTTGGATATGCATCTGGTTGGCCCTCACGGCTATTCCACCCATTTTCAAGGTCAAAATAGCCCCGAAGCGCGCATACCCCCATTTCGACGATTTTTCGTGTGCTATAGCACACCATTTTTGGGTGATATGGATCCCGACGTCAAAAGTGCCAAAAAATTTGTGGACGTTCGTCAAGACCTTGGCTATGCATACGGTTGGCCCTCACGGCCATTCTGACCCATTTTAAAGGTCAAAATAGCCCCGAAGCGCGCATACCCCCATTTCGACGATTTTTCGTGTGCTATAGCACACCATTTTTGGGTGATCCGGATCCCGACGTCAAAAGTGCCAAAAATTTTGTGGACATCCGTCAAGCCTTGGCTATGCATCCGGTTGGCCCACGGCCATTCCGACCATTTTCAAGGTCAAAATAGCCCCGAAGCGCGCATACCCCCATTTCGATGATTTTTCGTGTGCTATAGCACACCATTTTTTGGGTGATCCGGATAATGACGTCAAAAGTTCTAAAAATTTTGTGGACTCCGTCAAGACCTTGGCTATGCATCCGGTTGGCCCTCATGGCCATTCCGACCCTTTTTCAAGGTCAAAATAGCCCCGAAGCGCGCATACCCCTATTTCGATGATTTTTCGTGTGCTATAGCACACCATTTTTTGGGTGATCCGATCCCGACGTCAAAAGTGCCAAACTTTTTGTGGACGTCCGTCAAGACCTTGGCTATGCATCTGGTTGGCCCTCACAGCCATTCCGACCCATTTTCAAGGTCAAAATAGCCCCAAAGCGCGATACCCCATTTCGATGATTTTTCGTGTGCTATAGCACACCATTTAATTGGTAATCCGGATCCCGACGTCAAAAGTGACAAAAAAATTTGTGGACGTCCGTCAAGACCTTGACTATGCATCCGGTTGGCCCTCACGGCCATTCCGACCCATTTTCAAGGTCAAAATAGCGCCGAAGCGCGCATACTCCATTTCGACGATTTTTCGTGTGATATATATATATATATATATATATATATATATATATATATATATTATATATATATAATTCACATAAATCGCATAGTGTAAAGATAAATTACATTTTTCCTTAAAATTTGTACCTTCCGGATAAATTAAAAAGAGTATCTCGGATACATTATAAAATAAATCGCATACATTAAAACTAGCTTGGATGGAGTATAGAGTAAACCAAATACATAATATATAGCTTGAATAAATTAAATACTGACTCATATATATTAATATGTAGCTCGAATACATTTGAAAAGAAAATAAAAAAATTTAGAAATTTTTAGAAATAAAAAAAGATATTAAAAATAAAGAAAACATAAGACATATAAATCAATATTTTCCCATATATATTTTGCTACGGGTCCAACAAAAAAGTGAAATCACTTTTTATTGATGTATTGGGAATAAAAAAATAAATTTCATATATATATTATATATATATATATTATATATAATATATATATATTATTTTAAAAAATTTACTTCAATCCGCTCCGTCTCCCCAACTATAAATAGGTCTCAACCATATAGTCTTAGATCAGCTCGAGATACTTTATGCACCGAGCAATCGTTTTATAAAAGCAATCACTAAGTTCAAGAAGATATATTGGCAGTACTCTTACAAGGAAGGCATTCGGTTTACACAAACCTACAAAAATTGCCACTCAAATTTCCCATGATTACGTGGCACACATTGGACTAATCTAAAATACTAATTTAATTTTATTTAGAATTTTTATGCAAGTAGGAGACGATATTTTCAATAGATTTTAAATAATTTATTATTTACTCGTTTGGAAAATAATATGTTTAAGTATAATTTCTTAATTTTAATTTTTACAAATATATTTAAAATCAATAAAAAATATTTGATATATTTAATATATATTTTACTCTAATAATATAAGATTTAAAAACTTTATTTCTTTTTAAAAATTTTTGTCAAATCAAAACATGACACTATAAACACAAAAAAAAGTAATACTCAAAAGGAGAAAAATGAAAATAGGAGACTAGCTTATATATAAAAAAGTCATTTAACTTGAATAAATAGACACATACATCGTATTTATTATTTAAATATGTTATTTCATACTTATTATTTAAATATATTATATGATGTAACACTTGTGTATCTATTTATTTAATTTTAAATAAATTTATATAGTTAGTTATAGATTAAAAAAAGATCGATTGAGAATTTCAAAAACCTAAATAAGTATATAACTTTTTTTGGCATAGATTGAGGCTCTTCATTTGATTGACACGTGTCCTTCTTTGATTACATGTGTTTTAGTTACCCTCAACACTTGGCAAGAGGATAGAATACATGAACATCAATAATAATACAAACAAAAAAATATGAAAAAAAATAGTTATACAAAAATATAATATAACCACACTTTTGCCAAATTAATCATCGACTAAGACGAACGACATTCAACAAAACATATTATTATTATTATTATTATAACGCGAATCTGAATTATCAAGTCAATACATTTTAAATACAAAATATTTATTTAAAAACAACTAAAACAACAAAACGTACAACCATGTACGTATTTTATTGATAGAGCATAGACTTTAATTTTAACAAAGAGTAAAATTAAAGCGATAGTTCTAAAAAGATTATTTTCTTCTATTAACAATTACGGGTGCAGAAGCAACGTCGACGAAATCCACGACAGTTGCCACCCGTGAACCCTTCGGTATGGCAAACGGAACCACAATTGGTATCGCTAACACAATTCCCTTTGAAACGATGGCTCTGCGACTCACAAGTCCTTGCTTCTACACTTGTTGGTGGTCCTGTATAATAAAAATTCGAAAGATTATTTTTTTATATTATCAGGTTATTTTTATTTTTAAATTAAAAGACTTCAAGTTACACATATTTGTTTATATTATTTAGTTTCTTTTTAGGTGTTTAATATGGGGAAAAAAATCTTATTTATATCGTTCCTTAAATATTTAGCTCATTTCTGTCATTTTCGTTTGAGAAAGAGTTCATATATGTTCATTATTTGTTGATGAAAGGTAATTTTGATTTTGCAAGATTATTTTATAATACTATCACGCGCCATTAATTAAAGAAAAAAAGTTCAAATATACTATTGAACTTTTAAAAAATGCTCATTTATATCCTCATTAAGAATTAAACTCATATATGCATTTCCGTAGGAGAACAAACTCATCCATGCCATTATTTGGAACTTCACAAAATTATTTTATATACGTGATAAATTATGATTCGATCACGTCATTAATTAAATAATTTTTTTAAAAAAAAATTAAATATGTCATTGCACTTTTTTTAAAAACTCATATATATCATTCGTTGTTCAAAATTTCGCTTATTTATATCGTTTAAGTTAAAAAATAACGACAGTATGAATAAGTCTTTTCTAAATAAGTAAATAAATATAAATAGCTCTTTTCTCAAAATTTAATATCGTAAAAAAATACAATTAAGTTGATAAAAAAAAGGAAGACAAACCTGTGGCCAAAAGCAGCATAGCTACAAGGACGAAAGTTGCAAACAAACGTAGGAAGTTTCCCATATTTTAGAGAGAGAGAGATAAGTTTTAGAGAGAGAAGGGAGAAATAAGATTTAATTTGAGAAGTTTATGAGTAAACTAGAACTAGAAGGGGCCTTTTATAGATACTTAATTGTCGGGTTGGGTCATATCGGATCGGGTCAAAAATACAATCCGATTCGTTTTGGTTAGGGTTTGGGAAACCATGTTCAATTGGTTTGGGATTTTCATGGCTAAATTTGATCTGTGTGGGTTCGGGTAACTATTAAAAATAAATTTTCTTTTAATTATGATGATCACTGAAAAATTAATGTAATAGAATATGATTTTTCTATTTATTTTTCACTGAATCAGCTTAATGAAAAAATAAAGGGTGATGGATTTGATATCGATCTTTGGTATTGGATAAACAATAACGCATTAAGAAGATAGTAAGATACTGCTATACCCTACATAAATATTAAATATTAATAAGTTAACATAACTAGACACTATATCAGTATTTTATACTACAATATAAACACTTCACACGTCATAGTACTTCTAGTTCACATCAGAAAATCCATATTATATTTTGGTTGTGTAACATGTTATTATAACCTTCGTACTATATCTACTCTTATTGATGTAATTTCTCATTATATCTCTTGTTTCTCTATATCAAAACATTTACAGCTCATTTGCTTGTCTCACAGTTTCGTGTCGAATTATTAGAGAAATGAGAAATCATAATTTTATTTTATGAACATTTTCTTATTGGGTAAACGAAAAAATCAATAAAGAATATCTTATTGTTTTGTGATTGATTCAGCGTATTTAAAAACTAATAAACCGAACCGAATTGCATACCCCTAGTTAATATAAATATTTTTCTTGGAAAGTTTTAACTGAAGTTTAATATAAGATATTACACTGGTAAGAACATATACTACACTTGATCATACATTTTCAATTTATTGTTATAAAAATTTTTAGGGGTTGTACCTTGCTGCTAAGTACAAAAGATGAAATATACACCCTCTGTTTCTTTTTATATTTCATTCCTAACTAAAGTTGATTCGTAATACTTGTCTTGAAAATATCCATTTTGACCAACATAGAAAACTTATATGGGGTGAATAATGGTAGAATTGTAAACTTGCTTAATTTCTTAAGGGAAAATTACGCGGCTAAGCAAACTTATACTATTTAATTACTCATCATAGCTATAGTTTGCTATAATTATCACTCGCGACTAACATTATATATTAATTACGTGGACTGTCTTCGAGTTTGTATAATTAGTCATGTTTGTATATGTATAATTCACCAAGATATACAAATACATATGTATAATATACAATTTTTTTAACCTATATACATAGACAATTCACCTCTCTCCCACTCTCTGCTCTCTCTCGCTCGCCTCTCTCCTTCTTCTCTCAATCTCGCTAGCCTCTCTCCTCCCTTTCCCAATCTCGCTTGCCATTTATACAAATGTATATGTATAATATACAATTATATACATATACAATTCACCTCTCTCCCACTCTCTTCCCTCTCTCTCTTGCCTCTCTCAATCTCGCTCGCCTCTCTCTCTCTCCCAGTCTCGCTCTCCTCTCTCCTCCCTCTCCCAATCTCTCTTGACATATATACAAATATATATGTATAATATATAATTATCTAACCAATATACATATACGATTCACCTTTCTCCCACTCTTTTCCCCCTCTCTCTCACCTTTCTCCTCTCTCTCCCAGTATCGCTCGCCTCTCTCCTCTATATAACATGTAGCTACAAATTGTAATTATCAAACTATAGCTATAGAGAGTAATTAATTATTTTTAAGTGGCTATGTGTGAAAGTTTCCCATTTCTTAATGCACCTAAATCTAAAATGATGGCATATAAATAGAAACGAACGAAAAATTATAATATCAAGCACCAGTGGTCTAGTACTAGAATAGTACCCTGCCACGGTACAGACCCGGGTTCGACCCGGCTGGTGCATTATTCATCTGAGTGCCATGAAGATAATTGTGCAACTGTGAAAACTTTGGGTCTTCACCATGTCTAATAATATTAGATGACAAAATAGCACATCTGAGCCACTCCTTTTTTCCATTATTATTTATAATGTCGTTAAAGATTACAACAATTACAACATGGGAATCAAATTATTATATATTTGGTCATACTATAGGGTCACCATTTAACATTGGTCTCAATGTTGTAAGACTAAAGTATAACAAGACAAGAAATATAAAAGATGATAGCAATATAAATATGAACTCTTATGACTTTATTTATAGTGTAACATAAAGACATACAAAATGTTAGTCATATACATGAATATAAGGGGGAGATTATGAAAGTAAAAGGTTATAAGAATAATGATTATATAGGTATAGAGGTTATGATTATATTCATAACGAGGAAAGTAGTGGAGATAATGGGTGAGTAACTTCTTAGTGTAGTCGACATCCACAATATATTTTATAACACTCAAGATTTTATGAGTTATATATATATATATATATATATATATATATATATATATATATATATATATATATCTAATAATTAGTTCAGTATTTGATTTCAATTCAACTGTACATTGAAAGGGAACATATAAGGGACAAATTGTGTATTGTTATGACAAGATTTTATGAGTTATATATATATACAACTGTTCAATGCTTGAAGATTCACTTGAGCTTAGAATTATTAATTAAAATATGTATGAAAATGTTTAATTTGTTGCCTACATAACATTTTTCACAGTATCGTATCGATCTTGCTCCAAAAATGTTAAAAGGTTCATAATAACTTCAGAAAAATCGTAAGAACTAATATCTTTGTCATGGATCTCAAAGAAATTCCTTCAACAAAAAATTAAAAGAAAGGTTTACAATTAGAATTAGCGGGGTGCGCAAAGACAAAGCAATAGTGCAACACCTAGGCGGTGTTTAAAGGTCTTGATAGAAAGTTACCGTGATAGACCTTCCCTCATATTCCTAGATGTGAATAACATTGAAACTAATAAGAAACACAAATTATATTATTGGGTTAACAAATTTTTAATGGTGTTATAAGAAAAACTTATCCGGTTATAAATTTGGGATCGATTTTTAGTATGGGTAAATCGATAACTCATTAAGACGATAGTAAGGTACTACTATACCCTTCATGAATATTAAATATTAATAAGTTAACATAATTAGACACTATATCAGTACTCTATACTACAGTCTAAACACTTCACACATCATAGTACTTCTAGTTCACATCAGAAATTTCATATTATGTAACATGTCATTATAGTCTTCATACTACATCTAATCTTATTAATGTAATTTTTCATTATATTTTCTATTTCACTATATCAAACATTTGCAAGTGATTTGCTTGTCTCACAGTCTCGTGCCAAATTGTTAGAAAAGTGAGAAATCAATTTATTTTACGAACATTTTCTTATTGGGTAAACAGAAAACTAATAAAGAATATCTTATTGATTTAGCGTATTTAAAAATCAAACCTATTGCATTTTGTCCTGAAAATCCAACAAGTTATGGTTTCATAAAAATCTTTTGAAATAAGTGGGGGATTGTTAGCAAAATGTTGTTATTTCAAAAGATTATTTATTTAAGTGTATTTACAAAGACAAATTATTAAATTATTTTGGAATTATTACTTGAAGACTTGGCAATATTTTTACCATTCTCTTGCCACCTCTTTAAACACTTGTCACTATGCATGAAGGAATTTGGACAAGTCGCCAACATGTCCACTCCTCCATTTGCCTATAAATAGGCATAATATTTGTGCATTGACAAGCATAAAAACATATACTCCCTCACGTTTTCTACTTCTCTCTCTCTTTATATTTCCTGTTTCACTATATCAAAGCATTTACAACTGATTTGCTTGTCTCACAGTCTCGTGCCAAATTGTTAGAAAAATGAGAAATCATAAATTTATTTTACGAACATTTTCTTATTGGGTAAACTGAAACTAATAAAGAATATCTTATTGATTTAGCGTATTTAAAAACCAAAAACTAATAAACCGAACTGAATTGGACACCCTTAGTTACTATAAAAAAAGAATCTGAAATGTTTAAATGAAGTTTAATATAAGATATTATACTAATAAGAGCAGATACTACACATGATCATGCATTTTCAATTTATTGGATATAAAATATTTTAGGGGTCGTACTTTGCTGCTAGTACAAAAGATGAAATATACTCCCTCCGTTCCTTTTTATATGGCATCCTACTATAATTAGTTAGTTTGTAAATAGAAACGAAGGAAGTATTATAATGTCTAAGCACCAGCGGTCTAGTGGTAGAATTGCCACGGTATAGACCCAGGTTCGATTCCCGGCTGGTGCATTAGTTGGGTGGGATGGAGTGCTATGAAGATAATTGTGCAAATGTGAAAACTTGGGTCTTCACCATGTCTGAATAGTAGATGACAAAAATAGCACATCTGAGCCACTCCTTTTTCCATTATTATTTTCAATGTCGTTAGAGATTACAACATAGGAATCGAATTATTATATATTGACTAGTAGATGACAAAAATAGCACATCTGAGCCACTCCTTTTTCCATTATTATTTTCAATGTCGTTAGAGATTACAACATAGGAATCGAATTATTATATATTGACTCTGGCAATAATGTCGTTAGGAATTACAACATGAGAATCGAATAATTATACTTTTAGTCACATTTATCATTGGTCTCAAGATTTTATGAGTTATAGCTAATATGTAGTTCAGTATCTGATTTTAATTTAAATGTGCATTTATGGATCAAACTGCCCAATATTAGAAGGGATTTATTGTGTGCTGTTATGAAACAAAAGGCTTTTAGAACTAGAATTGGTGGGGTGAGCCAGGCCAAGGCAGTAGTGCAACACCAAGGCGACTCTTTGAAGGTCCCGATAGCAAGCTACCATGATGAAACTTCCCCCTAAAAAAATAGAGTTAATATCGTGTGAATCAATGACTCACATATCAGATATTAAACTGATAAGAACAGATACTACACTTGATCTTAGCCAAAAGGCCGAGAAAGGTATGTTTTTCCATGTGTTATGCCGGGCTATTTTATTTGTTACTTGGTTACATAAAATCTCTCTTTCTAGGCAGTGTGGTACTTAAAGAACTTTTATACTTTATATTTAACTAATTCAATCCCATTAATTGTCTACAATATATTTTTTTTTTATCGAAGTGCAGTTAATGAAACAATTTACATTTTGTTTTCAACAATTCTGCTGAAACTAACAGTTGATTACTTGTTATGTTATAAATTGATTCGACATTTTTCTTTATCAAAGGTATAAATTGAATAATATATTCAACTGTTAAATGCTTGAAGATTCACTTGAGCTTAGGGTTATTAATTAAAATATGTATAAAAATGTTTAATTTGTTGCCTACATAACATTTTTCACAGTACCGTATCGATCTTGCTCCAAAAATGTTAAAAGGTTAATAATAACTTCAGAAAAATCGTAAGAACTAATATCTTTGTCATGGATCTCGAAGAAATTCCTTTAACAAAAAATTAAAAGAAATTACAACATGAGAATCGAATTATTATACTTTTGGTCATCATTTAACATTGGTCTCAAGATTTTATGAGTTATAGCTAATATGTAGTTCAGTATCTGATTTTAATTTAAATGTGCATTTATAGATCAAACTGCACAATATTAGAAGGGACAAATTGTGTGTTGTTATGAACCAAAAGTTTTTTTAGAACTAGAATTAGTGGGGTGTGCCAGGCCAAGGCAATAGTGCAACACCAAGGCGACACTTGAAGATCCCAATAGCAAGCTACCGTGGTGAACCTTCCCCCTAAAAAAATAGTGTTAATATCGTGTGAGTCAATGACTTACATATCAGATATTAAACTGATAAGAACAGATACTACACTTGATCTTAGCTAAAAGGCCGAGAAAGGTATGATTTTTCATGTGTTATGCCGCACTATTTATATGTTACTTGGTTACTTAAAATCTCTCTTTCTAGGCAGTGTGGGACTAGAAGAGCTTCTATATATTAACCTAATTCAATTCCATTATCATCAATAATTCCATTGATCAAAGAGTAGTGAGTGAAGCAATTTACGTTTTGTTGGCTGCAAAATAGTTTCAACAATGTTGCTGAAATTTGCTAAATATCAATTATACATATGGCTTATAGAAGTCATCTGGATAGAACAAGTTTACCTAAGGTTCATTACTCCAAAATAAGATAGAAAACAAGAAATATAAATTTCAAGTTGTTGACATAACATTTTCCACCGCAATCGTATCGATATTGCTTCAATAATAAAGGTTGATAATAACTTAACAAACATGCTAAGTACTAATATCTTTGTCCTGAATCTCGAAGAAACCGTGCGCCAAGCTAAGGTAGTAGTGCAACACCTAGGCTACGTTTAAAGGTCCTGATAGCAAGCTACCGTGATGAACCTTTCCCTCATATTCCTTTGTTGTGAATGAATATTGAAAACTAATAAGAAACAAAAATTATTTTTCATGAATCTTTAAGGATTTGTCGATTAATACCACACATTGAATCTTTTGATAATGTTGAAAATGACCTTTTATAGTTCCCGAAAAATCAATAAGTGAGAATGTAAATTTAATGGGGTGCATCAAACCAAAACAAAGTGCAACGCCAAAGGACACTTGAAGGTCTTGAATCCCAATAGCAAGCTACCGTATGGACATCCCCCTCAAAAATAGAGTTTAACGTATTATACTAATATGAACAGATAATACACTTGATCTTACATTAGGGGTGGTACTTTTCGAGTATGTACATTATATGTGAGTGCTGTGAAAATAAAATTTGGGTCCTCACCTTGTCTCAGATATTAGACTATAAAATAGTGCATCTCTTTTTCCATTATTATTTTTTAATGTTGTTGGAGATTACCAAATAAGAAATCAAATTCAGTCCGATTATATATCGGATCATACTATAGGGTGTACTATAATGAAACAAAAACACCAAGGCGACTATTGAAGGTCCCAATAGCAAGCTACCATTGTGAACCTTCCACCCTAAAAAAATAGATTTAATATCATGTGAGTCAATGACTGACTCACATATCAGATATTAAACTGATAAGAACAAATACTACACTTGATCTTAGCCAAAAGGTCGAGAAAAGTATGATTTTCAATGTGTTATGCCGGGCTATTTCATATGTCACTTGTTAAATTAAATCTCTCTTTCTAAGCAGTATGGGATAAAAGTGTGTGCCTGGCCAATTAGAAGGACTCTAAGAAGTTCATCTATCAAAATTAAGAGCATTGAAACAAAGTTTTTGATTATTTTTTTGATTCGTCGAAGGATTTTCTTTCTTTATTGATAAAAATCATCGGTGATTAAGTTCAATATCTTCTAACAGGAAAAGTATTTCATTAGGTTATCCAATATCTACGTGGTTAGTAGAGTTACCAAAAATCATAATCGATATTGAAAACCACCAATATCTCTAGTTTGTTTAATTGTACAAATTATTTAGTCTCGAATTTTTTTTGGTGAAGATGGAATAAATTGATGTTGAGAACTCACATGTGAAACCCAACTAATTCAGGATTGAGGCATCATTGCAATTGTTGAATTGCTATATTTGTGTAGTACCGATCTTATCTGCATTAATTTCAGGATCTAAATAGGATAGAAAATTCTAAAACTGTCAGTAAAATTACATGTGAGAGAGAATTTAGTCTCCTTTGTTCTAGTCTGGACTTAAGTTTGGAACCTTCTATCTCACGAGGCAGTTACAACTAGAGTTTTGATAGGTGAGGGCATGAGACGAGACGTTTTATGTAGTACAGGATGAGGCGTAAGTCCTGAGACATGAGGAGTAATCTCATTGATTTACGAGGCATAGTCTCATGTATATTTAATTTTTATAATTTTATTACTAAGAGAACAATCAAAAGTAAAATTAAACTTTCAATGATTTTACAAGTATTTTTTTTATAAATAACTTATAATATATAGGAAAATTATTATGATTTTTATTTGAGATAGATATTAATAACCAATAATAAAGAAAAAAAGTATTATAATTACTATTTGAGAAATATCACTACACCAATCATTACAAAAAAATTGATTTAAAGCAAAAAAAGATTTAAAAAAATACTTAAAAACACTTAGGGCACACGTTTTTACGCCCAGAACTAATTGTTTTATGCTTAGCCCTTATGCCCCAAATTATAGGACTTATCAATTTGTGACCGAAGCGATTTTGGTATGGCCGCCCTGAGACTTGCCTAAAAAAACGTTTTTGCAAACACTGCGTTACAACTCTTTAGATTGTAGAAGTTTAACTAATGATGGTAATAATACTGATATTTAGTTTAATTCTTTTTTTTTCTCTGTCATTTCAGATAGTGATGATATCGGTATACTTCCATTTTTCCTTAAACAAATATTAATTAAATCTTGATTGATGAAACATATGATTAAGGGAGCAAGTGTCATTTGTTTTGGTGGATCTCAAGAAATCATGAATTCATAAAAAACCTACATGAGGATCCATTTGGTAGAAGGTAATGAAGTGATGTTGGACTCGGCCTCTTCTGTTTCTCTTGTTGATGCTTGTGAAAAGAATCCAACTACTAAATCGACTTTCACAAAATTTCAATGAATCACCTTAGTGGAAGTTTAGATATATTAGAGATATAATTAGAAGCAGACTTGGCAAGGAGAAAATTTATGTTGAGTGAGACTCATAGTATTATTGTTCTTTATCTCTTTGACCAGTTGGAGATCAGAAGGCTCGAACTAATAATGCAGAAGAGCAGCTGAAGATTAGGAGAAGAGCATTGTTTGATTCGGTAGTTGAATGCCTGGAATTTAGTTAATTGTAACAGAGTTTGGAAGAGGTTTTGATGCTTGGGTAAAGTGGACAACCACTTCTTCCTTTTGATCAATGTTGTCCATTTTGCCCAAGCTTCAAAACCTCTACCAAAACTCTGTTTACATACGAGACATTCAACCACCTAATCAATCGACACTTTTCTCCTAATCTTCACCTGCTCTTTTGTATTTTTGTTAATTCAACCCTTCTGATTCTATAAGTGGTAAAAGAGATCAAGAGCAATAATGCTCTGAGCCTCACTCTACATAAATTCTGCCATTACCAAGTCTAAGCTTCTAATATATCAATAAGGTGATGAATTAATATTTGTCTGAGTCAATGTAGTAGTTAAATAATTTTCACTAGGATTAGCAAGAGAAATGGAAGAGGTTGAATCTCACAACTCTGTATCACTTTCCACCAAATAGGTCCTCATGTAGGTTTTCCAATTTATAATTTCGTAAGATTCGCCAAACAAACATATGATACTTGCTCCCTCAATCTTAAGTTTCATTAGTCAAGATTTAACAATTTTCAGTTAAACAAATCTTATGAAATGTATTTTCTTTATCATTTCTATAAAGCAAATTCGACTACCTTCTTCCTATAATTAATTTGTTGAAGCAACGCTATACAAATAAATTAGAGAACAATGACTCAAAAGGCATAAAACGAGAAGTCAATATAGGGGTAGAACGAATTTTGACGGAAGAGTGGAAACCTAACATATCGAATTCAACATATATCATCATAATTTTAAATAGGAGAAAAAAATAGAATGAAACTAAGTATTAGTATCATTACCATCAGTAGTTAAACGTTTGTAGCTATTCAAGAGTTGCAACTGTCTCCTGAAATAGAAGATTCCAAACTTGAGGTCAGACTAGAACAAGAGAGTCTGCATTCTTTTTCACATGTAATGCTGCTGATAATTGTAGGATTTTCTACTCTATTTTGGATCCTGAAATTGTTGCAGATAAGATTAGCCCAGCTAGTACATTATACTTTTGTTTTCCTTTCTAAGAAAATGCAGTATAATAATAATACAAAAAATAGAAGTTCAACAACTGCAATAATACCTCAATCCCGAATTAGTTGAATATTCTATATAAAATCACAACATCAATTTTATTCCATCTCCACCATTTTTCCCAATACTTAATAATTTGTAGTACACCTTCAAACAAGAATCAGAGTCAGTTGAGAAACGAAACAATGAAGAAGCCAGATGGCTAAAAAATGAATCTTTGAAAGTTGATCTCAAAAGCAACAACAATAACGACAACATCAAGGTGGGGAATGTTAATCCCCATAACTAAAGGGGGGAGAAGCTACAATTGCGGAGCACAAGAGAGAACATCTCCGCAAAGGCGATGATAACAAAGAGAAGAAGAGGCGGAGAGCACAACTAAGAAAACCCTATCATTTAGGGTTCTTTTATATTCACCTAGTCTGACCACTTTTGGGCCGACCAACTCTTTTTTGGTATATTTATATGTGGATCCGTTTAGGAGCCCATTTTTATAAAATAAAATGGACCATGAGTCCATATTTAAACTTTAAAAAAGGGATATATGTAGTTTTCAATGTCAATTGTGGTTTTCGGTCCATTTCCCCAACTATACTTGATTGGTTTGGTTTTACCTAAAAAAAATGTCAATTCGAGATCAAACCAACCCGACATTATATATATAATTTTTAAAATTATAATTTTTTATACATCAAAATATTTACTTTGTATTATTTTAAAAAATATTTCTTATACTTTTTCATAGATTTTATCTTTTATCATATTATTACTAGTTTCTAAGACTTGAATTTTGAATGGTCCAACAAAGGTTATAGTCCATAGATATTAGTAACTCTAACAAAACTCAAATTAAAATCAAATCAATACTAGTGCTAAAAAATGTTATTTCAACACTAAAAATGATAATAATATCTGTTCTTTAATTTTACACAAGTGAACTCATCCTCGCTTCGCGAGTTCATGCAAAATATAAATAATACACTATATATTATTTAAATAGAAGGGGTATTATATATAATAATAATGTCTTTATCTTATATTTTGTCTATGCGCACACGTGCGCTTTTGCGTGTGCGTGTGCATGTGTGTGCGTGTGAATTTTAGTTGAAAATTCTAAATACTTTTTGAGGGTTTCTTCTAACATGAAAAACATTATCTTTTTTTTCCTTTCTAAGAATATGCGGTATAGTAATAACATAATAGGAATTTAACAACTATAATAATACCTCAATTCTGAATTAGTTGGATTTTGCATATAAAATCTCAACATCAATTTTATTTCATCTCCACCGTTTTTCCCAATACTTAATAATTTGTAGTACACCTTCAAACAAGAATCAGAGTCGGTTGAGAAACGAAACAATGAAGATGCCAGATGGCTAAAAAATGAGCATTTGAAAGTTGATCTCCACAGCAACAACATCAAGGTGGGATATGTTAATCCCGCATAACCGAAGGGGGAAGAAGCTACAATTATGGGGCACAAGAGAGAACATATCCGCAGAGGCGATAAGAACAATAAGAAGAAGAGGCGGAGAGCACAAATCAGAAAACCCTATCATTTATGGTTGTTTTATACTCACCTAGTCTGACCACTTTTGGGCCGACCAACTCTTTTTTGGTATATTTATATGTGGATCCGTTTAGGAGCCCATTTTTATAAAATAAAATGGACCATGAGTCCATATTCAAACTTAAAAGGAAGGATATCGGTAGTTTTCAATGTCAATTGTGGTTTTCGGTCCATTTCCACAACTATGGTTGATTAGTTTGGTTTTACCTAAAAAAATGTCAATTCGAGATCAAATCAACCTGACATTATATATATAATTTTTAAAATTATAATTTTTTATACATAAAAAAATATTTACTTTGTATTATTTTTAAAAATATTTCTTATACTTTTTTTCATAGTTTTTATCTTTTATTATATTATTTCTAATTTGTAAGACTTGAATTTTGAATGGTCCACTAAAGGTTATAGTCCATAGATATTAGTAACTCTAACAAAACTGAAATCAAAATCAAATCAATACTAGTGCTAAAAATGTTATTTCAACACTAAGAATGATAACAATCTTTGTTCTTTAATTTTACACAAGTGAACTCATCCTCGCTTCGCGAGATCATGCAAAAGATAAATAATACACTAAATATTATTTAATTTGAAGAGGCGTTATGTATATAATAATGTCATGATCTTATCTTTTGTGTATGTGTGTGTGCGTGTGCGTGTGCGTGTGCGTGTGCATATGCGTGCGTGTAAATTTTAGTTGAAAATTCTAAATACTTTTTGAGGGTTTCTTCTAACATGAAAAACATTATCTTTTTTTTTTCCTTTCTAAGAATATGTAGTATAGTAATAATACATAAATAGGAATTTAACAACTGTAATAATACCTCATTCCTGAATTAGTTGGATTTTGCATATAAAATCTCAACATCAATTTTATTCCATCTCCACCAATTTTCCGAATACTTAATAATTTGTAGTACACCTTCAAACAGAAAGAAGAGTCAGTTGAGAAACGAAACAATGAGGATGTCAGATGGCTAAAAAAATGAACCTTTGAAAGTTGATCTCAAAAGCAACAACAATAGCAACAACATCAAGGTGGGAATGTTAATCCCCCATAACCAAAGGGGGACGAAGCTACAGTTGTGGAGCACAAGAGAGAACATCTCGGCAGAGGCGATTAGAACAATGAGAAGAAGAGGTGGAGAGCACAAATCAAAAAAACCTATCATTAGGGTTCTTTTATATTCACCTAGTTTGACCATTTTTGGGCCGACCAACTTTTTTTTGGGATATTTATGAGTGTCTTTATCTTATTTTTTGTAAGCGTGCGCGCGTGAGTGTGTGTGCGTGTGCATGTGCATGCGTGCGTGTAAATTTTAGTTGAAAAGATTAAATTCTTTTTGAGGGTTTCTTCTTACATGAAAAGAATATAAAATAAATTATATTATACCTTCCTACGAATGGTAGATGTATAATCTGGTTCCATAGGGAAAAAAACATTATTTTTTACATGTAATCATCTTTTTTAGAAGTGAAGGAATTTTCGTGTAAGTTATAATGACTTCAAAATAAATAATATAAATATACAATTTTCAAAGTAAAAAGAAGCAGAAGAAATAAATAAATATACTTTGAAGAATTGATTAGATATATTGAGTTTGTTTATTATCTTTAATATATTTTTATTGTAAACAAGTAATGGTTACAATTAAATAGCGAGTAATGTCTTAATCGTGGAAATTTCTATAGACGTATTTATCCATACAATGTATATTTGACTACATATACATACATCATCTTCTTATTTTAAATTTTTGTGATAAGTCTAGCACTATTTTAGTTAATAATTTATATCATTTATTTGCGTAGTTAAATTTGACTTTATTCGTTTCTATTTTTTCCACCCTTATCTAACTAAATATAAATCGTAATTATGTTTAATAACTTGAATTTTGTAGAAATATAATAAACAATTATTATGGAGTCATATGAAATTGATACAACTTGATCTTATGATAAAAGTAATTTATATCCTTTCTTTATAATATTTATAACTGAACATGTCTCAATTATTTGTGTAAATGTGCTTGAAGGCGACAACTATAAATCCACATTTGTAAAATCGTTGGAGCATCGATTGTGACATTTTAAGACTCGTAACATGAACGAAAAGTCTTTGATGGATCATCCTTCCTAAAAACACTAATTGAATCAGCCAGTGTTGATTTAATATTAAACATTGGATAGTTATAATCACAAGCACCAGTGGTTTAGTGGTAGAATAGTACCCTGCCACGGTCCAGACCCGGGTTCGATTGCTGGCTGTGGTGTATTATATTTTTTGTCATTCTTACGAGATTCATATAAATCCTTTAAATTATTACTTTTCCCCATCCGAGGAGGAGGATCAATAGTGATCTCACTCACCTCCAACATGACTCAACCCCATAACCTGCTAGTTGATGGTGGATATTTTCAACCACTTGAGCGTATCTCATACACATTAAAGTCATCCAAACAAAGCAAGTTTAGCTAGGTCCATTGCCTATCCACCGTATCGTATCGATTTTGCTCCAACAATGTAGAGGTTATTATAACTTCAAAAAAATCCTAAGAAGTCCTTCAACTAACAATTGAAAGAAAGGCTTACAACTAGAATTGGTGGGGTGTGCCAGGCCAAGGCAGTAGTGCAACACCAAGGCGACACTTAAAGATCCCAATAGCAAGCTACCGTGATGAACCTTCCCCTAAAAAAATAGAGTTAATACCGTGTGAGTCGATGACTCACATATCAGATATTAAACTGATAAGAACAGATACTACACTTGATCTTAGCCAAAAGGCCGAGAAACGTATGATTTTTTAAGTGTTATGACGGGCTATTTTATACGTCACTTGTTGTATAAAATCTCTCTTTTTAATCTGTGTGGGACTAGAAGAGACTCTATATGTTAAACTAGTAGTCATCTTCTCTGGTTTTATGTATAAAACTTATTCAACCCCATTAATCGTCTATAATATAGTATTTGATCAAAGAGCAGTGAATGAAACAATTTGCATTTCGTTGGCTGCAAAATAGTTTCAACAATTTTGCTTTCAGTATTTATTAGATGTTTTTCGAGAATTGAGCACTATTATAAATTCATCTAAAATAATATGACACAAATTTTAAAGGTAGTTCGTCCATACATGGGCGAGCCATAATTCTTTAATTTTTACTAGCTCCTCACGTGAATCTATATCTCATTCTTTTTCACATGAAGCTCAGGGGCGGAGCTACAGCCCGTGAAGGGAGGTCACTGGTCAGCTGACCATCCTTTGTCAGAAAATTAGATCGTATGCATAGGTAATATACTCTGTGTTATTTCGTTATATATCAGTCAGTGCCCAATGTCTGCGGTTCGATTCTTGCCGAGGCAACTGTACAATTAGAAATAGAAATAACTCCTCCATGTTATAAGTTTATAACTAGTTCTTTATTCAACATCATTCAATACTATTTTTTACAACGAAATCAAAATTAAAAATGATACAGATTCCAAATTTTTATTGCTTTAAAAAAATTATTCATAGAGAAAATTTTAATATTTCTTATAAAAATTAAATTGCTTTTCTGTCTTTCTTTACTTGTCTAGTTAATAAAGACAGTTTTTCAATTTTATTTGTTTAATTAAAAAAATTAAGAGATAATTTATTATATTGTGTTTATTTTTATTCTTATTATTAAATACTATTTGATATCAAAGATTTGTAGAACTAGAATTGGTGGGGTTGAGCCAGGCCAAGGCAGAAGTGCAACACCAAGGCAACTCTTCAAGGTCCCGATAGCAAGCTAACGTGGTGAACCTTCCCCCTTAAAAAATAAAGTTAATATTGTGTGAGTCAATGACTCACATATCAGATATTAAACTGATAAGAACAGATACTACACTTGATCTTAGCCAAAAGGCCGAGAAAGGTATGATTTTTCATGAGTTATGCCGCGCTATTTTATATGTTAGTTGTTACATAAAATTTCTCTTTGCAGTCAGTGTGGGACTTGAATAGCTTGTATACTTTTATATATCTAAAAAAAGAAATGTTTTTTTCCACTAATCACGCCGTATAAATTTTCACCAGAGTGGTTAGATTCCCGGCTCGTGCATTGCATTGTGTCGGTGCTAACATGAGTCGTATTGCCTATTCCTAAGCTGCATTACTGACAGAGAAGAAGATTTTTAGTATCAAAGAAATTGTTTTTCCGACCCCACCCCATGAGTATCAATATTGATGTCACTTACCCTCCAACATGACTCGAACCGTAAAACCTATAGGTTTGATGTGAAGATGCTCAGCCACTTGAGCAAACTACCTAAAAGTCATCTGGATAGAACAAGTTTACCTAAGGTTCATTACTCCAAAATAAGATAGAAAACAACAAATGTAAATTACAATTTGTTGCCTACATAACATTTTCCACATAACGTATCGATCTTGCTCCAAAAACATTAAAGGTTAATTCACAAAAAACCCTACGTACCAATATCTTTGTCCTGAATCAATTGAAAGAAAGTTATATTTCTTAGTTGTGAACAATATTGATAACTAAAAAGAAGCACATAAATTATTTTAGTGGGGTGCGCTAAGCCAAGTCAATAGTGCAACGCCAAAAGGACGCTTGAAGGTCCTGAATCCCAATAGCAAGCTACCGTGTGGACATCCCCTCAAAAATAGTTAATATAAGATATATACCTATAAGAATAGATACTAAACTTGATGATCGTACTTTACGAATAACTACTTAAAATGGTATTCACAAAAACATAAAGCACCAGTGGTAGAATAGTACCCTGCTACGGTATAGACCCGGGTTCAATTCCCAGCTGGTGCTGTGAAGATATATTGCGTAGTCTATGAGAACTTGGGTCCTCACCTTGTTGTCTGGTAACAGACGACAAAACAGCGCATCTGAGCCCTCTTTTTTCCCACTAATATTTTTAAATTTCGTTGGAGATTACAAGATGGGAGATCGAACTCATGAACTCACCATTTATCTATCTTTAGTATAATAGTGTACTATATACTACTGAAAAAAAAGGTGACATAGAAAACTCTAATGTATCATACTGCCCAAAATTATGTACTGCTGTGAAATCAAAGGTTTTTAGAACTAGAATTGGTGGGTTGAGCCAGGCCAAGGCATTAGTGCAACACCAAGGCGACTCTTGAAGGTCCCGATAGCAAGCTACCGTGGTGAACCTTCCCCCTAAAAAAATTAAGTTAATATCGTGTGAGTCGATGACTCACTTATCAAATATTAAACTAATAAGAACAGATACTACACTTGATCTTAGCCAAAAGGCCGAGAAAGGTATGCTTTTCCATGTGTTATGCCGCGCTATTTTATTTGTTACTTTGTTGCATAAAATCTCTCTTTCTAGGCAGTGTGGGACTAGAAGAATTTGTATATATTAAACCAGTAATCATCTTCTCTGGTTTTATATATTAAACTAATTCAATTCCATTAATCATCAATAATTCCATTTCAATTTGTTGACATAACATTTTCCACCGCAACGTATCTATAATAACTTAACAAAAATCCTAAGTATTAATATCTTTGTCCTGAACCTCGAAAAACAGTGCGCCAAGCCAAGTAGTAGTGCAACACCTAGGCTACGTTTAAAGGTCCTGACAGCAAGCTACCGTGATGAACCTTCCCCTCATATTCCTTTGTTGTGAATAAATATTGAAAACTAATAAGAAACACAAATTATTTTTCATGAATCTTAAAAGATTTGTCGATTAATAGCACACATTGAATTTTTTGATAATGTTGAGAATGACCTTTTATAGTTCCCGAAAAATCGATAAATGAGAATGTAAAGTATTACAACTTAATTTAATGGGGTGCATCAAACCAAAACAAAGTGCAACGCCAAAGGACACTTGAAGGTTCCGAATCCCAATAGCAAGCTACCGTATGGACATCCCCCTCAAAAATAGAGTTTAACGTATTATACTTATTTGAACAGATACTACACTTGATCTAACATTAGGGTGGTACTTTGCGAGTATGTAGGTAAAATAGTATTCTTAAAGTATCAAATACCAGTGGTGTAGTGGTAGAATAATACCCTGCCACAGTTCAATTCCAACTTGGGTTCTCACCTTGTCTGATATTAGACGACAAAATAGTGCAGCTGAGCCTCTCATTTCCATTATTAGTTTTTAATATCGTTGAAGATTACCAGATGGGAAATCAAATTTGGTCCAATTAAATATCGTATCAAAAAATTGACTCTTGTAAGACTATATCAAAAAAAGGCTTTTAGAACTAGAATTGGTGGGGTGAACCAGGCCAAGGCAATAGTGCAACACTAAAGCGACTCTTGAAGGTCCCAATAGCAAGCTATCGTGGTGAACCTTTCCCTTAAAAGAAATAGAGTTAATATTGTGTGAGTCAATAACTCACATATCAAATATTAAACTGATAAGAACAGATACTACACTTGATCATAGCCAAAAGGCCGAGAAAGGTATGATTTTGCACGAGTTATGCCGACCTATTTTATATGTCATGACTTGTTAAATTAAATCTCTCTTTCTAAGCAGTATGGGATAAAAGTGTTTTCCTGGCCAATTAGAAGGACTCTAAGAAGTTCATCTATCAAAATTAAGGCCATTCAAACAAAGTTATTGATTTATTTTTTGATTCGTTGAAGGATTTTCTTTATTTATTCATAAAAATTATCGGTGATTAAGTTCAATATCTTCTAACAGGAAAAGTATTTCATTAGGTTATCCAATATCTACGTGGTTAGTAGAGTAATCGAAAATCATAATTGATATTGAAAACCACCAATATCTCTAGTTTGTTTAATTGTACAAATTATTTACTCTGGAATTTTTTTGGTGAAGATGGAATAAAATTGATGTTGAGAACTTACATGTGAAACCCAACTAATTCAGTATAGGCATCATCGCAATTGTTGAATTGCTATTTTTGTATTGTACCGATCTTATCTGCATCAATTTCAGGATCTAAATAGGATAGAAAATTCTAAAACTGTCAGTAAAATTACATGTGAGAGAAAATTTAGTCTCCTTTGTTCTAGTCTGGACTTAAGTTTGGAACCTTCTATCTCACGAGGCAGTTACAACTAGAGTTTTGAAAGGTGGGGGCATGAGACGAGACGTTTTATGTAGTACGGAATGAGGCGTATGTCCTGAGACATGGGGAGTAATCTCATGGATCTACAGGGCATAGTCTCATGTATATTTAATTTTTATAATTTTATTACTAAGAAAATAATCAAAAGTAAAACTAAACTTTCAATGATTTTACAAGTTTTTTTTTTAAAATAACTTATAATATATAGGAAAATTATAATGATTTTTATTTGAGATAGATATTAATAACCAATAATAAAGAAAAAAAGTATTATAATTACTATTTGAGAAATATCACTACACCAATAATTACAAAAAAATTGATTTAAAGCAAAAAAAAGATTTAAAAAAATACTTAAAAAACTTTTAAGGCACACGTTTTTACGCCCAGAATTGATTGTTTTATGCTTAGTGCTTATGCCCCAAATTCTAGGACTTATCAATTTGTGCCCGAAGCGTTTTTGGTATGGCCGCCCTGAGACTTGCCTAAAAAAACATTTTTGCAAACACTGGGTTACAACTCTTTAGATTGTAGAAGTTTAACTAATGATGGTAATAATGCTGATATTTATTTTAATTTTTTTTTTCTCTGCCATTTAAGATTATGATGATATCGGTATACTTCCATTTTTCCTTAAACAAATATTAATTAAATCTTGATTGATGAAACTTATGATTAAGGGAGCAAGTGTCATTTGTTTTGGTGGATCTCAAGAAATCATGAATTCATAAAAAACCTACATGAGGATCCATTTGGTAGAAGGTAATGAAGTGATGTTGGACTCGGCCTCTTCCGTTTCTCTTGTTGATGCTTGTGAAAAGAATCCAACTACTAAATCGACTTTCACAAATTTTCAATGAATCACCTTAGTGGAAGTTTAGATATATTAGAGATATAATTAGAAGCAGACTTGGCAAGGAGAAAATTTATGTTGAGAAAGACTCATAGTATTATTGTTCTTGATCTCTTTGACCAGTTGGAGATCAGAAGGCTCGAACTAATAATGCAGAAGAGCAGCTGAAGATTAGGAGAAGAGTATTGTTTGATTCGGTAGTTGAATACCTGGAATTTAGTTAATTGTAACAGAGTTTGGCAGAGGTTTTGATGCTTGGGCAAAGTGGACAACCACTTCTTCCTTTTGATCAATGTTGTCCATTTTGCCCAAGCTTCAAAACCTCTACAAAACTCTATTTACATCCGAGACATTCAACCACCTAATAAATCGACACTTTTCTCCTAATCTTCACCTGCCCTTTTGTATTTTTGTTAATTCAAGCCTTCTAATTCTCTAAGTGGTAAAGGAGATCAAGAGCAATAATACTCTGAGCCTCACTCTACATAAATTATGCCATTACCAAGTCTAAGTTTCTAATATATCTAAAACTTCAATAAGGCGATTAATTAATATTTGCCCGAGTTAATGTAGTAGTTAAATAATTTTCACTAAGATTAGCAAGAGAAACGGAAGAGGTTGAATCTCACAACTCTGTATCACTTTCCACCAAATAGGTCCTCATGTAGGTTTTCCAATTTATAATTTCGTAAGATTCGCCAAACAAACAGATGATACTTGCTCCCTGAATCTAAAGTTTCATTAGTCAAGATTTAATTGATATATATATTAATGACAACATTAAGTTCTTCATCCAATATAATGGCTTGACAACATCTTTTAAGTCCATGAACAATTACTACACTGATCGTATGAGAAAGTGTATCACCTATTTTTTATGAATCTCTTACAATTTTCAGTTAAACAAATCTTATGAAATGTCTTTTCTTTATCATTTCTATAAAGCAAATTCAACTACCTTCTTCCTATAATTAATTTGTTGAAGCAACGCTATACAACCAAATTAGAGAACAATGACTCAAAAGGCATAAAACAAGAAGTCAATATAGGCGTAGAAATAATTTTGACGAAAGAGTGGAAACCTAACACATCGAATTCAACATATATCATCATAATTATAAATAGGAGAAAAAAAATAGAATGAAACGAAGTATTAGTATTATTACCATCAGTAGTTAAACGTTTGTAGCTATCCAAGAGTTGCAACTGTCTCTTGAAATAGAAGGTTCCATACTTGAGGTCAGATTAGAACAAGGGAGTCTGAATTCTTTTTCACACGTAATGTTGCTGACAGTTTAGTTGAAAATTCTAAATACTTTTTGAGGGTTTCTTCTAACATGAAAAACATTATCTTTTTTTTTCCTTTCTATGAATATGCAGTATAGTAATAATACATAAATAGGAATTGAACAACTATAATAATACCTCAATTCTGAATTAGTTGGATTTTGCATATAAAATCTCAACATCAATTTTATTCCATCTCCACCATTTTTTCCAATACTTAATAATTTGTAGTACACCTTCAAAAAAAAGAAGAGTCAGTTGAGAAACGAGACAATGAAGATGCCAGATGGCTAAAAAAATGAACCTTTGAAAGTTGATCTCCACAGCAACAACATTAAGGTGGGATAGGTTAATCCCGCATAACCAAAGGGGGAAGAAGCTACAGTTTTGGGGCACAAGAGAGAACATCTCCACAAAGGCGATGAGAACAATGAGAAGAAGAGGCGGAGAGCACAAATCAGAAAACCCTATCATTTAGGGTTCTTTTATACTCACCTATAGTCTGACCACTTGTCACGACCCAAAAATGGACGTGATGACACTCGTCTTATCCCACCAAGACAAGTCAGCCTAAAACTCAACCATTACAATAAAGTGCGGAAATAAAATATAAGTAACTTAATAAAAAATTCAAAACCTGGTAGTCACGTGTACAAGCCTCTAAAGTATTACAATTGATTCAAAAGAAAAACTCAAGTCTCAAATGAACTTGTTTCTAGAATAGAACAAGATCATAATTAAGGAGAAGAAAGTCTGCTGAGATGGAAACAGCTACCTCACAAATCTCCAAGAAGCCTCGGAAAAGAAGAGAATGACAATTACAATAAAAATCCAGGCTCATAACCTACAAAAATTTGTAGAAGCAAGGGGTGAGTACCAAACCACACGGTACTCAGCAAGTAAACCTCTAAACACAAGCTAAGGGGATGAAATACGGGTACTCCTACCACCCCCAACCGAACCTCCACAACTACAACCTGCATTAAAATCAACCCAACCTAACAGCTCACAGTTTACATAACACGTAACTCAACAACAACACTTAGACAAATTACATATCCTCCACAAAAACACTTTAACAAGTTACATATCCTCAACAACAACACTTTAACAAATTACATACCCTCAACAACAACACTTAAACAAATTACATATCCTCAATAACAACACTTCAACAAATTACATATCCTCTCAACAACAAGCTTAGTATTCAACAATCACAAGTTCCGTAGAAAGGCAATCATAAGATCAGCAAAACACAATATCAAGTTCACTAATGATAAGTATGTGCAATGTAATGGAATGCAATGTCAAGTATAATGATGCATGTCTGACCTAGTGATACACACCCGCTGTCTCTCAGTCCGGGACCCATGGGGGACATATCTATCCATGCATCTGTCGTGGCGCACGACACGACCCTCGATAATAGTAACCACCGCGGCGCGCGATACGTTCCTCAAAATATAGTAACCATCGCGGCGCGCAATACGTCCCTCGAAATAGTAAATCCTCTTTAAGTTCTCATTCTTTCTCAATGCATATAACACTTGTCACAACTATGTCTCAGAATAATGTCAATGACATGTTCGCACAAATAATGAGGAGATGACCATTTTCATAACATCGCACAATTCATAACAACACAAACATGATATCACATCAACAATGATTCAACAAGTCTTTCAAACTTTTCTCCACACATCACACATAAACAATTAATCACATTGCCTTTTCGTTACCCCTTTTTCATCATTAGAATTAATCATGTGGACAAGTCAACCCATTACCAAGTCTCATTACTCCCAAACATATACCATAAGGGAAATACGCGCATTCCATACACTTAACAAGAGTTTAGAAATCCACTTGCCTCAATTAGTCGAACAATCACTCGGGGAATTGAGCCTTCCCTTTTCGTTGTACTTCCAACCTAAAGCAATCTATTCACATTAAATAACCACAATAAGGTTTTAAAACTAACAATACTTATATTACTATGTGTCTAGTCTAAATTCCAAAACTCACCCAAATTTATAACAAGCTCCTAATATTTAATTATCTATCTCAATATATTAAAAACTTAATTTATAATGTGATAATTATGGAAACAACGGAAACAAAAAGTCAAGTCACACCATCGATAATTTTAATGTGAACAGGCTTGTTCTGCGTTAATCTTAAACCTATAATCCATTCGATATCATCCCAAACCCTAATGATTACCTCACAATGATTGTCTAATTATTATCCTAATTACTGGCTGCCAATTCTTATTTTTTTTCCTTTTCATCCCAAAACACCTAAACATATATCAAAACTTTAAAATAGATCAAGTTTTTTTTTTTACAAGCCATTATTTTAATAATAATAATCATCAGAAAGATCTAAAAAGAATTTAAACCCAAAAAGATTTCCAGCACTCAATTTGCCGCACATTAAATTCCTACAATTATTCGTCATATATTTTATTTATAAAATAATACTTTCCATTAATTGACATGATCCAAATTCCATTGCCGCCTCAATAAATTTTAGAAACAATTGAATTTAATTGATAGAATAAGTAAGTTGCATCTTATTACACTAATATATAAATATATCAGTATAAAGACATTAAAGCTTGGTTTAAGATTTGTGTTTACCTGAGAAGTTCGTACTTTTCTTGTAAGCGGTGACCATTCTTCGTTGTGTGCCGCATAAATATTTTTTTCGCTGCACTCTTCTTGCTTCTTAAGTAAATTGTTTATAATTGATTAACCCTACTAATCTATTTTTATGTATGGGTAAAAGTAGTATGGGTATTAAATAAATTATGGCATTGCCCATTAACCACCAATTAAATAAATAAATTATTTAATATAAATTCATTAATAAAATAATAATTTCAAACCAATTTTACCGACTAATCAAAAAAATACTCCGAACAATTAATAAGAGGGGTGAAACTCTAATTTTTAGGATTTTAAAAAAAATGATTTTTCGGGTCATTACACCACTTCAGGGCCGACCAACTCTTTTTTTTTGTATATTTATGTGTGGATCTGTTTAGGAGCCCATTTTTATTAAGTAAAATGGACCATGAGTCCATATTTAAACTTAAAAAGAAGGGATATCGGTTGTTTTCAATGTCAATTGTGGTTTTCGGTCCATTTCCACAACTATGGTTGATTAGTTTGGTTTTACTTAAAAATTCGAGATCAAATCAACCCGATATTATATATATAATTTTTAAAATTATATTTTTTTATAGATAAAAATATTTACTTTGTATTATTTTTAAAAATGGTTCTTATACTTTTTCATAGTTTTTATCTTTTATTATATTATTTTTATTTTCTAAGACTTGAATTTTGAATGGTCCATTAAGGTTATAGTTCATAGATATTAGTAACTCTAACAAAACTCAAATTAAAATCAATTAATACTAGTGCTAAAAAATGTTATTTCAACACTAAGAATGATAACAATCTTTGTTCTTTAATTTTGCACAAGCGAACTCATCCTCGCTTCGGGAGATCATGCAAATATAAATAATACACTAAATATTATTTAATCAGAAGAGGCATTATGTATATAATAATGTCATGATCTTATCTTTTGTGTATGTGTGCATGTGCGTGCGCATGCGCGTGCGCGTGTGCGTGTGCTGGTGCATATGCGTGCGTGTGAATTTAGTTGAAAATTTTAAATACTTTTGAGAGTTCCTTCTGACATGAGAAACATTATCTTTTTTTTTCCTTTCTAAGAGTATGCAGTATAGTAATAATACATATATAGGAATTTAACAACTGTAATAATACCTCATTCCTGAATTAGTTGGATTTTGCATATAAAATCTCAATATTTTATTCCATCTCCATCAATTTTCAAATACTTAATAATTTGTAGTACACCTTCAAACAGAAAGAAGAGTCGGTTGAGAAACGAAACAATGAAGATGTCGGATGGCTATTATATATATATATATATATATATATATATATATATATATATATATATCCGTAGAAATTTTCACGATTAAAACATTACATACTATTTAATTGTAACCATTACTTATAGAAATTTTCACGATTAAAACATTACTATGAGTAATGGTTACAATTAAATAGCGTGTAATGTTTTAATCGTGGAAATTTCTACGGACGTATTTATCCATATATATATATATATATATATATATATATATATATTTGACTACATATATATATATATATATATATATATATATATATTGACTACATATACATACATCGTCTTCTTATTTTAAATTTTTGTGATAAGTCTAGCACTAATTTAATTCATACTTCTTATCATTTATTTGCGTGATTAAATTTGACTTTATTCATTTCGATTTTTTCCACCCTTCTCTAACCAAATATGAATCGTAATTATGTTTAATAATTTGAATTTTGTTTAAATATAATAAACAATTATTATGGAGTCACATAAAAATTAATACAACTTGATCTTATGATAAAAAGTAATTTATATCCTTTCTTTATAATATCTATAACAATGAACATGTCTCAATTATTTGTGCAAATCTGGTTGAAGGCGACAACTCTAAATCCACATTTGTAAAATGTGCAACGATCGTTGGAGCATCGATTGTGACATTCTAAGACTCGTAACATAGAGTAAAAGTCTTTGATGGATCATCCTTCCTAGAAGCACTAATTGAACAGCCAGTGTTGATTCATAGAGTTCATTACAAAAGAACATTATTACATATCAATTGAAATAATCTGAATTTTGGAATAGAATTGGTGGGGTGCACCACGCCAAGGTTATAGTGCAAACACCATGACGATGATTGAAGATCCCGATAGCAAGCTATCGTGATGGACCCTAACCTCTAAAAATATAGAGTTAATATTGTGTGAGTCAATGACTCACATATCAAATATTAAATCGATAAGAACAAATACTGCACTTGATCATAAACTCACATTCATTTATGAAAACTTATTGGGTAAACTGAAAACTGATAAAGAATATCTTATTGATTTAGCGTATTTAAAAATCAAAAACTAATAAACCGAACTGATAATACATAAAACCGAACTGAATTGCACACCCCTAATTACTATAAAAAAATTTGAAAAGTTTAAATGAAGTTTAATATAAAATATTATACTAATAAGAGCACATACTACACATGATCATGCATTTTCAATTTTATTGGATATAAAAATATTTTAGGGGTCGTACTTTGCTGCTAGTACAAAAGATGAAATATACTCCCTCCATTCCTTTTTCTATGGCATCCTACTATAATTAGTTGGTTTGTAAATAGAAACGAAGGAAGTATTATAATGTCTAAGCACCAGTGGTCTAGTGGAAGAATTGCCACGGTATAGACCCGGGTTCGATTCCCGGCTGGTGCATTATTAATCTGAGTGCCATGAAGATAATTGTGCAAATGTGAAAACTTGGGTGTTCACCATGTCTGAATAAGTAGATGACAAAAATAGCACATCTGAGCCACTCCTTTTTCCATTATTATTTTCAATGTCGTTAGAGATTACAACATAGGAATCGAATTATTATATATTGACTCTGGCAATAATGTCGTTAGGGAATACAACATGAGAATCGAATTATTATACTTTTGGTCACCATTTTAACATTGGTCTCAAGATTTTAAGCTAATATGTAGTTCAGTATCTGATTTTAATTTAAATGTGCATTTATGGATCAAACTGCCCAATATTAGAAGGGACAAATTGTGTGCTGTTATGAACCAAAAGGTTTTTTAGAACTAGAATTGGTGGGGTGTGCCAGGCCAAGGCAATAGTGCAACACCAAGGCGACACTTGAAGATCCCGATAGCAAGCTACCGTGAAGGACCTTCCCCCTAAAAAAATAGAGTTAATATCGTGTGAGTCGATGACTCACATATCAGATATTAAACTGATAAGAACAGATACTACACTTGATCTTAGCCAAAAGGCCGAGAAAGGTATGATTTTCCATGTGTTATGCCGCGCTATTTTATTTGTTACTTTGTTACATAAAATCTCTCTTTCTAGGCAGTGTGGGACTAGAAGAGGTTCTATACTTTTAAATAATATGATTTTAAATCAAAGTGCAGTAAATGAAAATTTTATGATGTTAAAGTTTTGTTGGCTGCAAAATAGTTTCAACAATTTTGCTGAAATTAACAGTTGATCAAAGCACAAAGGTTATCTTATTAAAGGTTCATTAATCCAAAATAAGATAGAAAAACAACAAATGTAAATTACAATTTGTTCCCTTAACATTTTCTATGTAACGTATCAATCTTGCTCCATAAGGTAAATTCACCAAAAAAACCTACGTACTAATATATTTCTCCTGGATCTGAAAGAAACTCCTTCAACAAACAATTGAAAGAAAGGTTTACAACCTAGAATTGGTGGGGTGTGCGAGGCTTAATGGTCCGACAGCAAGCTACCGTGATGGATCTTCCCCTTATATATATTCCTTTATTGTGAACAATATTGAAAAACTAATAAGAAACACATAAATTATTTTTTCACGAGTGTTCGAAGATTTGTTAATTTATAAACATATAGAATCTTTTGGTCATCTAGAGATTTGAGAATGTGGAGTATGACGTTATATTTCCAAGGAATTAATACGTGATAATATAAAGTAAGCTTTACAATTATTGTAGTGGGGGTGCGCTAAGTCAAGTCAGTAGTGCAACGCCAAAGGACGCTTGAAGGTCCTGAATCCCAATAGCAAGCTACCGTGTGGACATCCCCTCAAAAATAGTTAGTCTAAGATATATACCGATAAGAATAGATACTACACTTGATCGTACTCAGCGAATAAGTACGTAAAATGGAATTCTCAAAATGTCTAGCACCAGTGGTCTAGTGGTAGAATAGTACCCTGAAACGGTACAGACCCGGGTTTGATTCCCGGCTGGTGCATCATTATTCGAGTGCTGTGAAGATAAATTGCATTGTCTATGAGAACTTGGGTCCTCACCTAGTCTGATAACAGATGACAAAACAGCGTCGGAGCCCTCTCTTTTTCCACTATTATTTTGAGATGTCGTTGGTGATTACAAGATGGGAAATCGAACTCTCACCATTTATCTGAACTCACCATTTATTTGTCTTTAGGATAGTGTACTATACTACTGAAAAAAAGGTGCCAAATGCTAGGTTGAAACATTAGTCTAACTCTAAATATTTTATAAGTTATAGCTAATATTAGTTCATATGTCTGATTTTAATTAAAATATTCAACTTGTAATGACATAGAAAGCTCTTATGTATCAAACTGCCCAAAATTGTGTACTGTTATGAAACAAAAGAATATTAGAACTAGAATTGGTGGGGTGAGCCAGGCCAAGGCAGTAGTGCAACACCAAGGCGACTCTTGAAGGTTCCGATAGCAAGCTATCGTGATGAACTTTCCCCCTAAAAAAATAGAGTTAATATCGTGTGAGTCAATGACTCACATATCAGATATTAAACTGATAAGAACAGATACTACACTTGATCTTAGCCAAAAGGCCGAGAAAGGTATGATTTTCCATGTGTTATGCCGGGCTATTTTATTTGTTACTTTGATACATAAAATCTCTCTTTGCAGTCAATGTGGGACTTAAATAGCTTCTATACTTGTATTTTTTAACTAATTCAATCCCAGTAATAGTCTATAATATAATTTTAAATCCAAGTGCAGTAAATGAAAATTTTGTTCTGTTAACGTTTTGTTGGCTGCAAAATAATTTCTAACAATTTTACTGAAATTAACAGTTGATTAAAGATGGTGGCGTATTATAGAACAAATACAATAAATTACATTTGAAATAAAATGAACAAAAATGTATAAACAAATCTTTAGGCTGAAGCACAAATATTTCTCTCTCTTTAAGGAGATTCAAGCCAACTCTGGCGTGATCTACACCAATCCAGCAGTAATACTCTTGACTTGTCCCCTTCAAGATACAACAGCCCAACAACATGTACAATTCAAGCAACTCCGGATTAGTTGAAGAGTCAAAAACTCCACAGAAATAATATTTTCCTTCAACATATCATACTCTTTTATTCTTTATCTCAACTCTCACTTTCATTACTACACTAATCTCAATATAAAACACAATAAAATACTACTCATCTTTTTCACTCTATATTTTCTTGTACATATCTTGTTGTCTCTATCTCTTCTTAACACAAAGGAAAACCACACTATTTATAAGTGATGAATTCCTCCTTGCAATGAATAAGATGATAATTGGTAGTAAATTTGCCAATAAATGGCTCAACTGTTATATAAGTTTCAAGATATAAAGATAGAATAATGGATGGAATGAAGAGTTGGTGGTTACATAAGTTACTAAAAACTAATGACCACTTTCTTTCACAATTGATGAGAGTAAAGAGGCACAAATGTAATGTCCATCAATAGACATAACATGATATATAATGTGACATATAATATATTTTTATAAATATTAAAATGTCACACTAATAATTCCCCGCTCATTTTAATATTAAGATAATAGAGTTCATCACAACTCAGTTGAAGGTAGACTATTATGCATAATGAAAGTGTGCTCCGCATTGACCCTCACTTAGTAAAACAATAATCTTTACTCCAGAGTCAGTAGTGGTCTCAGACTTGAACTATGACTGCTTAAGAGAAATAAAGAATCATTGCTTACACACGATAGTCAAGGTGTTGACATAAACTTTAATAGCCAGCACATTACGACCTTGTGCTATCCCGATTTCATGAGTGTTTTTCTTAGAACAAGTTCATTCTCATAAAAAGTGACCTACTTTCATATTCATATACGTGAAATCTGTCAAGGGTGCTCCTATAATTTGACACCCACTCATACAAGATACAAACTTTCATTAAGAGTTCAAAGACTCAACCTCCACAAATCATTATAAGATAATGCACTTACATCATAGGGATTGAATAAAATTAATATTAGTGCATTTCACAACAAGTCATCATATGATTCGTTCTTCCAATTGAACCTGGTAATATGATCTCTAGTCCCGGGTTTCCTCATATATGACTCAGAATTGATCATCTTCAATTTCATCCACCTCGATGTTTCACACTCTTCATCTTGCAAAGGCCCTTAGTTTATAAATCTGCAAGATTGTCAAAAATTTTAACATAATTAATATTGATGGTATACCAATGATCAATATCATCTCACAATATTGTGTTTTTCTTCTCATGAGTTTGAATTTACCGTATAATAACGATTTTGTATTCAACCATTATATTGGTGCTATCATAATTAATCAAAATTAGAAGAATTATTTTTCTCACATTCTGCTATTAAGAAACAAGGGTTAGCTTTAAGAAATGACACGGTCATTAACAGAATCAAGAATGTCACATTCATGCATGTGATCTAAAAGCTACTTTTTGACCCTGGATGCTTCGAAAGATCGATATTTTCTTTATATCAGGGGTACTCAACTATATATATATATACACACACAACCTAGAATTGGTGGGGTGAGCAGCCAAGTCAGTAGTGCAACGCCAAAGGACGCTTGAAGCTGGTCCTGAATCCCAATAGCAAGCTACAGTGTGGACATCCCCTAAAAAATAGTTAGTATAAGATATATACTGATAAGAATAGATACTACACTTGATGATCGTACTTTACGAATAACTACTTAAAATGGAATTCACAAAACATCTAGCACCAGTGGTCTAGTGATAGAATAGTACCCTGCCACGGTACAGACCGGGTTCGATTCCCGGCTGGTGCATTCGTTTGAGTGCTGTGAAGATAAATTGCGTAGTCAATGAGAACTTGGGTCCTCACCTTGTCTTATAACAGAAGACAAAATAGTGCATTTGAGCCTCTGTTTTTTCCATTATTATTTTTATATGTTGTTTGGAGATTACAAGATGGAAAATTGAATTCGATCCGATTATATATCAAATTATACTGCAATTGACTCTGGTAAGACTATATATAGGGTCACCATTTATTTTTAGTAGTACAGTACATCTTAGTGTAAAAAAAACAAAAGGTGTCAAATGCTAGGTTGAAACATTGGTCTCAAAAATTTATGAGTTATATAGCTAATATATAGTTCAGTATCTGATTTTAATTCAAATGTGCATTCGAATGGAACATAGAAGAGACAAATTGTGTATTGTTATATGAAACAAAAGGATTTTTAAAACTAGAATTGGTGGGTTGAGCCAAGGCCAAGGCAATAGTGCAACACCAATGTGACTCTTGATGGTCCCGATAGCAAGCTACCGTGGTGAACCTTCCCCCTAAAAAAATAAAGTTAATATCGTGTGAGTCGATGACTCACATATCAGATATTAAACTGATAAGAACAGATACTACACTTGATCTTAGCCAAAAGGCCGAGAAAGGTATAATTTTTTAAGTGTTATGACGGGCTATTTTATACGTCACTTGTTGTATAAAATCTCTCTTTTTAATCTGTGTGGGACTAGAAGAGCCTCTATATGTTAAACTAGTAGTCATCTTCTCTGGTTTTATGTATAAAACTTATTCAACCCCATTAATCGTCTATAATATAGTATTTGATCAAAGAGCAGTGAATGTAACAATTTGCATTTCGTTGGCTGCAAAATAGTTTCAACAATTTTGGTTTCAGTATTTATTAGATGTTTTTCGAGAATTGAGCACTATTATAAATTCATCTAAAATAATATGACACAAATTTTAAAGGTAGTTCGTCCATACATGGGCGAGCCATAATTCTTTAATTTTTACTAGCTCCTCACGTGAATCTATATCTCATTCTTTTTCACATGAAGCTCAGGGGCGGAGCTACAGCCCGTGAAGGGAGGTCACTGGTCAGCTGACCATCCTTTGTCGTAAAATTAGATCGTATGCATAGGTAATATACTCTGTGTTATTTCGTTATATATCAGTTCAGTGCCCAATGTCTGCGGTTCGATTCTTGCCGAGGCAATTGTACAATTAGAAATAGAAATAACTCCTCCATGTTATAAGTTTATAACTAGTTCTTTATTCAACATCATTCAATACTATTTTTTACAACGAAATCAAAACTAAAAATGATACAGATTCCAAATTTTTATTGCTTTAAAAAAATTATTCATAGAGAAAATTTTAATATTTCTTATAAAAATTAAATTGCTTTTCTGTCTTTCTTTACTTGTCTAGTTAATAAAGACAGTTTTTCAATTTTAAATGTTTAATTAAAAAAATTAAGAGATAATTTATTATAGTGTTTATTTTTATTCTTATTATTAAATACTATTTGATATCAAAGATTTGTAAAACTAAAATTGGTGGTGTGAGCCAGGCCAAGGCAGAAGTGCAACACCAAGGCGACTCTTGAAGGTCCCGATAGCAAGCTATCGTGATGAACCTTCCCCCTAAAAAAATTGAGTTAATATCGTGTGAATCAATGACTCACATATCATATATTAAACTGATAAGAACAGATACTACACTTGATCTTAGCCAAAAGGCCGAGAAAGGTATGATTTTCCATGAGTTATGCCGCGCTATTTTATATGTTAGTTGTTACATAAAACCTCTCTTTGCAGTCAGTGTGGGAGTTGAATAGCTTCTATACTTTTATACATAACTAATTCAATCCCAGTAATCGTCAATAATATAATTTTAAATCAAAGTGCAGTGAATGAAATTTTTTCTCACTAATCACGCCGTATAAATTTTCATCAGAGTGGTTCGATTCCCGGCTCGTGCATTGCATTGTCTGAGTGCTAACATGAGTCGTATTGCCTATTCCTAAGCTGCATTACTGACAGAGAAGAAGATTTTTAGTATCAAAGAAATTGTTTTTCCGACCCCACCCCATGAGTATCAATATTGATGTCACTTACCCTCCAACATGACTCGAACCGTCAACTATAGGTTTGATGTGAAGATGCTCAGCCACTTGAGCAAACTACTTAAAAGTCATCTGGATAGAACAAGTTTACCTAAGGTTCATTACTCCAAAATAAGATAGAAAACAACAAATGTAAATTACAATTTGTTGCCTACATAACATTTTCCACATAACGTATCGATCTTGCTCCAAAAATGTTAAAAGGTTAATTCACTAAAAAACCTACGTACCAATATCTTTGTCCTGAATCAATTGAAAGAAAGTTATATTTCTTAGTTGTGAACAATATTGATAACTAAAAAGAAGCACATAAATTATTTTAGTGGGGTGCGCTAAGCCAAGTCAATAGTGCAACGCCAAAGGACACTTAAAGGTCCTGAATCCCAATAGCAAGCTACCGTGTGGACATCCCCTCAAAAATAGTTAATATAAGATATATACCTATAAGAATAGATACTAAACTTGATGATCGTACTTTACGAATAACTACTTAAAATTGGAATTCACAAAACATAAAGCACCAGTGGTCTAGTGGTAGAATAGTACCCTGCTAGGGTACAGACCCGGGTTAAATTCCCAGCTGGTGCATTAGTCATCTGAGTGCTGTGAAGATATATTGCGTAGTCTATGAGAACTTGGGTCCTCACCTTGTTGTCTGGTAACAGACGACAAAACAGCGCATCTGAGCCCTCTTTTTTCCCACTAATATTTTTAAATTTCGTTGGAGATTACAAGATGGGAGATCGAACTCATGAACTCACCATTTATTTATCTTTAGTATAATAGTGTACTATATATACTGAAAAAAAAGGTGACATAGAAAACTCTAATGTATCATACTGCCCAAAATTATGTACTGCTGTGAAATCAAAGGTTTTTAGAACTAGAATTGGTGGGGTGAGCCAGGCCAAGGCAATAGTGCAACACCAAGGCGACTCTTGAAGGTCCCGCTAGCAAGCTACCGTGGTGAACCTTCCCCCTAAAAAAATAAAGTTAATATCGTGTGAGTCGATGACTCACATATCAGATATTAAACTGATAAGAACAGATACTACACTTGATCTTAGCCAAAAGGCCGAGAAAGGTATGCATTTCCATCTATTATGCCGCGCTATTTTATTTGTTACTTTGTTGCATAAAATCTCTGTTTCCAGTCAGTGTGGGAGTAGAAGAGCTTGTATATATTAAACTAGTAATCATCTTCTCTGGTTTTATTTATTAAACTAATTCAATTCCATTAATCATCAATAATTCCATTGATCAAAGAGTAGTGAGTGAAGCAATTTACGTTTTGTTGGCTGCAAAATAGTTTCAACAATGTTGCTGAAATTTGCTAAATATCAATTATACAGATGGCTTATAAAAGTCATCTGGATAGAACAAGTTTAGCTAAGGTTCATTACTCCAAAATAAGATAGAAAACAAGAAATATAAATTTCAATTTGTTGACATAACATTTTCCACCGCAACGTATCTATAATAACTCAACAAAAATCCTAAGTACTAATATCTTTGTCCTGAACCTCGAAAAACAGTGCGCCAAGCCAAGTAGTAGTGCAACACCTAGAATACGTTTAAAGGTTCTGATAGCAAGCTACCGTGATGAACCTTCCCCTCATATTCCTTTGTTATGAATAAATATTGAAAACTAATAAGAAACACAAACTATTTTTCATGAATCTTAAAAGATTTGTCGATTAATAGCACACATTGAATTTTTTGATAATGTTGAGAATGACCTTTTATAGTTCTCGAAAAATCGATAAGTGAGAATGTAAAGTATTACAACTAAATTTAATGGGGTGCATCAAACCAAAACAAAGTGCAACGCCAAAGGATACTTGAAGGTCCCGAATCCCAATAGCAAGCTACCGTATGGACATCCCCCTCAAAAATAGAGTTTAACGTATTATACTTATTTGAACAGATACTACACTTGATCTAACATTAGGGGTGGTACTTTGCGAGTATGTAGGTAAATAGTATTCTTAAAATATCAAGCACCAGTGGTGTAGTGGTAGAATAATACCCTGCCACAGTTCAATTCCAAACTTAGGTTCTCACCTTGTCTGATATTAGACGACAAAATAGTGCAGCTGAGCCTCTCTTTTCCATTATTATTTTTTAATATCGTTGGAGATTACCAAATGGGAAATCAAATTTGGTTCAATTATATATCGTATCAAAAAATTGACTCTGGTAAGACTATATCAAAAAAAGGCTTTTAGAACTAGAATTGGTGGGGTGAACCAGGCCAAGGCAATAGTGCAACACCAAAGCAACTCTTGAAGGTCCCGATAGCAAGCTATCGTGATGAACTTTCCCCCTAAAAAAATAAAGTTAATATCGTGTGAGTCAATGACTCACATATCAGATATTAAACTGATAAGAACAGATACTACACTTGATCTTAGCCAAAAGGCCGAGAAAGGTATGATTTTCCATGTGTTATGCCGCGTTCTTTTATACGTCCCTTGTTAAATTACATCTCTCTTTCTAAGCAGTGTGGGATAAAAGTGTGTTCCTGGCCAATTAGAAGGACTCTAAGAAGTACATCTATCAAAATTAAGGCCATTCAAACAAAGTTTTTGATTCATTTTTTTATTCGTCGAAGGGTTTTCTTTATTTATTGATAAAAAATCATCGGTGATTAAGTTCAATATCTTCTAACAGGAAAAGTATTTCATTAGGTTATCCAATATCTACGTGGTTAGTAGAGTTACCGAAAATCATAATCGATATTGAAAACCACCAATATCTCTAGTTTGTTTAATTGTACGAATAATTAGTCTGGAATTTTTTTGGTGAAGACGGAATAAAATTGATGTTGAGAATTTACATGTGAAACCCAACTAATTCAGGATTGAGGCATCATTGCAATTGTTGAATTGATATTTTTGTGTTGTACCGATCTTATCTGCATCAATTTCAGGATCTAAATAGGATAGAAAATTCTAAAACTATCAGTAAAATTACATGTGAGAGAATTTAGTCTCCTTTGTTCTAGTCTGGACTTAAGTTTGGAACCTTCTATCTCACGAGGCAGTTACAACTAGAGTTTTGAAAGGTGGGGGCATGAGACTAGACGTTTTATGTAGTTACGGGATGAGGCGTAAGTCCTGAGACATGGGGAGTAATCTCATGGATCTACGGGGCATAGTCTCATGTATATTTAATTTTATAATTTTATTTCTAAGAAAATAATCAAAAGTAAAATTAAACTTTCAATGATTTTACAAGTATTTTTTTATAAATAACTTATAATATATAGGAAAATTATTATGATTTTTATTTGAGATAGATATTAATAATCAATAATAAAGAAAAAAAGTATTATAATTACTATTTGAGAAATATCACTACACCAATCATTACAAAAAAATTGATTTAAAGCAAAAAAAAGATTTAAAAAAATACTTAAAAAACACTTAGGGCACATGTTTTTACGCCCAAAACTTATTGTTTTATGCTTAGTGCTTATGCCCCAAATTCTAGGACATATCAATTTGTGCCCGAAGCATTTTTGGTATGGCGCCCTGACACTTGCCCCAAAAACGTTTTTGAAAACACTGGGTTACAACTCTTTAGATTGTAGAAGTTTAACTAATGATGGTAATAATACTGATATTTAGTCTCATTCTCTTTTTTTTCTCTGCCATTTCAGATTGTGATGATATCAGTATACTTCCATTTTTCCTAAACAAATATTAATTAAATCTTGATTGATGAAACTTATGATTAAGGGAGCAAGTGTCATTTGTTTGGTGGATCTCACGAAATCATGAATTAAAAAACCTACATGAGGATCCATTTGGTAGAAGGTGATGAAGTGATGTTGGACTCAGCCTCTTCTGTTTCTCTTGTTGATGCTTGTGAAAAGAATCCAACTACTAAATCGACTTTCACAAAATTTCAATGAACCACCTTAGTAGAAGTTTAGATATATTAGAGATATAATTAGAAGCAGACTTGGCAAGGAGAAAATCTATGTTGAGTGAGACTCATAGTATTATTGTTCTTGATCTCTTTGACCAGTTGGAGAATCAGAAGGCTCGAACTAATAATGTAGAAGAGCAGCTGAAGATTAGGAGAAGAGTATTGTTTGATTCGATAGTTGAATGCCTGGAATTTAGTTAATTGTAACAGAGTTTGGCAGAGGTTTTGATGCTTGGGCGAAGTGGACAACCACTTCTTCCTTTTGATCAATGTTGTCCATTTTGCCCAAGCTTCAAAACCTCTACCAAAACTCTGTTTACATCCGAGACACTCAACCACCTAATCAATCGACACTTTTCTCCTAATCTTCACCTGCTCTTTTGTATTTTTGTTAATTCAAGCTTTCTAATTCTCTAAGTGGTAAAAGAGATCAAGAGCACTAATGCTCTGAGCCTCACTCTACATAAATTCTGCCATTACCAAGTCTAAGCTTCTAATATATATAAAATTTCAATAAGGTGATTAATTAATATTTGTCCGAGTCAATGTAGTAGTTAAATAATTTTCACTAGGATTAGCAAGAGAAACGGAAGAGGTTGAATCTCAACTCTGTATCACTTTCCACCAAATAGGTCCTCATGTAGGTTTTTCAATTTATAATTTCGTAAGATTCACCAAACAAACACATGATACTTGCTCCCTGAATCTTAAGTTTTATTAGTCAAGATTTAATATATATATATATATATATATATATATATATATATATATATATATATATATATATTTGAGGGTGGGTGGGGGGTGGGGGTGGAAGTATATTGGTAATGACAACATTAAGTTCTTCATCCAATGTAATGGCTTGACAACATCTTTTAAGTCCATGAACAATTACTACACTGATCGTATGAGAAAGTGTATCACCTATTTTTTATGAATCTCTTACAATTTTCAGTTAAACAAATCTTATGAAATGTCTTTTCTTTATCATTTCTATAAAGCAAATTCAACTACCTTCTTCCTATAATTAATTTATTGAAGCAACGCTATACAACCAAATTAGAGAACAATGACTCAAAAGGCATAAAACAAGAAGTCAATATAGGCGTAGAAAGAATTTTGACGAAAGAGTGGAAACCTAACATATAGAATGAAACGAAGTATTAGTATTATTACCATCAGTACTAAACATTTGTAGCTATCCAAGAGTTGCAACCGTCTCCTGAAATAGAAGGTTCCAGACTTGATGTCAAACTAGAACAAGAGAGTCTGAATGCTTTTTCACACGTAATGTTGCTGATAATTGTAGGATTTTCTACTCTATTTTGGATCCTGAAATTGATGCAGATAAGATTAGCCCAGCTAGTACATTATATTTTTGTTTTTCCTTTCTAAGAAAATGCAGTATAGTAATAATACAAAAAATAGAAATTCAACAACTGCAATGATACCTCAATCCCGAGTTAGTTGAATATTCTATATAAAATCCTAACATCAATTTTATTCCATCTCCACCATTTTTCCCAATACTTAATAATTTGTAGTACACCTTCAAACAAAAAGAAGAATCAGTTGAGAAAGAGACAATGAAGATGCCAGATGGCTAAAAAAATGAACCTTTGAAAGTTGATATCAAAAGCAACAACAATAGCAACAACATCAAGGTGGGGAATGTTGATCCCCCATAACTAAAGGGGGAAGAAGCTACAATTGTGGATCACAAGAGAAAACATCGTAGAGGCGATGATAACAAGGTGAGCACAAATGAGAAAACCCTATCATTTAGGGTTCTTTTATATTCACCTGGTCTGACCACTTTTGGGCCGACCAACTCTTTTTTGGTATATTTATGTGTGGATCCGTTTAGGAGCCCATTTTTATTAAATAAAATGGACCATGAGTCCATATTTAAACTTTAAAAAAGGGATATCGATAGTTTTCAATGTCAATTGTGGTTTTCGGTCCATTTCCACAACTATACTTGATTGGTTTGGTTTTACCCAAAAAAAAATATCAATTCGAGATTAAACCAACCCGATATTATATATATAATTTTTAAAATTATAATTTTTTATACATAAAAATATTCACTTTGTATTATTTTTAAATATATTTCTTATACTTTTTCATAGTTTTTATCTTTTATCATATTATTTCTAGTTTTTAAGACTTGATTTTGAATAGTCCAATAAATGTTATAGTTCATAGATATTAGTAACTCTAACAAAACTCAAATTAAAATCAAATCAATACTAGTGCTAAAAAATGTTATTTAAACAACACTAAGAATGATAATAATATATGTTCTTTAATTTTACACAAGTGAACTCATCCTCGCTTCGCGAGATCATGCAAAATATAAATAATACACTATATATTATTTAAATAGAAGGGGTATTATATATAATAATAATGTCTTTATCTTATATTTTGTGTGTGCGCGCACGTGCGCGTTTGCGTGTGCGTTCGTGTGAATTTTAGTTGAAAATTCTAAATATTTTTTGAGGGTTTCTTCTAACATGAAAACATTATGTTTTTTTTTCGTTCTAAGAATATGCAGTATAGTTATAATACATAAATAGGAATTTAACAAGTATAATAATACCTTAATTCTGAATTAGTTGGATTTTGCATATAAAATCTCAACATCAATTTTATTCCATCTCCACCATTTTTCCCAATACTTAATAATTTGTAGTACACCTTCAAACAAAAAGAAGAATCAGTTGAGAAAGAGACAATGAAGATGCCAGATGGCTAAAAAAGTGAACCTTTGAAAGTTGATCTCCACACCAATAAGATCAAGGTGGAATATGTTAATCCCGCATAACCAAAGGGGGAAGAAGCTACAGTTGTGGGGCACAAGAGAGAACATCTCCGCAGAGGCGGAGAGCACAAATCAGAAAACCCTATCATTTAGGGTTCTTTTATACTCACCTAGTCTGACCACTTCAGGGCGACCAACTCTTCTTTTGGTATATTTATGTGTGGCTCCGTTTATGAGCCCATTTTTATTAAGTAAAATGGACCATGAGTCATATTTAAACTTAAAAAGAAGGGATATCAGTAGTTTTCAATGTCAGTTGTGGTTTTCGGTCCATTTCCACAACTTTGGTTGATTAGTTTGGTTTTATCTAAAAAAATGTCAATTCGAGATCAAACCAATCCAACATTATATATATAATTTTTAAAATTATAATTTTTTATACATAAAAATATATACTTTGTATTAGTTTTAAAAATATTTCTTATACTTTTTCATAGTTTTATCTTTTATTATATTATTTCTAATTTCTAAGACTTGAATTTTGAATGGTCCATTAAAGGTTATAGTCCATACATATTAGTAACTCTAACAAAACTCAAATTAAAATCAAATCAATACTAGTGCTAAAAAATGTTATTTCAACACTAAGAATGATAACAATCTTTATTCTTTAATTTTACACAAGTGAATTCATCCTCGCTTCGCGAGATCATACAAAATATAAATAATACACTAAATATTATTTAATTAGAAGAGGCATTATGTATATAATAATGTCATGATCTTATCTTTTGTGTATGTGTGCGTGTGCGTGCGCGTGTGCGGGTGCATATGCGTGCATGTGAATTTAGTTGAAAATTTTAAATACTTTTGAGGGTTCCTTCTGACATGAGAAACATTATCTTTTTTTTCCTTTCTAAGAGTATGCAGTATAGTAATAATACATAATATAGGAATTTAACAACTGTAATAATACCTCATTCCTGAATTAGTTGGATTTTGCATATAAAATCTCAACATTTTGTTCCATCTCCATCAATTTTCCAAATACTTAATAATTTGTAGTACACCTTCAAACAGAAAGAAGAGTCAGTTGAGAAACGAAACAATGAAGATGTCAGATGGCTAAAAAAATGAACCTTTGAAAGTTGATCTCAAAAGCAACAACAATAGCAACAACATCAAGGTGGGGAATGTTAATCCCCCATAACCAAAGGGGGAAGAAGCTACAGTTGTGGAGCACAAGAGAGAACATCTCGGCAGAGGTGATTAGAACAATGAGAAGAAGAGGTGGAGAGCACAAATCATAAAACCCTATCATTAGGGTTCTTTTATATTCACCTGGTTTGACTACTTTTGGGCCGACCAACTCTTTTTTGGGTATTTATGTGTGTGTTTATCTTAGCTTTTGTGTGTGCACGCGCGCGTGCGTGTGAATTTTAATTGAAAAGTTCAAATTCTTTTTGAGGGTTTCTTCTTACATGAAAAGAATATAAAATAAATTATATTATACCTTCCTACAAATGGGTAGATGTATAATTTGGTTCCATAGGGAAAAAAACATTATTTTTTACGTGTAATCATCTTTTTTAGAAGTGAAAGGAATATTCTTGTAATTTATAATGATTTCAAAATAAATAACATAAATATACAATTTTCAAAGTAAAAAGAAGAAGAAGAAATTAAATAAATATACTTTGAAGAATTGATTAGATATATTGAGTTTGTTTATTATCATTAATATATTTTTATTGTAAATAAGTAATGGTTAAAATTAAATAGCGAGTAATGTTTTAATTGTGAAAATTTCTACAGACATATTTATCCATACAATACATATTTGACTACATATACATACATCATCTTCTTACTTTAAATTTTTGTGATAAGTCTAGCACTAATTTAGTAATAATTTATATAATTTATTTGCGTAGTTAAATTTGACTTTATTCATTTTGATTTTTTCCACCATTCTCTAACCAATTATGAATCGTAATTATGTTTAATAAATTGAATTTTGTTGAAATATAATAAACAATTGTTTTGGAGTCATATGAAATTAATACAACAAAAATATTTTATCGAAAACATTCTAAAATGTAGTATGCATGTTTTGTTATATTGATTGAGGTTCAACATCATGACAACAAAAATATTTTGTAGATTCATAGAGTTCTTTACAAAAGAACATTGTTACATATCAATTGAGATAATCTAAATTTTGGAATAGGATTGGTGGGGTGCACCAGGCCAAGGTTATGGTGGAACACCATGGCGATGATTGAAGATCCCGATAGCAAGCTACCGTGATAGACCTTCCCCCCTAAAAAAATAGAGTTAATATTGTGTGAGTTAATGACTCATATATCAAATGTTAAACTGATAAGAACATATACTACACTTGATAATAAACTCACATTCATTTATGAAAACTTTTATAATTAATTTGTTTTAAACAAAATTCCAACATAGATGATGAAAGAAGACTCCCACATCTGATGTGGATGAGGTAACTTGGAAACTCAATATGCATGGTTGGTTATGAATGTCGCTAATGGCTTAAGTGACTCTAGATGCATTGACATTACCTCAATTGTTGTGAATATTTTATGACGTCTATCGTCACTAAATGTCTCTTTTGTTGTAATGCCTTGAATCTGATAATGCGAAATATTTCTTACATCAATCATATATTATATTAAATAAAAGCTGCTAAAATTACACATCTCACATTTCGATGAAGCTTACTTGTAGGTGCTCCATCTATTCCATATGAAATGATTTTTTGAGTCTTTTTCTTTTTCAAAATAATTAAATTTATAGTTTTTTTCTCTCCATATTTGTCCTTTTCTTTAGTGAAAATTTATAGTTTCCAGGGGCATTTATTGAGTCTACATTCTACACCATGTAACTAACTATTAACTAACATGTTTTTTTGTTTTTTTTACCTATGTAACAGACTAACAACTTCTTGACCACTAATCATAACTTAATTCCAATAGTCTAACAAATGGCTACATAGATACCTTGTTGTCTAACATATATGCATCACGTTTTAATAAGGATATATCAGCTCTAAATCACAAAATCTGAATTCCACACATGTCATGCATGTTGTTTGTATTTGCTTTGTATAAATCCTAGTTTTAGTACGTTATCGAGATTTACTCCATGGATATGACGATCAAGTGGATTGATAATCTTACTGACCTAGCTTTAGTATCGTAGTCGATCCCTCTCTAATCTATATAGTGGCTTTTTGGGCATTAATCGTGACTTATAATTTTGAAATTGTGACAAATGCACCACATATACTACACTTGATCTTACATTTTCAATTTTATTGATATGAAACAGTTTAAAATAAGAGTTTGTTAATAAATAAACACAATCATCAAGCACCAGTGGTCTAGTGGTAGAATAGTACCCTGCCACGGTACAGACCCGGGTTCGATTCCCGGCTGGTGCATTATATTTTTTGTCGTTCTTACGAGATTCATCTAAATCCTTTGCGAAAAAAATCGTTTTGTTATTTTCCCCACCCCATCCCGAGGAGGATCAATAGTGATCTCACTCACCCTCCAAACCCATAACCTCCTCGTTTGATGGTGGATATTCTCAACCACTTGAGCTAATCTCATACACGTCTAATTAAAAGTCATCCATACAAAGCAAGTTTGGCCAGGTCCATTGCCTTTTCCACCATATTGTACGATTTCGCTCAAAAAATGTAGAGGTTATTATAACTTCACAAAAATCCTAAGAATTCCTTCAACTAACAATTGAAAGAAAGGCTTACAACTAGAATTGGTGGGGTGTGCCAGGCCAAGGCAGTAGTGCAATGCCTAGACGACACTTGAAGGTCCCGATAGCACGATAGCAAGCTATCGTGATGAACCTTCCCCTTTAAAATATAGAGTTAATATCGTGTGAGTCACTCACATATCAGATACTAAACTGATAAGAACAGATACTACACTTGATCTTAGCCAAAAGGCCGAGAAAGGTATGATTTTCTATATTCCATACCGCGCTATTTTATATGTCAATTTGTTACATAAAATCTCTCTTTCTAGTCAGTGTGGGACTAGAAGAGCTAGATAATTGATCAAAGAGCAGTGAATAAAATGATTTAAGAAAAGTAAAAGTAAGCAAATACTCCTAACTAATTAATTTTGGAAACATCAAACTTTCTGTATAAACGAATCCTTTCTGAGTGACATCAGATTGAGGCCACGATCCAAATCCTAAAGACATCAGGACAAATAGGATCCAAATGTCTAGAACAGAGTACCACTTCTCCATCCGAAAATATATATTTTGGTATGACTAATTAAATATCGATACCTTGTAAAATAAACGATTCAGTCCAAGATTCTTTGACATAGTCTTTCATTACCCAAAATTTAAAAACGTCATTTATACCAGACATATAATGAAAATAAGCACAAACCATTTCTCCCAATAGTGAAACACCGCATCCGAACTTTTATAAATTTGAATGCGGGTACATTTGCTCAGGCAACGGTATCTCTCTATACACCTCATCAGAAATACTAAATAACATCACCGAATATTTCGTTAACGAACTAATTATAAGCCAATGAAATGCCCCGTGGACAAATACCAAAGAGTCGGTAGATGTAAGCCTAGGGCGAAGGTTAATAGGATGTTTATCCGTTAATGTCCAAGAACCACTTTTCAACGCGAGAATTTCACTGCGTGATTTTTCATCAATCTTAAGGATCTTATAGTCATCACTAGTCGAGTCATATCCCAATCCCCAAGTAGAATAGTCCTTTTTGAATTGTTTTGGAAAGGGAAATACTGTTGATTCTCTCATGGAGGGTTCCATAGCAAAAGTTGTAAGTGTTTATTGAGATAATTATAAATCCCTACAAGGGCCAAGCCATGGAAACAACAATATAATATGTGATGACATGGTTTAATGTTAGAAGGACAATACAAGTTTTTGTACTTGTTCAACTTGTTTAACTAATGGTAAAGAAGAACAGTACAAGGAAACCTTGTTCATAGAAGGGTTAAATTGGTGAACAAGAAGTTTTTGGGAATTATCGTCATTCCTGGCATGATTGAGATGCTTCATCTAAAAGTAAGAATTGGAAATCAATGGCATCCAATATTTCGAAACACATTTGAATCGTAAAAGTGATCGCACAAGTAGCCTGCTAAGGATTTTCCATAGCTCCATCAACATCCATCTTCTCTTTGCCACTTCCACTTTTCTATATTGCTTATAATTTTTCTAGCTAGGGTTTTGCTAATGTGAATTACTTAGAGACGTAAATATTAAGTTACCCCTGAAAAAAATGAAAGGGGGAAGGAGGAAATTAATAAAAAGAGTACATAATTTTTTTTTAAATTAAAAAACCTAGTAATTAAATTCCTTTTTTACCCCTCCCCGACTTGTAATATCATAAATTCAAAAGATGTTAGGATCGATCATGTATTAGATTAGCCAAGGCAATACATCATGTGATTCGTCGATGATTTACATATTAGATATTATTAATTAAATTGATAAAAACAGATACTACACTTGATAATTTTAGCCAAAAAGGCGAAAGGTATGAATTGTGAGTGATTTATGAATATAGTTATAATGTATATGTGGATTGAATAATAGTGGAGGTAAATTGTGATATATATATTTGTTTTTATTTTTACATAATTTGATACATAGAATATTAATAGTAACTCTTCATACGTCAATCATGACCTATGATTTTGGATCGTAACCAAAGCACCACATATTATATATATAATATAAATATGAGACTATATATCTAGTCTCTCTTTTTATTGATAGAATAGAACATCATTATTTATCATGAATGCATGATGAGTATTTCATGTAGAAACTTGATATGTTCTAACAGTTTCTGGTGCAAAAGCAACGGCGACGGAAGCCACGACAGTTGCCGCCGATGAAGCCTTCAGTCTGGCAAACGGTGGCACAATTGCTGTCCCTAACACATGTCCCCGTGAAACTGTTGCTCTGTGACTCACAAGTTCTTGCCTCTGTACTCCTCATTGTTCCCATCTCTGTTCAATTTTAGGCAAACATGTTATAAATAATGATGAATCAAGACTCCCACATCGGCTGTGGATGAGATAACTAGGATATTTAATATAATTGTATAGCAATAAGAGTTGTTCATGCTTCAGTATCGGATCGTGTTTGGGTTATGTCTAGAATTGTTCATGCTTCAGTATCGGATTGTGTTTTGAGTAATGTCTCTTTTGTTATAGTGCTTTGAGATAATTTTGGGTTGTGTTGAGTCCAAAATTCATATACCATGATATTAGAATCAAAACATATGATATCAGGTGTTCATGCTTCAGTATTGGATTGTGTTTGGGTAATGTCTCTTTTGTTATAGTGTTTTGAACTAAAAAATATAAAAATAGTGAATCAAGATCTAGATGGATCCCTGTCTTTATCTCTATCCACGGAGATACACCTATCTATATGGAGAGAGATCTATCTATGAATCGGCCTAGACTATCCTCTATCCGATAGATATGTCCTTATGAGCGACTACGCCGATCTTTATATGTTTTGGCCACGTCCCTTTCCGCTCCGAAGAAGAAGGTTTGGATCTTTCAATCTTATGTCGTGAGGTATGTGACCTATGTTAGGTCCATAAGATGGGTTGTCTTAAGTCCAAAATTCATATATCATGATATTAGAATCAAAATATATGATATCGAGTGTTCATGCTTCAGTATCGGATTGTGTTTGGGTAATGTTTCTTTTGTTATGGTGCTTTGAGCTAATTTTGGGTTGTCTTTAAGTCTAAAATTCATATATCATGATATTCGAATCAAAACATATGATATCAGGTGTTCATGCTTCAGTATCGAATTGTGTTAAGATAATGTCTCTTTTGCTATAGTGCTTTGAGCTAATTTGGGGTTCTGTTAAGTCTAAAATTCATACATCATGATATTAGAATTAAAAAAAATATGATATTGGGCTTTCGAATAAATTGTTCACACTTCAGTATCAGATCGTGTTTGGGTTTGTGTGGAGGGTTATGAAAAAAGAGTACTCTCACATTAAAGGTGAATGAGAGGACTAAGACTCTTAACATAAATTAGACAATCTTCTCCCATTGAGCTAAATTTTGACGTAGCGCTAATATTATAAAACTATATAATAAAATTAAATAATATAAATAAAGAAGACAAACCAGTGGATAAAAGCAGCATTGCTACAAGGAAGAAAGTTGCAAACAAACGCATAGAGTGTGCCATCTTCAAATAGAGAAAGAAAAATGCAATTTGAGAAATATATTGAGAATTGGTTGAGACAAGGAGTAAGCAAGGGGGGGTATTTATACATGCATATACATATACCTGACTATTTGATTAGGCACGAAATTTAATTAAAAATATATATTTTTTAATTTTAAATAGTTGTCATAATTTATTTTTCAAGATTGATATGAATAATTTTTAAATTAGATTAATTTAATAATTTGAAATCAAAATTTATATATTAAGAAAATATATAGAAAGTACTATAAATTATAATTTTTCTCATATTAATATGATGAAAAAAAATACAATTTAGAATACTGATCTAATTTCATATCGTTTGATTCTCAAAAGAAAATCATGACAAGTATATATTTGAAATAAAGGGAGTAGGACTTGAAGATTTGTGGTTCTTTTGGTTCATTTTATTTGTCATATTTTTTGTTACACGTCCCCTAATAAAACATTAACTAAAAGGATAATTTGATTCTCCATTTAATTATACAGTAAGAATAAAGGTGAAAATAAATAACTAATTATATTTTAATTTTCTAAAACATCAACTACTTCATCCGTTCATCATATTTTTTTTTATAAATTTTAAATTCTGAATCCGCGAGCATAAATAATTTCAGAGAGTGATATGTGTTACAACTTTGAGAATGAGAAAAAAGGGGTCTCCTCTCAATGTCACACTCTATAACACACGTTATGCCTAACAAAAAAAGAAGAATTGAGAGGAGTTTTTTCCTTTATAAAGTTGTAAAAATTGTTATAAGTCAAAATCCAAATAAAAGCTTTTAGTTATCTTTCCTAATTCTAAAGTTAGGATTGTATTCAAAAATTAATCTTAACAAGTCATTATATGTCTTAAGTCGAGCTTTGTCAAGATTATAACCTTAATTTAACAAAATACCTAAAGTTATCTTGACAAATCAAGCCAAACGAGCATGACTGAAGTGGCTATACATACAAATCCCCAATCAGATGTTTGAATGTAAGCTATACTCCGACTTCAAGAAAACAAAGTTGATGTTTGGTTTTGTCAACGTAACACTTCAGATAACAAAAAAAAAATTATCGAATTTTAGACATGAATTTTTGGTACTTTTTAATCTAGTATATTTGAAGTGATTCAAAAGTGGCTATATTTGTAATTTTATAAAATAAAAATGTGGTTACCACTTAAATGGAAGCCCCAAAACCAAGTATTTGTGCCCTTTCGCCTTAAAGATACTGATTTAGTTGAGATTACTGAACATACGGAAATAGTATAAAATTTTATTTGAGATTCATGCTTAATTTGAAATCGGTTAAAAAGAGCTAGGGTTTAGCGAATTTTTTTTTATACTAATTGTTATGAAGTGTCCGATTTTCCTTTTATATATCTCGTTTCTCCAAGTTCTACTTCTCATTCCATTCTTTTTTTGTGTGTTTTTTCCCTTCCTATGTTCTTTCAATTAACAACGTACATTATATAGTAGTTTGATGTAATACATTGGCCTTCACATGATCCAATATTATAGATCTTAATTTGTTGGTGAGTTCAATGCTTGAGGATTCACTTAAACATTTTAGAATTATTAAATGCAATATGTGTAAAATATTAAATATATGAGTTTTTTGTTTTAATTTATGTGACAATATATGATTACAAACGAAAATTAGGAAATAAATAAAAAAATTTGGAACTTTAGATCATCCAATTACATTGAATAACTAAATAGCTTCTCAACTAAGGGGCGGGTGTCCAAAATATAAAGAAGTAAAATCACATAGAATTTAAGGACCGTCATTATGTAATATATATACATAAAAAATATTTTTACTCTAGCTGCAGAAAGTAATTTTTCAATGAAGGGGTGTCGATTGGCACCCCTCAACTACATGTGGCTCCCCCAGCTGGTAGTATGTGCTTGGCCAAAGTGTGACCTAGTAGCTCACAAAAAAAAATATTTATATGATAGGGCTTCTTTCTATATCTATGAATTTCGTTGGATCTAGAAATGATACATTGAAAAAATCCGTTGGGTAATTCCAATAATGAATAAGTAGTACTGTGACTAAACGATTGTTGTTCACCCGACAAGATTTGAAATTTCCGCCAATAGCTAAGATGTTCAGTAGACTCCCTTGCTATACCATTGTGAGGTCACATCCCTTATGAGTGAGAACAAAAGGGAGGGGAAAAGAGACTCTCGTGAACCGTCATAATTAATGAATTAGTTAGTTCTATTTCTGATGGGACGAAAAGGGTTGTAGATGTGATCCAACTAGTTGCAGAATCAGGAATTTATGACAAAGAAATTTTATTTTATTTTTATTAAGAAAAGAAGGAAACAGGACAAATATAGAACGAATATACTCCTAGTAAAAAATATTCTTACATCTATCGTTCACTTTAATGATGAAATTTACTATCTTGAACTTATTTTTTTCTTCCTCGATAAATAATTTTGATATGCCTAGATCGTGACTCTTAGGGAAAATCATGAACTAAGATTTTGAATCGTAACAAAAGCACCATATGTATTATATATTTATATGAGGTTAGTCAGTCACTTTTTTTGTTGATTAAACAACATTATTTATCATTAGATATTTTAACAAGTAAACAAATACTTAAACAGTAAAAAAGATCATTTAGAAACTTTCTTCTAACATTCTGTAGTACAGAAACATTGGCGGCGAAGGCCACGGCAATCGCCGCCAATGAATCCTTCCGTCTGGCAAACGGTGGCGCAGTTGCTGTCCCTACTACATGGCCCCTTGAAACTGTGGCTCTGTGACTCGCAAGTTCTTGCCTCTACACCACCGCTCATAGGTCCCATATCTATCAATTAATGTAGGCAAACATCAAAAATCAAGAACCATATATTATCAATAAATATTGGGAGAAGACATAAGTATCTCTTGACTATGATCGAAATCTCAGAAATACATTTTAACTAAACTAAGAATCTATTACCCCGTGAACTCATTTTATATATAATCAGTGGCGGCTCTTGCCTTTGCAAAATAAGGCAATTTGGGGGCCCCAATTTTTTATCTAAAATAAATTATGCGTTAAATTTTTATAGAAAAAATTGATTAGTTACGATAAAAAGTATTATTTTTAAAAAGTAAATATTATTTTACTCAGTTTAACATATGTTGTCCTTCATTAAAAATAAGAATTAATAGTGAAGAGTGTTGAACAAAGAGAATTACAAATTCTTTTTTATTTGTTTCAAGCATTACAACAAACACATAGAAATGGGGTAAATCAAGTCATCATCTTCTTGAATCTCATTTTGTGGTTCTAACTCTTATCTTTATTTAATATTTGTCAACTCTACTTATAGGATTATATGTTAACAATTCATATAATAATTATCTCACTGAAAGGATGTTTTTCAATATTTAGTTGATAAAATCTTACCTAAAATCAATAACTGAAAAAACAACATTAAGTACTAATAATTTTCATTTGAATAGTGTAAGGGAAATTAATTGTGAATAAATACGTATACGAAGTTTGTTCCTTTATTTATATTTTAGGCCTCAAATTCAAATTTCGCGCCTCCAATTGCATTAAGTTGCCCCTGTATGTATAATATTATACACCTTTTGGATTATGTGGCACATCCGTGACTCCACGCAGTTGAGGCGTGTGGGAGATATTTGGATGCCACATAAGCCGAAAAGGTGTACAAATTAAAATTACAAAAAATTAGTTCAGGGGATAATAAGACCTTAGTTTAGTTAAGGTGTGTCTCAGAAATTTGGGTCATATATAATCTAGGGAGGTACTTCTACCTTTTTCCATAAATATTCAAATTTATACATCATATGTTAATAAAAAATATTTTATGACACATTGAAACTATTCTTTTTTCGTGAGTTTCATATTTTGACGATTTGGTATTTTATTTGTATACATAACCAAACTATCAATCTGAGTCATTTGTGTAACAACAGAGGTTATAAGCCAATTTTTTAATAAGGATATATCAGTTAGATTTTTCCAGTAATCCAAGTTCCAGCTAGTTTTCAAACTTTGAAGGTAGACTAAATCGTAAAGTTAAGAGTTATATTTAAACATTTCTACTTCAAAAAATTCTTTCAAATTAGCAACACATAGAACAAAATTAAAATATATAATAAAATAAATATTATGAAGAAAGAAGGCAAACCATTGGAGAAAAGCAGCATTGCTACAAGGAAGAAAGTTGCAAACAAATGCATAGAGTATCTCATCTTTTTAGAGAGAGAGAAAAAAATTTATAGAGAGAGCAAAGGAAATGTAATTTGAGAAATTGAGTAAGGGGGCTTTTATAGTTAAACTTAAATGTTAAGGATAAAACATGAAAAAAGAGACCGTTTAAATTTATTTATTTTTTAGATGCTAAAGTGGACAAGTTAAAAGTGAAATTTTACTTTTAATATTGTCAAAAGGAAAAGTCAACGGAAGGAGTATTTCAGTAAAAATAAAATAAGAAGTTTAAAGTTAAATTATTACTAAATATAAAATAGTAACATAAATTGTTATGGGTGGAGTAGTATATTAGTGTAGAAAAAAAAAGAGGTTCGGGGAATAGAATTAATATGAAATTCGCGAAACTGTTTCAGAAAGGACCTGTTCCTTCCGAACAAACATTTCTTTCCTTAAAGACATCATGCATGTTGTGAACAGGGTCATATACATGTGAGTTCACAACTATCGTTGGATGTAAATAAAGAGGTTCCTCTCAGTTTTTTGTATCGTTTTTTCTTTTTCTTCTACATATATACATTTTTTTATAAACAAAGTATAGTCTTTTGTGTGATTTTTCATTGTTGACTTTTGAGTTTGCTGAAGTTATTGAAGTGAGAGGTACCGCTACTTCTTTAATAAGTATATCCATTTTATCTTACAAGGAAATAAACCACAATCTCGACCTCGAATACAGTGAGGGGATTAAATTCCTTAAGGACACAGTAAATTCTGTTGACTTGGATATTTCTTTTTTTTCGTCTTAACAGTATTTTTGATTTACTATTCTAAATATAACATATAACATCTCTCGTTTTATGCTATGTGTTTGATTGAGTATGAAATTTAAGATAAAAAAGAAGATATTCGAAAGACATTTATATAAACAAACATTTGAATCTGGCCTTATTAGTTGACAAGTGATCACTCCAATTTTGAGTATGCATATCGAGACTCATCTCGACTATTGTGCTTAATTATTTATTTTGCTTTCTTCTTTTTTTTAAAAAAATTAAGTATATAGGGTCAAGAAAATTATGCTAACAAGAGAGCCAACATGAATAATGCTGAAAGGTGATATGTTTTAAACATGAAAATGAGGAAAGGGGGGAGACTCCTTTGCCACACTCTATTACACATGTTATGTCTAACAAAAAAAGGAAAATTGAAATTAAATTGTATTTAAAAAAATAATTATTATAAGTCAAATCCATATAAAAGCATGAAATTAGGCATGTATTATTTTCCTTGTTAGACATGTCTTCTTTCTTGAATCTTGATAATTGAAATATTAATAAATTTGGCAATTGGGAATTTTTCTTTATATACCAAATTAGATTTATAGTGTTATCACATGTAATAGGAGATTTTTATTTACCAAAATATAATAGGAGTTATTTTTAAAAAATATATATGAAATAATTTTACTCGAGCTTTAAAATTTCTCTTACATTTTTTTCATGTATGAAGATTGTGTGAAATCTGCATGATATAATATATCTCGTCAAGGCTTAGAATTTTTTATGTAAAATTGGTATACATATGTATATAACTGTATAATTTTTGTGTTAGATTTCATGTTAGGTTCCGGAAAAAAAAAAAACATCGGATCTTGCTAAGATTTATGTATAAAATTTGTATATAATTATATAAATTTTGTATAAAGTTCATGTTGATTCCTAAAATTTTAATACAATATATTGATACAACCATCATATAATATCCATATAAATTTAATACAACCATAAAGCACACAAGCAAATTAAAATAATTTTCATACCATCTCAACATATAATTATAATCCAAACTTCAATACAAACTTGATACAATTTAATTGTAACTTCCAACTTCAACTAAAATTTCAAACTAAAACTAACTCAAATCTTATCCAAATAGCCTTTTAAATTTAGATTCAACTCCTTTCGATGCTTCAACTCTTTTGAGATATTATCCACTTGATATGAAGTTCATTTGTGACAATTTTAGAATTTGAGCTTCGACTTCCTTTAATGTCTGACAAATCCTTTAGAACTTTGAGTTTCGAACTCTTTAAATATAATTTTTAATAATGATTAAAAGCACCACAGAGCTTCAAACTCCTTTAATGTCCGACTAAATCCTATATATATATATATATATATATATATATATATATATATATATATATATATATATATATAGTCAGAGTGATGCATTCAGTGTGACCATGAAACTCCTTATTTTAATTCAGGAGTCGAATAACTAGTGAGAGACCTACACACATTTATTTTTATATAATAAACAAAAAACAAAAAGAGATAGAATTAAGACAAGAAAATATATTGATTATGGACTTATATATATTATTTTTTTTGTTAAACCTCATGATTAAACACATAATTTAGAAAAATATTAATTGTGGTAGATAATTATTAAAAATACATGGTTTTGAGCAATAACATCGTTTGTATCTTCTCAAAAAAGCACAATATCCATTTGTAAAACCTTCACTTATGCAAGCATCTCTACACTTTTGAGTAATACAAAGCCCCTTGTATGTTTTGCTCCATTCAACACAATCCTTTGCCTCTGTTATAAAATAAAATACAATAAAATGATAATTAGCGATCTCAATATACATATTATTATTCATAGTGGTACTTTGACAATATATATATAGTCTAGTAGGAAATTAAAGAATTGTTACCTGCATTGCCAATAGAAATCAACACAAGGAGAAATATAACTTTAAACAAATATTCCATCTTTAGTTTTTTTTTTTTTTTTAATCTTCTACTAAAAATTTCTGATAATGAGAAGCATCCAGGCCTCTTAATATATAAAGAAGATACATGATATATGTTTGCTTGTAATTTTCCCTCAAAAGTCAATCAAACGATTAAGTTCATTTTAGACTTTCGACCGCGCAATTAATCAATTTTGAATACTCTTTTAACATTTTACATGTACTGTCAATTTCATCTTGATTATAAATTCAATAGAGATGAGATGAAAGTAAATTCATGAGGATAAGGTTAATACCACTACGTTGGTGAAGGGGATTGGGCCTTGAGAGTTTGGGCCTTGTTTAATAAGATATGGGCCAAAAAAGAGAAAGGTCAGACGATTTTACTCATTATATCAGATAATTAAGCTTAAACATTAAGGGTCAGCTAGTTGATGCAAAAATAAGTTTGATTATGCAAAGATTGTGGATATAATGTTAGATAAACTAATCAAAATTTTACTCACTTCACTACAAATTGGATCAATTAAAAAGATATAAGTTTGTCTAGTTGTATTGACACATGATTTAGGAAAATTCACTTTAAATATTATTTTTTTAATGATCAATTGATAAAAAAATTTAGGAAAAACAAGTTTTCTAGAAATGAAAAAAAAGAATGATTTTCCTACTGAAAGCACAGGAGAATAAGTTTCACCAGTGATATTTATTGGTGTAGACACCTATAGTGACGGGTGGTCAGTCGAACATTCTTCGTCAAAAAATTATTTTCATATGCATATATTAAATCTGAACACTAAATTTCTGATTTCCTCACTTGGGACATTCCAGATTGATTATGTCATCACTATCCTCGCACAGTGCCGGCTCTATGCATTGCAAAATGAGGCCTTTGTCTTAGGCCCCCAAATTTCGGGGGGCCCTAAAAAATTTTCAAGAATAAATTATGAGTTAAATTTTTATATAAAAATTGATTACTTATGATAAAAAGTATAATTTTTTAAAATATATATTATTTTATTCACTTTAACAACTTTTATACTTTATTAAAAATAAGAATTAATAGTGAAAAGTGTTGAACAAAGTGAGTTACAAATTATGTGTTATCTGTTTTTAAATTTTAGTTTCAAGTATTACTAAAAACATATTAAAATGGGATATATCAAGTCATCAACTTCTTGCGTAAAATTTTATGGTTCTAACTCTTATCTTTATTTAATATTTGTCAACTTATTACTTATAAAATTATGTTAACAATTCATAAAATATTTGTCTCACTGAAAAGATGTTTTTCATTGTTGAGTTGATAAAATCTTATCTAAAACTAATAATTGAAAAAATAATATTAAAATACTAATAATCTTTATCTAAATAGTGTAAGAAAAAGAAATTTTGAATAAATCCGTATATAAAGTTTGTTTATATTTTAGGCCCCGATTTTAAATGTCGCTTTAGGCTTCCAATCACGTTAAACCGCCCCTGTCCTCGTACACACCTCATCCACCCCCACCCCTGAATCCCCATCCCCCACCCCAAACCACACACACATTCTTGAATACATTAAAAGTAATATATATTTTTACTTACATATCGAACACAAATTTTTTACAAAAAAATTCACATATTTCCCTTCATTCCAAACAAACCCAAAGAGGTAGAATGTAATATGAAAAGCATTAAAATGCTATTTCATAATTTATCATCAAAGGATTACATAAGATTAGAGGCTACTTAACTATTTTATTTTATTTTTTGTTAAACTTTATAATTTAATACATATTTTAGAAAAAAATACTAATATTATAGTAACATGGCTTTGTACAAGCACATCGTCTATATCTTATCAAATAAGCACACCATCCATCTGTAAAACCTTCACTTATGCAAGCCTCTCTACACTTATTAGCATCAAAACATTGCCACTGATAGGTTTTGCTCCATTCAACACAATTCCCTGCCTCTGTTATAAAAAAAATAAGATGATAATTAGCGATCTTGATCTACGTATTACTATGATCGTAGCGGTACTTTAACAATATTATGTAAGATATGATGTTTGTTCATATATTTATCTAATTTATAAAAAAAATTAGATTATCGCCCATTGTTTATAATAATTTAGTAAATTTTAGATTGCGATCTAACATTTTCCAATACTATTTTCGATTCCCCAGAAGAGATATTTAGATAGTGGTCCATAGGTCTATAAGTTATAAGAAAAATAAAAAGATTATCATTTAATGAATAATTGCTCCATTTTAAAACAATTGATAAAAAATATTACGCGGTTAAGTAAATAAGGTATATATGAAGAATCATCAGGGTAATACATGGAACGAATAAAGCATATAATATATATAAATGATTCATATATAATCAATCTCAACTAGCTTTGAATTAAAATGTAGTTGATTAATTGTTCGATTGAAGAAAGTTTATTTATAAATATAAAGATTTATTTTATAAAACACTAAATGGAATGTCTAGAAGTCTAGTAGGAAAATAAATAATTGTTACCTGCATTGTCAATGAAAAACAACACAAGGAGAAAGAGAACTTTAAACAAATGTTCCATCTTTATTTTTTTTAAATCTTTTGAGGAAAATTTCTGATAATGAGAAGCATTAAAGGTCTTTTATAAAGTAAAAAAAATAAAACATAAAATCTATTATAAATAAATACAAGACATATGTTTTCTCGTAATTTCCCTTTAAAAGTAAGCCAAACAATCAACTCATAATAGATTTTCTACTACGTAATTAATTCATTTTTAATTATAAAGTAAATGGAGATAAGATAAAAGTAAATACATGAAGATATGGTGCAAGGAGTTAGAAAAATTTTCTATGGTCAAACCTAATTACTTTAGTCAAAATCTTATTTATATTAAGATATTCCTTAATTAAAGGAAAAGAAATTAAATTTAAAATTTTTAAAAAAATAGTTTTTTTTTGGGATAGTGATACTTTTATAGTTGACTTTAAACTAAGATTAATAGTTGATTTAATTTTTATCGTGATGAAATTTTTTATCAATGTAAAATGTCATGTTACTAGATTTTTTTTTTAAAAAAAAAAAGAAAAGAGAGAGAGTATTACACACACCACACCACTGAGGTGTGTTTCTCAAGCTAATGAATGGTAATTTAGGTATGAAATCGCACTCCAATTGTTGAAGTATGAAACTCAAAAAAGGATAATTTTTGTTATGGAGGACAATATTTATCAGAATCTATTTTTCAACATTTTCATATTCGATTGGTAACAATGTCTCCAACATAGGTTATGGTGGAATGATGAGACTGTTGCATTCTTTACTAAAGGTCTCGGGTTCGAGCCTCGTATGGAGAAAATCTTATCGGAATTTGAGAGCGTCACCCTCAAATGGGTCCTACAATGCACAATCTAAATTTATTTGTGTATCTAAAAACCATAGTCAACTGCTATTTTCATATATACATACACATATAATTGACCACACATACATGCATTCATTTTCTGCTTTGAAACACATACATATACATATATTACAATCAAATATTGTATTCGCGCAACTTTCAGTTAGGATGAGATGTTGTATGCATGCAGATATAGAGTGTGTTTGGTATGAAGGAAAACATTTTCTCGAAAATGTTTTCCAATTTTCCCATGTTTGGTTGGGACAAAAGTTATGGAAAATGTTTTCCAAATCAACTCATTTTCCTCAAAATTAAGGGAAATGACTTCCCTTCAAAAATTAAGGAAAACATTTTCTAAAACTCTCCTCCAATTTTAAATTACATTTTTTTTGGGGAAAAAACATCGATTTTAAAAAAATATTTTTAATTTCAAAATTTTATTTTTTCACCCGATCCCTGAACCCCCCTCCCCCTCACCGGCCAGCCACCCAACCCAACCCCAACCCCTCCTCAAAGAATTAACCCACTACCCCCACCCCACCCCACCCCCACCCTCAAAAATAATAATTTTGATTTTAAAAAATATTTTCGATTTTATAAATTATTTTTTACTCTAGTAAAATAAAAGATGTCTCTCAAAAACATTTTTCATTCATAAATCAAACACTAAAAATCATTTCCGAAAAATATTTTCTACTCACCAACCAAACATGAGAAAATAAGTCCAAAATCTACTTGTTTTCCAGGAAAACATTTTCCATGGAAAACATTTTCCTTCATACCAAACACACCCATAATGTATACATACATTCCGCCATGTTTTAAAATCAAAATATTGTTATGTTTTGATATATATAACAAAATCTCACTATTTATGAAAAAAATTATCAAAAAAGACACAACCTTTTGTTTCTTTTTTCTTTTTAAAACTTTGCTTAGTGTAAAATTCATATAGCTGGCAAAAATATGTGAAATATAATATAGTGCATGGAATTGATTAGAAAAGAACAAAGGAGAGAGGGTTCATAGTTGATATCAATTTGTTGGAAATTGAAACGTAGTTTATTAATCAAACGACATAAGAACAGAAAAAAAAAATTCTTTAACTCTCTTGTTTATCGAGAAAAACTTTAAATTTCATCATATAATTCTTCTAATATCAATTTTGTGTTTAAAATGTTAAAGAAAAATCATATAAATAAACTAATCTTCTTTTTAATAACGTAAATGAGATGTAAATAAGAATAACAAAGAGTCATATTTTTTTTCCTTTTTTACCATGATAAATGTGAATATATGATCAATTTGTATTAAATTTATTATTGAAAGTAAAAAATGTTTATTTTATTTTTCCCATATAAAAATGGAGTTATCTTTTGGAGATATTTCTCAAATAATTATCACAATAATATTGTAATAATAGGATAATCAACACACAAAAATCGATAATTTGGTTTGTCTCACTTTGAGGCTCGTTTCAACTTGAAAATGTGTTTGTTTTTCATTGGGATCAACTCACGCGATCAACTCACGCCATTAATAAGGTCGTAACGGACGTCCATGAAATTTTGGCAAAAATAAGTCGATATCACATTTCACCAAAAATTTATGGACTATAGCACATAAAAAACGGTAAATTTGATTTTCATGATTTGAGGCTCGATTTAACTTAAAAATGTGTTTGTTTGCTACACCATTAATTAGTTAATAACAGATATCCATGAAATTGTTTTGCCAAAAACAAGTCGGGATCGCATATCACTAAAAATATATGGACCATAACACACGAAAATTGATAAATTTAGATTTTTCCGCATTGAGACTCGTTTGAACTTTTAAAATATGTCTATTTACCCATCGGGATCAACTCACGCTATAAATAAGGTCATAACGGGCGTTCATGAAAAATTTTGGCCAAAAATACGTCGGGATCACGTATCACAAATTCATAGATTATAGCACACGTAAATCAGAAAATTAAGTTTTTTCCGCCTTAAGGATCGTTTGAACTTGAGAATGCACTCATTTGTCCTCGGGACCAATTCATGTCATTAATAAGGTAGTAACTGACGTCCATAAAAACTTTTGGCCAAAAATAAGTTGAGATCACATATCATTGAAAATTCATTAACTATAATACGCAAAAAATAGTAAATTTCATTTTTCATTTTGGAGCTCGTTTGTACTTGAAAATGTGTATTTTTTCCCTCGGGATCAACTCACGATGTTAACAAGGTCGTCCATGAAAAATTTGGCCAAAAATAAGTTGGTATCGCATATCACCAAAAAATCATGGACATAACACATGATGAAAAATGGTAAATTTGACTTTTTCTGCTTTGGGGCTCGTTTGAGCTTTAAAATGTGTTTGTTTGCTCCTCGGGGTCAATTCACGTTATTAATTAGGTCATAACGGATGTCATGAAAAATTTTGGCCAAAAATAAATCGAAATCACGTATCACTAAAAATACATGAACCATAACACACAAAAATTGATAAATTTAGATTTTCCTCATTGGTCTTGTTTGAACTTGAAAATTGGTCTATTTAACCCATCGGGACAACTCACGCTATTAATAAGATTGTAACCGGCGTACATAAAAAATTGGCCAAAACAAGTGAGAATCATGTATCACAAAAAATTCATGGACTATAGCACGAAAATTGATAATTTGAAAATGCCCGCTTGCTCGTTTGAGAACCAACTCATGCTATTAATAAGGTCGTAATGGATGTCCATAAAAATTCTGGCCAAAAATAAGTTGAAATCACAATCACAAAAAATTCATTGACCATAACATACAAAAAAATGATAAATTTGATTTTTCCGCTTTGAAACTCGTTAGAACTTGAAGATGCGTTTGTTTTCCCCCCGGGGCCAACTCACGCCATTAATAAGGTTGAACAGATGTCCATGAAATATTTTGGTCAAAAACAAGTCGGACCACGTATCACCAAAAATGTATTTTCAATAGCACACGAAAATTGATAAATTTAATTTTTCCGCATTGGGGCTCGTTTGAACTTTAAAATATATTTGCTTACCCTGGGACTAACTCAGGCCATTAATAAGGTGGTAATAAATGTCCATGAAAATTTTTGGTCAAATTTGAAATCACGTATAACCGAAGTCTCATAGACTGTGTCACGATCCAAAACGAGTCATGAGTGGCACCCGCACATAACTACCTAGGTGGGAGAACCAATGAATTCAACCTTAAATTATATTATACAAGAATAATGATGAAGCTCAAAATCTAGTTAAATATATTTTCCCAAATCTGAAAGTCATCACAACAAGGACATCTAATCTCCAATACTAAGTCTAAGAATATCAAATACACCAAAATAAAAGAATAAAATGATATGTGTCCGAAAGTATAGGACATCATGTCATTACCGAGAGAATCCAACACGAGCTTGAATGGATAGCTCACCCTGGAACTTGATATGCGGGAGGCTGGCTAGAGCTGAGGGAAATCTGAAGTCATAGGTACACTCGCTGCATTTCATAAAAGGAAAACAAAGAAGAAAACAAGTAGGGCTCAATACGAGGCAATATGTACTGAGTAAGTATCATCGGTCAACCCAAATAGTAACTAATATACAAAGAATAATAGTATGAACTCAACTATAGCACTTAACATGTATTAAGCAACAAACAACATGAACAAGTGTCAACAACATTGAAGTAAGCACGTATTAAGTCAACGGTATCAAGATCACACATGAGGACTCATGCCTCCAAACCAAACCATTTTGGGAGTTGAGTTCTTTGAGATTGAGTATCTTCCATTAATTCAACAAGTTTTTCCTTTAATATTACTGTGTCGGAACGTGACACTCCGATCCAAGAATACCGTGTCGAAACGTGACACTCCGATCAAAAGATATCGTGTCGGAACGTGACACTCCGATCCAATAATATCATTAATTTATCATTTAATATCACCACTTTTCCATTCGTTAATAACATTTCATCGAGCCTTCTTTATTCAAGGCATTACTTCGATATAGATGGTTTAAGATTATACATTCCACGGTCTTGGGATTTCAGACCAATCACAAAACACACAACCACACAATCAAGTACATAGAAAACTTCACAATATTATTCAATGCATATCAGTCACTATTAAGAGTTTACTATCAAATAGCATAAATCATAACCTACCTACAACGAAGAGTTGAAGTCAAGCAAGCTACTTCTTCAACACTTTTCCTTTCCTCAATGCCTCCAAACGTTTCAATCTATCATGTATATATGCATAATTTGTAAGTTAACGAGTCTATATACATCATATTACTCTATATCTAGCCTAGACCCAAAACTCACGTAATTGTATAATCAATTTCCTAAAGTTCAAACCCAAGGGTAAGTCTCAACTCCTTAGCATTACTTTAGTAAAATTTAACAAATTCAATGCACCTAATATTTAACTTTCTATCTAAATATTTTCACAACTTAATTTATGATATGGTAACACAATAAATAACAAAGATTAAAAGATCTTAAGGGTTAAAGTCACTGGTCACCAAAACTAGTGGCAATACTAAAAAAAAAAGACAAGGTATAATTTGTTCTCTAAGTCAATTTATATCATATATAATTGTGAACACCTAATTTTTTACCAAAACATAATATATTTTACACCAATTTAAAAAGGATTATATAAATAAAATAATAATAATAAATTGTAAATTAATAAAAATTATAAGATTAATTAATAGTTTAATAATAATTAAAAATTGATAAATAGAAGTTGGGAATTTAAGTTATTTGTTAATTATATCTAGTATAAAAATAATAATAATATAGAAAATATTATGAAAAAGTATAGAAAAAGAAAAGAAAAGAGGAGTCCTAAAAATTTCAAATTTGTTTTACCTTATCCTAATTACTCCAACTTCCTAACTTATTTTCCTAAAATCCTCATCCCATTTGTTTATTTTTATTTTTATTTCTTTTTACACGTTTTTCTTAAAAAAATTTTTGTCATCTTCTTATTTTTTTATTTTTTTTTGTTTTGCCAATTGGTTGATTTGTTATCATTATTTATTTATTTATTTTATTTTCTTTCCTTATCTCAACCCAATTTTCTCAACTAATTTTCAAATTAAATCCTAATCCTACTACACTACGTTCCTTTTAATTAGCACATGACTCTCACCCAAGAAGATTATAAAAAGACACGTTCAGTTGAAAAGAAAAAAGACAAAAAAAAAGACAGAAAATAGAGAGAGGACGAGAGATACATACACAAACTCAGAAAAAAAGAAGAATATACAGAAAAATACAGAGAGATACAGAGAACAACATATTGAAATACACTGAGAGATATAGAGAACACACAGAGAAAACAGAGAAGATTACAGAAAAAAGTACGATAACAAAGAGAAAAGAGTGAAAAAGTGAGTTTTATCCTAAAAATTGAGTTATAATCTGAGGTTTTGTTCGCGGTTTCGGTCTTGCGGCTCTTTAAAGTTAATTAACAATTATTAAATTTGGAAATCAGTAGATCGTAGCAGTTGTTTTTGTGGTATCCATTTTCGCATTGAGGTAACTCTAAATTCTCGAGTTATTTAAATGGAATGTTGTATGAAAATTTGATGCTTATAATAATAATATGATATTCTTTGAATAATATCAATATGTGATGCATGTGATTTTTTTTATTTTTTTTTAGAACTTATGAATGTTCAGAAAAACGGAATCAAAAATGTTTCTTGCTAAAAATAATATGAAATAAAAGATGTATCATACATATGTGTATTATTATTATTGTCTAAACTTTTTTAGATACAATTTATATTAAAATTGATTTTGTGATTGAATAGTTAATGTTTGTTCTGGACCTAGTTTTTCACTAGAGAAAATTTATAGACTTGTTAGATTAGGATGTAAACTAAAATTTAATTGATTAGTAATTAAAAAAGTTATGTGTAATACATTTCAATCTTTTTAATACATTATTTGGATTAAAAATTATCTTTAGAATAAGTATAAGATGGTTATCTAATTTGGATTATTAAAGTTTATCATTGAGAGAATATATAAATATTATTTAGAGCTATGACTAAAAAATAATAATGAGAAAGGGTAATTAAAAAAAAATTAAAAAAAACAAAAGAAAACGTGTACAGAAAAAGAATAAGAAAAAGAATGATTAAAAAGAATTGAAAATAAAGTGTAACAAAAAATAAAAATAAAAAAAAGAACAGAATGTTAAAACCAAAAAAAAATATAAAAAATAAATAAATAAAGATAAGAAGACAAACAAAATGTTTTGATTAAAAATAAATGAAAACCATAAGAAGAAAAAAGATAGAAATAATAATAATCAAAAAGAACAACGTGAACATAAAAATAATAATTGAAAACAAATAAGAAAAAAACATAACAGAAACAAAAAAAAATCAAACAAACAAAAAGGGTAAAAAGAACAATAAATAAATAAATAAAATGTAATACAAAATATACGTAAAAAATAAAAAAAAAATAAAAAAAAAGTTAACAGAACGTCAGAAAAAAAAATGATTTAAAAATAATCATAAATCTGTAAAATTCATCTCCTATTTTAAATGTATTAAAAAAAAAACAATCTTAAAATTACTCAAACACTAAAATTTCTTTCCTAGATAAACTCTAATTCCTAAATATTAGATACTTATATATATTCATAAAAAATATATATATACAAATATACAAACAAAAGTTTTAAAAACAAAAAACAAAATACAATTGTTTCAAATTTCAAAATTTATGGATATACACCAAAATATTTTTTAAAAAAAATTAAAAATAAATAAGATAGTTTTAAATAGGTTTAAAGTAAATGAATAAAGGTAAATAACATTTATTATTACATTAAATAATATAATATTCAAAAAATTAAATCAAGTCATACTAAAAGTCAATAAAGCGACCGTGCTAGAACCACGAGACTCGAGGGGTGCCTAACACCTTCCCCTCGGTCAACAGAATTCCTTACCTGAATTTCTATTTCGCAGACCAATAAAAATAGAGTCAAATTTTCTTTTGATTAGGGATTTAAATAAGGTGACTTGGAACACCAAAACTTAATTCCAAGTGGCGACTCTGAATAATAATTATCCCTTTTCAAAATGTCACTTTAATTGGAAAACTCTTTTTCTTTTAAAACAAATAAAATAAATTTTTGAGAAAAAAAAGAGGCGTGACAATAATAATTTTTAATTATTGACTATTGATAACCTACAAGACACATTAACTTCGTTAACATACACTTTCAATTCGCCTGTTAATATATATAATAATATAAATCCTCACTTTCTTAAATGCATGCTGCACTATTTAATTCCTTAGTTATCATTAGGAATTCAAAAATAATCAACAAGTAATTTAATAATCAAAACCTTGTTCCCAAATCTCAAAATGGTAACATTAAATGCTTCTCCCAATCTTTTTTTTTTTTATACTCCCAATCATCCAATTAATTACACCTTATATAACAATAATAATAAAGATTAACGACACCCAATTATTAATTTATAACATAAAGTTGAAATTAGATTAAGTTTTACCCGTAGCCGTTTCGTCAAACTTGTTGGCGGTGCCAAGAATCGAGAGAAGAAGCGCATGCTATTTGTCCTCTGATAACTAAATAATAAAACCCTTCTTTCTTTTATTTAATTAATTTATATATGGGTATAAATTATGGATTAATAAAATATTATATCCTATTAATTTTAGTGTTATCTTCTTTAACCATCAATTAAATTAATTATTAAAACTACCCCATTAATTTTATAATTATAGTTACGAATAGTCGAAATTATCTATTTAGAATCTATCAAAAAGTATATTATGACATAAAATGCTCTAGTACCCCAAAACAATCAAATGGGTCGTTACAGAGGCTCACCATAGTTGACTCGAACTCTCGGATGTATCAACGAAGCTCATGTTGATGATCCTGAATACATGTGTCTGCATCATCAAAATATGCAGGTCAAATGACTCAGTACGTGGAATGTACGAGCATGTAAGGGAGATTCTAAAGCATAAACATAACCTTGAAACTTGATAAAAAGGAAATATACCTCTTTTCAAACTTTAAACTCAACTCAAGGAAAACTCAAGGATACTCAAAACTACTCAACTTACTCAACTCAGAAATACTCAAGGATAAGATACTCAACTCAGAGGTTAGATGCTCAACTCAAAGATTAGTTACTGAACTTCAAAAATATGATACTCGACTCAACGGAGCATAGATTAAATCAAGATACTCAACTCGAAATATCAACTCTTCATACTTAACTTTCATACTTAACTGAACTCATTTCAATGTACAGTAGTTTAAACAAGTGCAATATAAAGAAAAGTTATTTAAAACATGATGTCTACTCTGTGTATATATCAAGGATACAACATAACTCTGAAGTGTATATGAAAATACAATTAACTGATGTTATGAATAAAACTTTTAAAAGAAACATGAATTAAAAAGCTCAAAATCAACTTATCTCAGCAATATTCAAATCTAGAAGTATAATCCTAAATTATTCTTTTACTGATATGAAATTAGATGTAGGGCGTGAGGACGAAATAGTACAAAACTATGATAGCCTTATATACTTTTAAAAAAGAAGACAAGATTCTTGCATAATCTTGAAGAATGTTGAAGAAGAACTTGATTAGAAGCATTGATATCCTAGCTTGAAGGTAAACAATCAAGAAAATCTTTCTTGAGATTCTTGAATTAGTTTCTTGGAATCTCTATGGCCAATAATAATGATTTTTCATTAGTGAACATGAAAATCTGATTGTTTTGAGCCTTTTATTAGTCAATAAATTCGCTTAAGGTTTCTTGGAAGAAAAAAAACAAAAAGAAAACCCTTTTTAATGTTTTCCCGTCGGCTAATTCGTAACAACACTGTATAGGTTACTAAAATAGTCATAACTTTTTACTCATAAATTGGATTGACGCAAAATTGGTGGCATTGGAAAGTAGATTCAAGTAACTTTAATTGAATAGGTTATGAATCACGTAACTCTTAATATTCTAAGAGATATGCTCGCTTAAAGTTGATCCAAATAGAATCTTAAATCAAAACTTAATGAAACTTCAAGAACACTTATCAAGAACTCATCAAAAACTTAAATCCTTAAATTTCGAGAACGAAATTACGCAGAATAAATCAGGATGGCGTGTATATGAACGAACCCAACACTATGGAAGCTTACATACCTCTCAGGGATTAAACTCATGGCGAAAATCCGCAACTAAACACAAGAACGTCGGCGAACGCCTTCATTCTTTCCTCTTTTCTCTTCTTGACCTCTCAACTAAACTCTAGGCGTATATTAGGATTATAAATCTGAACCTAAAAGGTTTAGACCCCTAAATATTACTAAAAATGAATTTAATATGATTGGATAAGGAAAGGACCAAAATACCCCTCACTATTTTTGGCTAACTTTCCTAAACTGGACAACTTAACTTCAAAAGGTCATAATATCTCACTCATCCAAACTCTAAACTTAGCAAACTCAGCGGCGTTGGAAAGAGAATTCAAAAATATTTCTTATTGTATCTTGTAGCACACCTAACTCATCTTGTACTACGAGTTATGATCATATGAAATTGACCCAAAATTCATACTTAACTTAACTCTCCAAATTTCAGATTTTGCTATTTCAAATTTAGTTTTTTTTTTAAACTCTTGCTGCTAAATCTGGTGAACTGACCTTAATACTTATGAGAATTTTAATTTCTTGTTACAGATTGGCCTTGACTTTAATAAGATATGGGCCACAAAAGAGCAATTAAGGCTAGCCCAACAATCAACTCATATTAGAATGGGAAAATTATATATAATAACAAATTAAATGATATGAATATAATTTGATTTATTTGTATCTTATAGCAAACTATTGCTATTTTCGTCTCTCTCCCTGGTGAAACCTCGCTTGCTACTCTCGTTTGGTAGCGGTCTGGCTCGCCTCTCTCGCTTTTATACAAACATAAATGTATAAAATGTGTTTGTGTTTGTATAAAGCGAGAGAAAATTGTATATAAACATATTTCGTTCCCTCTCTCCCCTATCCCAGATCTCGCTCGCCACCCTCGTCTCTCTTGCTCATACAAACAGAAATTAAATGTATAAATTGTGTTTTTGTTGGTACAAAGCGAGAGAAAATTGTATATACACACACAAATACATATATCTTCGTCCTATACACTTATAATTATACAATACAAATATTCCCCTGCCCATTTTTCTTTTGCCTTTCTCTCTTTCTCGTTTCATACACACACAATACAATTGATCTTTTGTATAAAACTGCTTTCTTTTGTATATATATATAGCAAATTATACAACTGCTTTCTTTGTATATGTATAGAGAATTATACAATTATTTTCTTTGTATCTGTATAGCGAAATATACATATTTATGTTTTCTATGGAACACAATTATGCAAACTATAGCTATAGCATACAAATATGATGGTCTATAGTAAAATCCTATTGATAATGTGTGATACGAAGTTACTTATTTTATAGGGTAAAACACAAATTTTAGGATGGTCTTTTAATATTTGTCCTCAAATATGATGGTCTTTAATTTTTGTCTCTGATGCTTATTCAATTGAAATTTGTGAATAAAAATACCCTTAGGTATGACGTAATTCACTCGGCTTAAGTTAAGAGAATTTTTTTCTTCCTATGTCTCACCTTAATTACACATTTTTTAACTCTCTCTCTCATAATTATTTTTTTTTTTTAAATATTTTCTCTCTCATATTTACCTCTATCAATTATTCTCCATTTGTCTACTCCAACATCACTCTCCCTCCCGTTATTTTTGTTCTTTTTAAAAAAAAATTGAAAAGATATTCATAACAATTCCTTTGATTAAGGTATGCATTTTTTGTATTTTATACGCTAATTTTATCATTCAAATTGAAATTGAATATCATATTGAGGTGAATATTTTAATGTGATCAATTTGTATTTAACTCTCACATTGTATACCGACGAGTTTGTATTTATTTTTATTTTTGTAATTATCATAATGATATACTAACAAAGCCACTTTTGTATTTCAATTGAAGTTAGAATTTATAGTGCTCATTTTTGTATTTCAACATCAATTTCAACGACAACAAGTCTGTATTTTATTTACTATGTTTTCATCATAATTGTATACCAACAATTTTTGTATTTTATGTGCGCACTTTAACATTCAAATTAAAATTGATATTTTACTTTCATAGTAAAAACTAAAAATTGTATCTCAGTGATTAAAATTTTAGTACATGTTTGTCAAACAGTTTTTTCTATTATTTGTATTATAAAAATATTATTGATTGTATCTCAATATAATCCAATCATTACATAAGAATACAATTTAAGAAATAAAACGCAACTCTTAAAAAAAAATAGCATACAAAGTGAAAATAATACAATTAGTTGAGGAAGAACGCAATATTCTAAAAAAAATACAAATTAACTCGGAAAAGAAATGTGATATATTTATATTTAAGAAATAGAAATCTAGTTGGCATACCTACTAAGATGACTACAAACTAAAAAATAAATATAATAATCTTAATAAAAATACAAATGTTGAGTAAAAGAAAAACTATTGACAAACATAAATTAATATGAATACAATTTCGGTATGAATACGATTTTTGCAACCTTCTTTCTTTGACTCTCTCTTTCTTCTTCATCTGCTATATTTTTTTTGTTTTTTTTCTCCAAACTCAAATACAAATTTGTATTCACTTGACATTAGTAAAACTCTGTCTTATCATCCAAAAAAAAAAATTACCCAAGAAAATAAAAAACATTCATGTCAAAACTCCCATACAAATTAATGATTCAACAATTAAGGAATACTTGATCGTTGTATTTCACTGATTATATCGAAGTTCCAATTGAAAATTCCTTATCTAAAATTATTTGTCAACGAAATTATACATGTTTCCAAAATCTTCTCGTCAAACAGATAAAACACAAATTTAATCGAACTCACTTCAACAAAGAGGATTTTTGTATCGCCGCCAACATAGGTTAGTTGATGATTGTGAGGAAGAAGTTGAATTTTTCCATCATAGCTACACATTAGTTTAACCTTTGAATTCTCCATTGTTGCCGCCGTCAAAATTCATGCAAGAATGATGAAGAAGACAAAGGATTAGATTTTTTGGGATTTTTTCTAGATTTCTTTTTTTATGTAAAGATGAGAGATATTAAGTGATATGTTCCTTTTATAAAATATTGAATTTATAACTGATGAGTATTTTAAGTGGTATACGCCTTTGTAAAAATATTTTCTCCCCTAAATTTCTTCTTTCTATTATTAAATAATTGTATTCTTCCAATTAAAACAAATAAAAACAATGTCAATTAGATACATAACAAACTAAAATATTGACATTTTAAATAAATATTAAAAATGTGGCTAAGAGATTCTATTAAATGTTAAATACTGACATTTTGAAAAAAAATCCTTTAAGGTAATCCCACTACATTGATGACGGATTGGGCATAGAAGAGAAATTAAGGCTAGCCCAACAATCAGCCTAAATTCTACGACGTAATTAATCAAGATTAGTAAGATAATATAAGGGCGGAAGAATGGAGTATAGCATTACTCTAGAGTGCAATTCTACTCCTGCGAAATATAATGTTACCTATTTTATTGGGTAAAATACATATTTTTGCACAGATTATTCCGGTTTTAGGGTGTTCTTTAATTTTTGCCCTCAAATATGATGGTATTTAATTTTTTTTATGATGCTCATTCAATTAAAATTTGTGGATCAAAATATTCTTATGTATGACCTAATTCACTCACCATAAGTTTAGAAAGTTTTTGCCTTACAAAACATAATTTATGTAAGAATTAGGCTATGCGGCATAAGTTGTGTAGTTTTCTACAACATAATTCACACAAAAGTTCAATAGGAATTAAGTTATGCGATACGATATAACTTATTATGCCTTTTATAACATAACTTGTGGTATATTTGATAAGAATATATAAAATTATATTCAGCGAAAAATTTGTTATTTTTGTGTGATAAGTATTTACGATTAATTATTTTTTTACTTAAGGTGTTTGAAGGGAAATAATTTGAGATAATCATTTTTAGGGCAAAAATTAGATCACTCCAAAATAAGAAGGGCAATCATTTGAGATAATCATTTTTAATGCAAAAATTAGATCACCCCAAAATAAGAACATTTGTGTAAATGATCCAGAAAATTACAAGTCACTATTTTTGGGTAATCTAGTTTACAATATATACACAATATATATAAGTTTATATACTTGCACCAAATACACATAATATACATAACTATTGTATATTTCGTGTATACTCTCTCTCTGTATATATATATATATATATATATATATATATATATATATATTACAAATTGTTAATTAGTTCATGCAAAAGCAATCATAACATTATTAGACTGTGGGTCTGTTTCGTATGATAAAAATATTTTTAAAATTTTTTCGATTAATTATTTTTTAATCTAAAAATAACTTTTATAGTAAGATCAAGCGTAAACAAGCAAAAGTCCACAGGCCCACCTCCGACACCCGGCCTTTCACACACTTCCACCCCTCATCCGTCACACAACTCGCACAAAGTGAGGACTTTTATTTCATCTCACACAGTGTATTACTATCGATCTTACCAAGCAACATCCACCTCCTCCACCCCCCTCTGTCCCCATCTCCAGCCTCATATCTATATATAGAAATATATATGAGAAATTAGCGAAAAATATTTTATTTATATGGAACATAGAACTTTTCTTCTATTCAAATGTATCTTTCAAATGGTGAGTGATATCTCTATTTATTGTGTTGAGATATCACTCCCAAAGGTCACCATGATAAATTCCTAACTAATAGGTACATAATTATCTACAAAGGTTCATGTCACCTTGGAAATGTACATACATGATAAGTTCATGAAGAAAACAAATGGGCAAACCACTATTCAATTGATTCATAACAGATTAATAATTATGTTAACTTTATTGGTTTAAATTTAAAAATTACATTATTTGAAATATTATTTCCTATGATTTTTCTCCATTATGTTATTAACTAATTGTATTTTTTTCAAATTAAACAAATGACAAAAATACATAAATAATAAAATAACAAACTAAAATATTGACATCTTTAATAACTATTGAAAGTTTGGCTATGAGGTCTCATTAAATGTTAATATATTGTTGTTTTGAAAAATTTCTCTTATTTTAAAAGAATAGATAATAACAATATGTATGGTAGTAGTTTCCCATATTTTAGAAGAACAGATAATAACAATATAATTTTGTAATGAGACTTTTAAGGAATTGTTCCTTTTTTAAAAAAAAAAAAATCTCCTCCAAATTTTTCCTTTTTGTTCTTAACAATTGTAATATTTCAATTAAGACAAATAATAAAAACTTAAATAAGATACATAATAAATTAAAGTTTTGACATATTTACTAAATATTGAAAGTGTTGACATTGGATCCTATTAAATGTAAAAATATTAACATTTTGAACAATTTTCCCTATTAGAAATTCAATTTTACAGCGCAATTAATTCAGATTAATAGGACGATAAGTCAATAACAGGGTGGAAGAATGGAGTATAGCATTATCTCTTCAGTAAAATTTATTGATCATGTGTGATATGAAGTTACTTATTTTATAGGATAAAAAACAGATATTAGGATGATCTTTTAATTATTGTTCTCGATCTTTAATTTTTGTCTCTGATGCTTATTCAATTGAAATTTGTGAATAAAAATACCCATAGGTATGACGTAATTCACTCGACTTAAGTTTAGAGAGATTTTGTCTTACTCAACATAAGTTCTATAAGAATTAGGTTATGCGGCACAAATGTAATTCACTTGACATAAGTTCTATAGGAATTAAGTTATACAGTACGACATTATAACATAACTTATGGTCTATTATGATACAAAAATATAAACTTATGTCAGGTGTAAAAATTATTTATTATTTTTATGTTAGGAGTAATTTCGTCCATTTTTTTAGATTCCAGGGTAAAAATTAGAACAACCCAAAATAGGCACGATGATAATCATAATAAATACATCTTCTTTATTAGTTCATATCATGAATATAACTCTTAATAACATTGCTTAGTGCAGAAGCAACGGCGACGAAAAAAGTCAAGCCAGTTGATTTCAAATATCGAATACTTAATTGTTATTTTTTAAAAAGAGGAAAATACGAACTAGTGGCCATGACAAATATTGTTAGGAATAATATAGTAGAGAAGAAGCTCATGAAGTGGGTCATTTTCACTGATTAATCTTTTAAGGATTTTTTGTTAATGAAATGGATGAATAAAGGAAGCACGAGGATCTCTTATATTAGATAAAAAATATATAAATTATCATTTAATGATGATTTTATAATTACTCTTTTTTCCATTTTATAGTCAATTTCATTTAATTTATATAGTAAATGGAGATGAGATGAAAGTCGATATATGAAAATTATAAAGACAGGGAAAATTTCATATATGGCAAACTGAATTTATGAAATAACATTCTATGGGTATAGTTTACATAATTACATTCTATTGGTATAGTTTAGTTTGTTATGTAGCTTTTAATTTGTATACAACGTTTTTTTTTTAATTTGTGCTATATTTTACTTTTTCATTTAATAGTAACAGTAACCCTAAATACGGTAACAAATATTTACATAATCCATGATTTAAGCTAAACATTCAAAATCAAAAAAAAAAATTATAGCGACATAAAAACCATACAAACTTGTTTCCGGGAAATTAAACTCTTTAATGTATACAAAGTTTATATACGAATGTAAATAAATTGAATATAAATTGTTTAATTTGTACCAAATTGTAAAGTAATTATTATATACATACACAAGTAATTATATATGTATGATAAAAATATGAATATAGTACTTGTATATACACAAATCCCTCAAGCAGTTTTATATATAATAACGTAAAATACAAAAAAAAATTATGAGTTAAAATAAATTATCATAAAAATAATTGTACCAGATTTTTTAAAGTAATTATATATATATATATATATAACTATTTGAATATACAAAAATTATATAGGTATAAATATATATATGAATGTATTGTTTGATTTGTATCAAATTGTAAAGTAATTATTATATACATATACAAGTAATTATATATGTATAAATAAAAACATGAATATAATACTTGTATGTACACAAATCCCTTAAGCAGTTTGAATATAATAACGTAAAATACAAGAAATTTGTGATTTAAAATAAATTATTGTACAAATAATTGTATTAATTTTTTAAAAGTAATTACTTATATACATGTTTAACTAGTTGAATATACAAAAAAAACTTAAAATATGAATATAACAACACAAGTACCTTGATCAGTTTTGTATGTAATAATCTAATGTACAAACAATTATAGACACAACATTCAAGCAGGTAATTCTTACAGATGGAGATGATCTTTCATTCTGATTTTGAAGAACTTGTAATATGATATGAAAGAAAGATTTAAAAAATATATATATATGAAAAACTAAGAAGCATAATACATATACAATTGTTGATAAGGGATTTTTTTTAAAAAAAATAGATTCATGGGCTGATTTTGGCGGTTACTGTCACGACCCAACCCGATGGGCCGTGACTAGTGCCCGTTTTGTACACTCATAAACAAACCTGCTAAGTATAACCAACTGAAACTAAGACAATATGGAATTTAATCAAATCAAACCTACCCCAACGCCAATATATATAAAGTGGATCTGTCTCATAAGGAGTCATAATCATTTAACCGTAACAACATATGCGAGCCGACAAGGCCGCACTATCCAAAGCATAATAGCATACACAAGCCGACAAGGCTGCCCCTGTACACGCGGACATTACAAACAAACCATGTCCAGACCATTATCCAAAACATACATACAACCCACATAATGTCTGCAGACCTCTAAGAGTATAGTAGTGAAACTCGACGGGACAGAGCCCCGCCGTACCCATAGATAAGCAAAAGATTACATAGGAAGTTATGTACCAAAACAACTGGGCTCCGAAACAGTGGAGCTCCCCCAATCGGCAGAGTAGATATCCTAGGCGGGAGGATCACCGAACTGTGCGTCTACACCTGCGGGCATGAAACGCAGCCCCCCCCCCCCCCGAGGAAAGGGGGTTAGTACGGACAATGTACTGAGTATGTAAATCATAAGGTAAAGATGACAGGATACCAACATGATAAGTCGAAACAAGATATCGCTACACATGAACCTTATAAGTGAAAATCATACATATCTTTAACATATAAGGTGCCCAGCTTCCCTAATAAGGGACTCGGCAAAATAATCATCTTATATATACATCATACGTACCCGACCCTCTAGTGAGGGACTCGGTGAAATAGTCATCACATCATCTCCCTCATCATCATCATTATAACCATCCTCATCACCAATCATATATATAATATACATACCCGGCCCTCTAGTGAGGGACTCGGTGACATATGCAAGAAACTCCGCACGAACATTATCCGGCCCGGGACTCGGTGAAATGATAAATGACTCTATGCACGAGCAGAACATTATGAGCAACCATATGCAATTAAGATCATTTCTTATAATTTAGTGGATGATTAGGATTAAATAATCAAGTGGACCCCACCACTCAAGGCAAATGCACTCTCGGCCAGCCCATGTTTTAAGCAAAAACAAATTTCCTAAGCTACTGGTCACGCCCCCTTCTTAACATTAATGGTTAATTAACAATAGCATTCTAAGAAATTAACACACCAAGCAAAGAGATTACTAACCAAATTCTTTTGTAGTTGCTGGCCGGAGAGCTTCAAGTCTCGTTTCAAGACTGTGTTGTCTTCTACAATTAATCTATACCACAAGGGAATTGCTAGACTCCTAGAGCATTTCATCTACCAAGTGTTTGCAAATTTGTTTTTGCTTAAAACATGGGCTGGCCGAGAGTGCATTTGCCTTGAGTGGTGGGGTCCACTTGATTAATTTAATCCTAATCACTAATTACTCCCCCACTAATGTTCCCCACTAAGGCCACTAATTAATTCTCCACTAATGCTAATGACACTACATCAGCCACTATCATGCATTTGCCTTGAGTGGTGGGGTCCACTTAATTAATTTAATCCTAATCATTCACTAATTACTCCCCCACTAATGTTCCCCACTAAGGCCACTAATTAATTCCCCACTAATGCTAATGACACTACATCAGCCACTATCATACTTAATATCACATTTGGAATTAACATCCTTGCCTAATATTTCTTTAATCACTTGGAACTTAAAATAAAATAATTTCCCGGACTTACATCGACTAGCTCATGACGCGCACTAAGTATATAAATACGAGGCGTAACAGTTACCTGCAAAAAATGAGAGCAAGAGGGGAGGCAAAATGTGAAATCTTTCGAAATTTAAAATTCAAAATAGAGTGGAGGAGTGATTTTAGGAGAAAGAGATGTAATGGGGGATAGGAGAGATAAAATCTATTTTGTATAAAATTATAGACAAAATTATAAATAGGTCTTTTATTGTTGGTATAAAAATAGGTGGTTGCCTCCATTAATTATGACAAAAAAATAAAACTATAATTATTGAGAGTAAATAAATTAAACTATACCCTTATTAATTAATAACTTAGTATAGTTTGTCATCCCACGTAATTTTCCACTACATGGGAGAGGGGATTAGGGCTTGAAATAATAAGATATGGGCCACAAAAGAGAAATTAAGGCTAGCCCAACAATCAGCCCAAATTCTACGACATAATTAATCAAGATTAGTAATATAATATAAGGGCGGAAGAATGGAGTATAGCGTGCAATCCTTACTCCTACGAGATAGAAAGTTACGTATTTTATTGGGTAAAATACATATTTTTGCACAAATTGTTCCGATTTTAGGGTGTTCTTTAATTTTTACCCTCAAATATGATGGTCTTTAATAATTTTTTTCTCTAATGCTCATTTGATTTAAATTTGTGGATAAAAATACTCCTATGTATGACCTAATTCACTCATAATAAATTTAGAGAATTTTTGCCTTACTCAACATCAGTTCTGTAAGAATTATGTTATGGGGTATAAGTTGTTTAGTTTTCTATAACATAATTTACTCAGCACAAGTTCAATAGGAATTGAGTCATGCAATACGACATAACTTATTATGTCTTTTATAACATAACTTGTGGTATATTATGATATGAATATATAAAATTAATTATATCAAGCAAAAAAATTATTAATTCTGTGTAATGAGTAATTATGATCAATTATTTTTTTACTTAAGGTGATTAAGAGAAATAATTTGAGATAATCATTTTTAGGGCAAAAATTAGATCACCCCAAAATAAGAACATTTGTGCAAATGATCGAGAAAATTACAAGTCACTATCTTTGGGTAATCTAGTTTACAATATATACACAATATATAAGTTTGTATACTTGCACCAAATACCCATAATAAGCATAACTATATTATCTCTCTATATATATATATATAGTCAATTAGATAGTTCTTGCAAAAGCAATTATAATGCTATTAGACTGTGGGTGTGTTTCGTATGATAAACATAATTTTTAATTTTTTTCGATTAATATTTTTTTAATCTAAAAACTAACTTTTATAGTAAGATCAAGCGTAAACAAGCAAAACTCCATGAGCCAACCTCCAACACCCGGCCCTCACACTCTGTCACCCCTCATCTGTCAGACAACACGCAAAAAGTGAAAAGGACCTTTATTCCATCTCACACAATGTATAACTATCGATCTTACCAGGCAATCTCCAGCCTCATATTTATATATACAGATATATATGAGAAACTAGCAAAAATAGTTTTTTGGTTATAATTATAACGAGCAAAATTTCAAGTTGTGTATACCATGTATCTAAACTTTCAATAATTAATAAAATTGTGTATACAATGTAACTAAACTTTCAAAGAATAATGAATTCAATGAGCATAAAATATAAAAAGCTAAGTAACTTAAATTTAAACATAGGAAATAAAAGAGAAGAAAACTCAATTGCTTATGTTATTAAACCCATTTTTTCTTAGTCGTATGAAGAAAATTATGAAACATAAAAGTCATTTGATGTTTACAGTAAAATCTCTATGAATTAATATTTCGTAAATTAATAATTTTTTTAAAATAATGTTTTTCTCAAGTTCTCACTTGGGCCATTGGAAAATATCATCAATTTCGATAAGACAATAAGATAATATATTTTCAGAAGACCCCTATATAAATATATGGTCTCATTAATATCATAAATTAATAATTGTTTAAAAGTACAAATATATTTTAGGCAATTTAGTGAAATATGATTCTACTATGTTTTGTTTTTTCTTAAAATTTAGATATAGTTGAAGCTCATCTCTAACTATTCTTATTGCATCCAAGAGCTTCAGTGTTGTCTTTTTGAACTGCACCATAAAATTGTGAAAAGGTCTAGATGCGATAAGTGCTTCTTTACACGTAACTGGTTTCAAAGGTATATAATCATCTTCAGAGGCGAATCCAGTATTTGAACTTTGTGAGTGCCAAGTAGACACATTGCTTAGTTCACTAAATCAACCTTAGGTTTCGATTCCACACAAAATTCATAAAGTGTAACTTTTTTTAAAATAATTTTACTAATATTATAATTATATATTTTTCATTTATAATAGTTCTCGACGAGTTTACATATTTTAAATTACTTATATTTGTAAATATATCCCTTGCTAACAAAATAAAAAAATTACTTTAATATTAATCACCACTCTTATTTCATATTTTATTTTTTATCTACTTCATGGAAGAAAGTGATATTTTAAATATTTACTTAATCAATTCTAAAAAGATTAAGGAATAGATATTTTTTTTATTTTATTAGGAAAAAAAGATTTTATTATATCTAAATAAAAATTTAAGATGAAGTTACTATGATATTATTTACAAACCACATGACATTATTCTATTTAAATTACAAAATGAGACTAAGAAAAATATTACTATTTCCAATTTTATTTAGCTAAGAGGTTTTCAAAAGAAAAGAAACTTTTAAAGTGATTCTTTAAAAACAATAATTTTATTACAAAATAAAAAAGGTGTATTTTTGACATAATAAAATAGCAACATAGACATTTTTAGGGTCAAAATATTAGTAGTGAAGACATTTTTAGAATAAATTATTAACCGTATGGATATTTTTAATAAAATTATTAATAGAGAATATCTTCATTTAATGTGACATAGTTTAAAGTTATTTTTAACACTTCTCCATTAAACAAATAACTAATAAAAAATTATAAAAAATTAGAAATTAATAAATTAAATTAGTCAACAGTAATTACTAATTAAAACTAAGTCAACTAGAATTTAAAAGAAAAAAGAAATATAATCTTCAAAATATGAATTGTTAAAGCTGAATTCCTCATCTTGCGAGGTTTTTCTTTTTTTAAAAAAAAAATAAAAGTTGTTATCGAGATTTAGTCCAGGGTCTGAGAGGCAGGAGTACCACCCTCTACTAGTGACACCACAATGCCTTTTGGTTCTGTGGGTGCCATTTGTTTTTCTATACAAATGGTACATATATACACCTATACATACATTGCGTTTCGATCGAAGCTCGTGGGTGGCGTGGCACCCCCACGAGCCTAAGTAGATCCGCCCATGATCATCTCCAACTTCATAATTAACATTGTTTTTTCGATGGTATCCACAGTTTTTTCTAAGCTCTAGACCTCTAAACATGTATCACTTTCGCCCAGATAATCAACAGGTTATTTACATCCATTTTATTATGGTAATCGAGATCATTAATCATGACCTCGAGTTTATGAGTGACGTTTTCACCAGTAAATTTATTCAAATTCTCTCAGATTGCATCTCCCGAACGAATTTTACAGTGTCGAAAATAATTTGTTATTCTCACTTGCTGAACATTTGTTGTCCAAGTAGAGATTACAAAACTGATAGCGTCCAAAGCATTAATCTTTCCTGGATCAGTTTGTCCTACTTCATAGCCTTCAAATATCCTACGATAAAATTTGTACGATAATACATCTTGAAAGCTCTTATTATCCCAACATCACAAGCAGGGGCGGCTCAACGCAATCGGAGGCCTAAAGCGAAATTTCAACTAGAGGCCTAAAATCTAATAAATTTCATATGCATTATTTTTTTATTAAAAAAAATCTTGCATTTTTAAATGCAAGGTATATTTAATTATTTTTTTTATAAATGATTTATTCGATTTTCTTTTAAATTATTAGCTTTAGACAAGATTTTATCAATTTAATGTTGAAAAACATTGCTTACTCGGGCAATTATAAAATAAATTGTTAACATAATTTGATTCAAGAAGTTGATAATTTTGTATACTCCATATTTTACTATGCTTGTTGTAATGCTTGAAAATCTAAGAAGAAATAGAGAAAAAAAATTACAATTGACTTGCTCAACGCTTTTTGACTATTGATTCATATTTTTGATAGAATATGACTCTAACTTATTAGAAATTTAAAAAAGAGAGTGTCAAAGGAGTTAAAAGAATAAAATAATGTAAATATTAGCATTGAAACTGTGAGAAAATAAAACAATTCTTCGTGATTTCTTTTATTTAAATTAGATTTAAAAAAATAAAATAATAATTTTTTTAATATATATATATATATTCATAAATAATTAATATTTTCTTTAAAAAATAACACAAAATTTATTATTGGTTAAAAATTGAGGCCCCCTAAAATTGAGGGCCTAAGGCCAATGCCTAATTTAAAAAGGCATAGAGACGGCCCTGATCACAAGGTTGAAATTAGTAAGAAATGATTTTGATGTATTTGTCATACTTTATGTATAATATATTTTTTTTTTATGTGAAATCAATAAATATTATATATAAATTAGTAAGATACAATGATTTTAATATAATCAAAATTAACCTTTATTAAATCTCAAACCGTTCTTTAAATTAATAATCTGATTTAACATGCTTAAATAAATATTTCAATTTTTTTTTACCATCATCACTAGTTTATACACACTAAAATTAGTGATATAATGACAAATTTTATTCATAATGTTTGTATAAAACAAGAAACACACCACATGAATTACAAGTCTAGTGCACCATAATTGCATATAATTCAAAGACCATGACTAGTTTTACAAACAAAACTAGCACTATACATCTTTGAACAATTATAGTGTGTTTTATTCATGAGTATTTCGATACATATCGTGAATATAAAATACTCTTAATTAGCATGGCCTAGTGCAAAAGCAACGGCGACGGAATCCACGACAATCACCACCGGAAAATCCTTCGGTCTCACATACCGAGGCACAATTCTTCTCACTGACACATGGTCCCTTGAAACGATGACTCTGAGACTCGCAATTTCTTGCCTCAACAATTTTTCTTGGTCCTAAAATACATCGAAGTGTTATAAGTTGCTTAACAAGGTCATGATACCATACAATCATGTTAAAGAAAAACTCGATCCAAAATTTTAAAGTTTACAGTTCACTATAAATGAAAGAGAAAATGCACAAGTACCCCTCAACCTATGTCAAAAATCTTAGAGACCACTTATACTATACTAAGGTCCTATTACCCCTGAACTTATTTTATAAGTAATTTTCTACCCCTTTTCGGCTTACGTGGCAATAGCTTGAAAGAAAAAGTCAACCATAGTTGGGCCCACAAGATTGTTCCACGTAAGAACGAAAAGGGGTGAAAAATTATTAATAAAATAAGTTCAGATGGATAATAGGACCTTAATATAGTATAAATGTATCTCTGAAATTTCGGACATAGGTTAAGGGATACTTGTGCATTATCCCTAAATGAAAAAAAAAAAAATGTTGACCATGTTAGCTATAGGATAAGACTGAACGATACACTATGCACACTATTAATTAGAACAAAAAAAAATCAAAAAACTTTTTGCAGTCTTAAATTTCGAGTTAACCAAAAAAAACACAAAAATGATACAGATAGATATTCAAAACTTCTAAATTTTGAGCGTAAATTCAAACATAGAAATTTTAAAAAAATATATATATGTATTTAGAAACACATAAAAACTACTATAAATCATAGCTAACAACTTAAAATATTTTAAAGAAATAAAAAGGAAATTCAGTCAAACTAAAACTTAATTGACTATCAAAATTCCAAATGTATCATAAAAATTGAGAAGAAAGGAGTACCATATTATATTATGAAATGATCGGAATATTTTCTCTTGTTTTTAATTAGAGATCTCGAATCAGATCATGTAAATGTCCTTGCAGACATAACATGACGCGAGAAGAGTCAGACCAGTTGATTTCAAATATTGAATCGTTAAAAAAATTAAATTATAAGGAAGAAGAAGACGAACCAGTAGCCATGACAAGCATTGCTAGAAGTAACATAGTAGCAAATAAACGCATGGAGTTTGCCATTAATTTTCACAAATAAATTTTACAATTTTTATTTTTTGATATATGTTAGACCTAATATTTGTGTGGCTTTTTATAATAAGATAAAAGATGCTAAAATGAGTGTCTCGTGAACTTGTACTAAAAGTTTGTTGGAATATTTTTGGTCACTCAAATCACGTTTTTATACTTTGTTGTTTATCAATATAATTTTTAAAAATACGGATAAAATTGGTGAGATAAGAAATAATAATTTCGAAATTTATTTGGTATTTAGTTATGATTATTAACTAAGAAATAATTATTGTGGTGGCCTATTTGGTTATAAAAGTTATTCTTCTTTTTTCTTTCGGAGTTGTATTTCAGATTTAGAAAAAAAAAATTATGACTCATTATTTAATTTGAAATAATATTTAAGTACGTTTAAGCATGGACATTATTTTAAATATATTCTATAAGAAATATAACTAAACACAACTTAATTTTTAACTTTAACTCCGTAAACTTTGACTTAAATAAAAAATATTTAAAATCAATGGTCAAATGAAATGGTATAATGGTTGTTCTCATAAGATATTTTTATCTATCTCATTATAATTACCAAACAAGTCAATGATGTGCATCATATTATAAGTTTAGTAAAGTAATTAAATAACCTATGTGAATAAATATGCCTCAATTTAATTTTTTTACTTTTTGTATATTTAAAAAAGAATATTATTTTGTATATTAGCGACTCTTTATTTTAAATATCTCATATAATATATTTAAAATATAAGAATTTAAAAATATTTTAACATATTAAATATATCTTTACTTTAAAATTATAAAATTCTCTTAATTTTTAAAATCAATGAAAAATAAAAACACATAAAAGTAATTAAAGTAACGTTAAAAAGTGACAATTAGCCAAATGCAAAAGTTTATTTTGCATAGAAGTTTGAGATCGAATTTTGGCTATGAAAAAATTTTTGATTGAGAAGGCTGTCTCTCGGAATGGACCTTACTCGACATAAATTTAAATTACTCAAACTCTAATATAAATATCGAATATGAAATTTTTTCTAAAGGTTTATTTTACTTCGTTTAATTTCATCCCCTAATTTACTTTTAATTTTACTTTTGCTTCCTCTTCTTTTTTTAACTCTATTTTAACTTTTAGCTTGCGTTTTGAAATTAGTCCTTCTATATATGTCATTTACATATACACTTTATAAGATACACTGTTAAATTATCAAATCGAATTTCAAATATTCTAAAAATATGGAGATCCAACTACAAAAAGACATACAATATAGTATTTGTTTTTAAGTATAAATTCAAAATCAATATTTGTTATGATATTTGAATGAATTTCAATTACTATTTAAATTCTTCTAAAAGTAGAAATTTAATATCAAGTTCATAGTTTTAAGTATTGAAAAAATTAAATTATAATTATAATTTTATTTTAAAAAAAACTTATAAATATAAAAAAAAATTAAAAGTTATCATCATATCCAACAGAAAATAATTTAAAAGGAACTAATTAGGTAGATATTCATACCAAGACGTTATAGCAAAACACACTTGTCTGACTTTGAGATAGTAATATATTTAATTAATATTTTTTTTATTTTAATTTATTTATTTGATTTTAATTTGACATAAAATTTAAATAATTAAAAAAAATAAAGAAAATTATGATTTTAAACTATGTAACATATACAAAAAATTCTTTAATTTGATGATTTTATATATATCATATAAAAAGTTATTAATTTGTCAAAAGGGGTCTTGAGTTTGTCTTAGAAAAGCAAAAAGATGATAAATTATTATTATATGTCGTCATTTTATGATCCACTTGACCAATAATTGAATTTCTGTCCCACATGATGGATCTCCTTTATTTCTAAACGATCATTCTCGAGTTAAAATATTAAATTATTTTATTTCAAATATTGAGAATTATTAGATTTTTTTTGTATTTAATCATTTTACTATTTGTATTTCTAATAATAAAATAATTTTATCTAATAAATATTATGAAGTAGAATAATTTGTCCATTCCATTGCCATTCAAATAACCCCTAGCTTAGACTAAAACCAATATTCCTCTTGACGGAAAATTGAAAAATTATATTAAAGAAGAGAAAAAATTAACACTTCAATTAAAGATTAAATGTGTTTAATAAAATACCATTGTGAATGATTAACTACAACAAAAATGATAGAAATCTTCCCAAGAAGATTTTACTTATTATTCTCAGAAGTATTTCCTTTTTTTTTTTACTCATCTTATGAAAATAAGTCTTTTTTTTTTGACAAAATTCTTAGATGATTCTTTATATATATATATATATATATATATATATATATATATATATATATATATATATATATATATATCATCTCGAAGAACATCTTAATTATGAACGGTCCGAATGATTATTTTCATATCTTGTTTATATCGTGAAAAGATCCAACGACGAATCCAACATGAAAGATAATAATGCCTTGAACAACTTTAATTTGATACCCTTACCCAGGATTAAATACCGATTATCTATATAAAAAAATCACAAAAGAAAATTAGAATTTTTCAACTACTGGAAAACTAGAACAGCTCATTGTTATCCCTTTTTTTTTTAATCAGAACAACACAAAAATCACTCAAACATGAATCAGAAAGAATAACTTTCCTCATAGAAAAAAAATACGCGTTAATTTAACAACTTATAGAGAAACTTTCCCATAAAATTATCAATTATTGCTTCCGTAATAAAAAATACTTACTAAAAAAATATGATCGATCCAAAAAAATGATCGATCATTGATTCCGCATCGAAGAATATTTTATTAAAACTTACTAACAAAAGGCTAAAAGACAAATTTTATCCATTATATTTTCTTTAAAAAAAAAAAAGAAATACACCACAGGAAGAATTACAAGTCTATAGTGCACCATAATTGCATACAAATTCAAAGATCACAACTAGTTTTACAAACAAAACTAGCATTACATACATCTTTGAACAATCATAGTGTACTTTATTCAAAATTACATATTATTTTTTTTCTCAAACTTCTTTTACACATAAAATCAAACTTATTATTTAGCATGGCTTAGTGCAAAAGCAACGGCGACGGAATCCACGGCAATTGCCACCGGAAAATCTTTCGGTCTCGCAAACCGAGGCACAATTCTTATCGCTCGCACATGGTCCCTTGAAACGATGGCTCAACGACTCACAATGTCTTGCCGCTACGATTCTCATTGGTCCCATCTCTATTGAAAATAAAATCATATTAGTTACATACGAGTTACTTAACAACAAGTTAAAGCATAAGTATACTCTCTACTTTGCAAATTATATGCATTACTCTCTTTTTCTTTTAGTCTGTTTCGAAATGAATTTAATAAATTTTTAGTTTAAATATTATCCTATATGTTATAACCAGTGTTTTAAAAGGCGGGGGCATAAGACGAGGTGTTTTATACAGTATGAGGCAAGGCGTTAGTTCCATGAATCTACGAGGCGTAGTCGCATGTATATTCAATTTTATAGTTTTATTACTAATAAAATAAGCAAAAGTAAGCTTTTCAATAAATAGTGATTTTTATGTGAGATAAAGTGTTAATATTCAATAATGAAGAAAAAAGGATTATCATTGTTATTTGAGAAATATCATTACACCAATAATAAAAATATGATTTAAAGCAAAAAAAAAAAAATTAAAAACGCCCCAGCATACGTTTTTACATCCAGAACTTACGTTTTTACGTCCAGGGCTTACGTTTTTACGTCCAGGGCTTACGTTTTTACGTCCAGGGCTTACGTTTTTACGTCCAGGGCTTACGCCTCAAATTTTAAGACTTACGTCTTATAAATCTACGTTTTTAATTTACACCCCAGAACATTTTTGATACGCCCCCGCCTCTAAACTCGCCCCGAAAACGTTTTTGAAAACATTGGTTATAACTTATATAACCTTAAAAAACCAACTTCTAAATAATGACGTAAGATTAATGTATTTTTCCTATATTAAACACATTTTTACTTTAAATAAAAAATCTTTTTTATATTCTTAAATTTTGAACGTTAGTAAAAAATATATAAAAATTGTATTAAAAAAATATGCCCCACTCTACCTAGATTTTTTTTTTTAAAAAAAGGTATGATATTTCAAATATAACGAGAAGCAACTATAGAATGTGATGAGATGACTCGAAATTGTCAGTATTCTCGATAGAAAGTGATTTATTTTCTATAAATGATATTATCAATATAATATCGAAAAGCTAGTAAATTTCGAACATAATTTAAATAAAAAAGGTAGAAGTCTAACCATTAGCCATAACAAGCATGGCTAGAAGAAACAAAGTAGCAAAGCAACGCATGGATTGTGCCATTTTCACAATTTTTTTGAGAGAAGAAATAATATATTTTTTTAATGTAATGTGAGAGATATTGAGACTAGTATATATGTGGTTTTATAGGGCTCTAAAGTCTTATCTTGTGGAAGATAACACAGTAAAAAAAAAATTCTTTTTTATTCATAGTTTGGATTAAACTACATATATATCGCATGTGTTTTAATTTACGTGTCTTAATTATTTTTTAAATTTATTTTTAGAAAGAATATTATCTCTTTTGTATTGTTTTATTTTTAGCTTCTTTTTTAATGTCATTAAGAAAAACAAGATATAAGGTATTATTTATTAAGTTATTCCTATTTAATTATTAGATGATTTTGAGAATTTGAATATTGTTAAATAAATAAATAAACTATATATTTCTCTAGTATTAAGGATATGTTTATTAAGAGGGGATTGATCAGATAATAAATATTCTTTATCTCTAATTTAAAATTATAAATTCGAGTTATCAAAGTAGCAGAAAATAATAGAAGCTCCTAAAGGAGCTTAAAAAAATGAACTTCTCATTAAAATATAAATATAATAATAATAATAACAATAATAATAATTGTTAGAAATAAAGATAGTAAAAATTAGAGGTCCAAAAACAGATTTTATCCATAATATTTTAGAAAAACAAGAAATACACATCACATAAACATTACAAGTTTAGTTTTACAAACAAAATTAGTAATATTACATATCTTTGAACAATCATAGTGTAAATTATTCAAAAGAATGCAACCGTATATATATTATTGTTTTCATAAAGCATAAAAGTACATACACTACAACAAAAACAATTTTTAGCAACATTAAATATTGACATAAGAGTGTTAAAGTATTTACCAACATTAGTTAAGTGTCATTAGAATCAATGTCGCTAAAAGCTTTAGAGACATATACAAAGAGTGATAATTGCCGCTAAAAATATATATTTAGTGGTAATTAAGAATTAATTATCACTAATAATTATTTTTGTTATAATAATAACTCCCTACCTTGCAATTTATTATGTGTCTTACTTTTTCATTTTGAGTCTGTTTCAATAATAATATTAATTATATATTTAATAAAGTTTTTAATTTCAATATTCTCCTATCTTATATACCTTTAACAAAACCAAGCTTAATAAGTTTTTCTTTTTTCTTTTTTTGGTCACTTTTTTATTTTTTTCCAATCAAAGGCCATATGAGTCAGGATTTATTAAAAATAAAAAAGATATGTACAAGCCATACTAATTGACCCAAACTGCACAACCCATCGATTATTAAATGACAACATAAGCAAAAAATAATATTGTTTGATCAAATATTTTTTTTACATTTAAAAAAATATTACAGTATGACAATATTGACAACTTTAATGAGGACTACTAAGAAAAAATATAATGGCATGACAATATTGATAACTTTAACGGAAATTATAAAAAGTGTTATAAAATGATTCGAAATCGATAGTAATTTCTAATAGAAAGTGTTTTATTTTTTATATAATTTATATTAAAAAAATTGAGGAAGAAAAGTAATAAACCGTAGCTATGACAAGCATGTCTAGAAGCAGGAGCGGAGGCAACATATACTTAGGATTCAATTTCTTCGATGAAAAATATTAATATTTATATAGAGTTAAAATTATTTTGTAGATATGTATAATAGATGTTGAACCCCTTTTCACTTGTTCGTATATTTACTTTTCAAATTTTAAACCTTTTTTTATTTTAAAATTTTGATTCCGCCACTGATTAAAAAAATACAATAATAAAGAAACGCATGGAGTTTGTCATTTTCTTTTTCTAGGGATTTTCCCTTGTGGAAGATGATTCAATAAAAAATGATAACATATTTTTTTTCTTTTTTATCGATCATTTGAATTAAACTATGTGCATACATACATACTCTTTATTTCTTAGTTTATCTTAAAAAATAATATTATTCCGTTCAAAGTATTTTAATTATCATCTTAACTCTTTTATGTCGATAAGGAAAAGCAGATATATGATAGATAGTAAACATCGTTCAGTTATGTCCTTCAATTTAAGATTGTGGTTTGAATTTTTAAAAAAAAAACTTTTAGAAAGGGAAAAAAAATAATCTTTCAATGATAATAATAAATAAATAAATATTAGAAAACTAATTGGAAAAAATTGATAGCTTAAATCTTAAATTTCTAAAGTAATGGTAACTTTATCTGATAACTTTATTAGTTCATATCACAATAAGAAGACTTTCTTTTAATTTTTTTTATATTTAATCATAAAATTGAGATTTATTATTTTAAAAAAATAATCTTGTCTATTACACCACAGACAATTTTAAATAATTTCTATATAGACTAATCTAGGTTGAGGCTATGTTTCATTATATCACTAGTTACAAATTTTATCATGATAAAGACCATTACTATGTGTCATCCCATTATATCATAAGATCTTTTTTATCATCAAGTTAAATAATCTATAAAAAGATTAATTTTTGAAAAATTAAAATAAACAATTGTAATAGATACTGAATAATTAACCAAAGTTAAAATAATCTACTACCTTTCACTTTTTCTTTTTTCTTTAAAATATATGTCACTTACGTGCACATTTGTGTATTCTCATTCAAATATTAGTCAAATCAACCATCTAATTTAGATGCATTTAATTTGATTGAGTAGATATATAATAAGATAATTAGAAATATAATTTATCGAATAAATACCTTCTCTCTATGTATATATACTAAGGGGAGGCGCGATAGAAGTAGGACGGAATGGATGAGATTTTTGTTTAATTTTCGTTCAAATATGACATCAATTAGCTTATTTTCGTTTCAATTTTGAGAGAGATGCATATTCAAATACATTAACTCAGTAGTCTTCTTCATAGTTTTCATGAAATTCGAAAGTTGACAGATATTTGATTATTTTATTTGTTGAGATGTTCAACTGATATTCTATTTTACCGAACACTTGTCTGAATTTGAGCCTACTAATATGTTTAATTATTGAAATAGTTGATTGATTAAATTTGATTGTAACACCTTAGTACTATATTTTGTAATTTAGCTAATATAACACTTCAATTGTCAGATTTCGAAAACGTGTGGTGTTGAATTGGTGAAAATAATAATAATTTATTTTTAAAAAAAGTTAATAAAGGTAGTGCAAAATTATTATAATTTATGACCAATAATTGAATTATTATCTGACATATATAATGGCTGTCTTTATCTTTTTAGTATTATTATTATTTAGAGTCACCAATGTCGGTAAGTTTAAAATTTTAAATTTATGAATTATATTACGCGTTTGGATATTTAATTTTATATCTTAATTTGATATCTAAGAAGTAAAATATGATAACTATTTTGAAATGTTGAGAATAATATTAGAATTTAAAGTTTCAAACTATCATTAATAAAATAAATATATTTTTAATTAAAAAAATTTAAAAAAATATATAATACTAATATAAAACGGAGGAAGTATATTAATATCTCTACTCATGGAGTCATGGTACAAAGGTCTATGGTGTAGGTTGGTGGGAATTTAATCTACTTAAAGTGGAGGTAAAGATAAAAGTTGTTTTAATTTATTTGATTTATTCTGATCGGTATAGAGTTAAAGAAAATAAAATAAAATTTTATAATTTTAAATTAAAAATATGTGAAGTATACTAAAAAATTTATGAATGTTATAGTTTTAAATATATTAGGAAAAAATTGAAATAAAAATAAACAAAAAGACTAAAGAAAAAAAAAATCAAATAAATTAAAATAAAAAAAAATATTAGAGGACACAATAAAATAGAAAAGGCCAAATACATAGATACCCCTTTAACTTGGGATTTTTTGTACACAAAACGTTTTTTTCTTCGTCAGCCTTGAGGGTCTTCTAACTGAAGATAAAGGACTGGTAATTGAATCAATAACCGTAGTTACTAGACTAGCACTTAAATTAACTGCTAAAGATATTTGGTTTGACGAATGTAATCCCAAGATCTTTCTGGATACTGTCTCTGTATCCGTTCATTAGGTGGAGTCCACTTGAGTGTACTACTTTGCGACGATATGCCGGACTTGCTCAATTGGTTTCTTGTTTTCAGTTTAATGTCTGGAGACACATTAAAGCCTCAATTAAATTTAAATATAACATTGCAGAATCTATTTGGGAGAGCGCTCCCACAAGATGTTTTCTGTACATGTTACTCAAATTCAAATTTCTAATTAAAAATAAAATAATTCTATCGTTAAATCACAATCCATGTCGGTACATCATACATGGTCACATTTACTTTGCAAACAACTTGGTCTGAACTCTGAAACACAAAGCTAAAAGATAAAAGATATTGTGGACCACCATATATATCTCCACTACTCTAAAATTGACATCTCAAATAGCATTTATAATTAAGCACTATTGCACATTCCACTAGACTATGAAGTCCAATTTTGGACGTAAATAATTTTTTATGAAAAATCTTTTCGAATTTGAGATATCTAATTATAACAGTACTTACTCTTCACTTTAACTTTTGATCTTGTAGTGAGTGTTCGTATGAGAACTTTATACCATCTCAAATTTGAGATATTTAATTATAGAAATACTTACTCTTCACCCTAACTTTATTCTTGTAGCTAGTGTTGGTATACAGAACTTTGCACAAGCAATGTTGGCTTATACATAATAATTAAGGTTGGGTGTATAACATAAATTAAGTTTGGGTTTATGGAATATAGTTCAATATTTGTCCAAATTTGATGTTTATTTCACGATATTTTTTATAGTGTATATGTATTCTCGCTAGGGAACCTTTACTATCAATTTTGACTCAAACTTAAGTTGAAATAATATATCAGTAGACATTCAAATTTGATCTCAGTTGACAAGTAAAAATTTCAGTTGTGTGTATATCTAGACATCTCCTAAATTTATATATAACATTAGTGTCGGGTGTACAACAAATGTAATGGGGAGAAGTTGGAGTATTAAGTTGTCAATTGAGATCAAATTAAGTGTCTAGCTGTGTATATTCATTTTTTTTATTTCCACCCAATGTTCGAGGCCCGCGTTAGAGCTCCGAATAAATCCGAAGTGCGCACTACAACCATATTCAGGGGTAGTGCTCCCAACCATTTTTTCTGCATACTCAAGGTTCGAACTCAATACATCTGATTAACTTGTTAGCTTAGACCAAATTTGGGTGTCGGCTTATGTATATGCTATTATGGTTAGTCACAACTTTCATTATCGTATTCCCTTTGTCCTGTATATTAGTTGCTCATTTTTTTTTTTTTTACATGTCTCTTATGAAATCCTAAATAAGAATGAGAATTTTACTAATTTACCCCTTAATAATTCATTTTGAAACTTTATAAACTTATTTATACTTTTAAAAAGAATTAATTATAAAAATATAATTAATTCTATCTTGATTTTATAAATTCGCAAGTAACTTGGAAAAGCGAAAGCTCACCCAATTACCATATAGGCAAAAAGACAATTTGCTTTCAAATCCGCAGAGATACGAAGAATCAAGAAATCTTTATCAATTCTATCTTAGATCAAGAGTGTCAAAATTACGCGATTAGATATGACGAGCAGTCACAATTTAAATTTGGCTAAAAAAAATACTTATCAAACAAAATAATAATAATAATAATAATAATAATAATAATAATAATAATGTGGATAACTAATATAAAACACCAAAGTAATAATTTGGTTGGGCGTGGAGATGCTATTTTCAAGCAAAACTATGTAACTTGTGGCCACTAATTTTACAGTAGGTAAAAAGAAAAAGGTCAAAGAGAAAACAGAAGTTAATTTTCTACTTCTTATTACGTGGAAAGTATTATATTTGAAAGGAAAAAAAAAGGAAATAATGACTCATTGCACTTGTCTTTTAGTGAAAATTATTGCACTTCCATATCAAAAGAAAAAAGGACATCACGAGTCTCTTGTTTTTATTTTTTCATAGGACACTTTTTTTATAATAAAAAAAAATTGTTTTGAAATGTCTTATTCAAGTTGAAAATCGAAGACGTCTTTTATCTTCACAAGATAGTGATAGAGGTGGAGCTGTACTTAGGAAAAATAAGTTTATAGTGCCTTTCAAGTTTTTAATAAAAAAAATAGGATAAGTGGGGTCCTTTTATTTTTCTTTACTTTTTTATTTTTAATATTAATAAAAGAACTAAACTAAGTAGCATTTTCGTAATTGTCTGGACAATCACTGAAGTTGTTTGGACAACTTCTAAAGTTGCTTGGACAACTACAGTTGTCGGACGATTAAAGAAGTTGTCCCGACAACTACGACAGTTGTTGGACTAAAGTGTAAAAGTTAAAAGTTTGGGATTATTGTGAAAATATCTTTTAACCTAATACATTTTTTTTGTCACTTCTACCTAATTTTTAAAACTTGAAGGACTTTTAACTAATTGACAAACTATTTTGTCCCTTTTAATAGACCTTCACCTGTACTTCTCTAAGGAGTGTCAAGCGATATCCCTTCATTGAAAAATTATAAATATAAATAGATCAAAAAGATTTACTTTAATATATATATATATATAGTAACAGATCCAAGATTATTGTTAAGGGGTTTTAATGATTATAGTAAAAAAATTAATAAAGAGACTAGTAAGACTAAAACATACCCCAATCAAAAGCTTTAACTTCTGTCAAGAGATATCGATCCTTATAAAAATTAAACTTTACCCTCAATCTAGTAAAAAAAATCGGCGGGCTTGCTACACCCCACTAATTTAATTTTAGATTTTTCTTCAGATAATTGTTTTTAAACTATTATTCTAATATTTAGGATTTTGAAAATTCAAAATATGACAAGTAGATTTTAACTTGGAAGTCTTTAAATATTACGTTATGATTTATTTAAGGAATCCCTTTATTTAATTATTATTCTAATATTTAGGATTTTGAAAATTAAAAATATGACAGGTAGATTTTAACTTGGAGTCTTTAAATATTTATCATTAATTAATATCCGTATTTTAAGAGTGAAATAAAATTACACTTTTTTTCATATTAGCAAAACCCTAATTTAAAGCTGCAAAGACAACACAAAATACAACTTTTTTTCAACACGATAAAAAAGATGGATGTTGATGTGGATACGGAAGTCCTGAGTAGGCTACCTGTGCGGTCACTTCTACGATTCAAATGTGTTTCGAAGTTATGGATAACATTGATTTCTGACCCTTACTTTAAGATGAAACATCTCAATCATGCCAAGAATGACGAAAATTTTCAAAAACTCCTTGTTAACCAACGGTACCCTTATATTGAGGAATTTTCCTTGTATTGTTCTTCTTTATCGTCAGTTCAAAAGGTCGAGTATCTACATAAATTTGATTGTCCTTCTAACTTTAAATCATGGCATCACACATTATATTGTTGTTACGATGGCTTGGCTCTTATAGTGTTTTACAACTATAAAGTAGACTCCGTACCTTTGCTATGGAACCCCTCCACAAGAGAATCAATAGTCCTCCCCCCTCCGAAATTTTTTCCGAGGGATTATTGTACTTGGGGATTGGGATATGACTCAACTACTGATGACTATAAGATTCTTAAGATTGATGAAAAATCAAACAGTGAAAAATCAAACAGTGAAATTCTCGCGTTGAAAAGTGGTTCCTGGAAATTAATGGATAAACATCCTATTCATGACGTACACCCTATGCTTACGTCTACCGACTCTTTGGTATTTGTGCATGGAGCATTTCATTGGCTTATTCATTCCTTATGGAAATATTATGTGATGTCATTTGGTATTTCAAACGAGGTGTATAGAGAGATATCCTTGCCAGAGCAAATATACTTGAAAGAGTTTCGGGAATGGGGTGTTTCAGTATTGGGAGGAATGCTTTGTGTTTATTCTCGTTATGTGTCTCAGAACATTTTTAAATTTTGGGTAATGAAAGACTATGTCAATGAGTCTTGGACTGAATTGTTTACTATACAAGATACCAATCTTCAATCAGCCATACCGAAATATATGTTTTCGAATGGAGAAGTGCTATTGTGTTGCGAACATTTGCGTCGTTATTGTTATGTATTTAGGACATCCAAAGGACGATTTGGAGTATGGCCTCAATCTAATGTCATTCTGAAAGGATTCGTTTACACAGAAAGTTTGATCTTTCCAAATTTAATTAGTTAGGAGTATTTGCCTATGTATGATTAAGTCACTTTTCTTTTTGACGTAATAATAATATTGTTACAACCTCATTTGTGTTAGTATTCTTTTGCTCGTAAATATCAAATGAGACTCATCTTATGTACTCGAACAACATAATATAAAATGAGATATATGTGTTTTTACTAAGATAATTCAAAATACGAAAAACTAAATAAATGAAGAAGATATTATTTTCCCTCCCTACTAATTAATGTATGTTAGGATCCTAGATTAATTAGTATCCTTATTTTTAAGAGTAAAATAAAATAAAATTACATTTACCCAAACATTAATTCCCATATTCTAATTAGGAGTTTTTTTTCTTCTAATTCTTATTTCCATATATTTTAGAAGTCTACATTAATTATAATTCTTCTTACCATATACTTAAAGGACTCATTATTTTTTATTTCGAATCAATATCATAAATATAATTAAATAATAATTTCAGAAAATAGAAGAAACTAAAAAAAATCACGGAAAGAATTTTATTTGCTAGGGTTCTTTCTAATATTTTGTATTTTTAATTTCAAAAGGGAAAAGAGTTGCAAAACATTCAAATTAAATAAAAGAAAAAGAAAATGGATGTTGATGTGGCTACGGAAATCATGAGCAGGCTACCTGTGCGGTCTCTTTTACGATTCAAATGTGTTTCAAAGTTATGGATGACATTGATTTCCGATTCTTACTTTTCTAAAAAGCATCTCAATCATGCAAGGAATGACGTAAATTCCCAAAAAATTCTTGTTCGTATATGTTACCCTGGATATGATGAATTTTCCTTGTATTGTTCTTCTTTATCGTCAGTTCAACGGGTTGAGCACTTACAAAAACTTGATTTTCCTTGTAATAATAAACCATGGCGTTACTCATTATATTGTTGTTGCAATGGCATGGCACTTATGGGTTTTTTTATAAACCCTAGTAAACACTTTCAACTTTTGCTATGGAACCCTACCACAAGAGAATCAATAGTACTTCCCTATCCGAAAATTCTTCCAAAGGACTATTGTACTTGGGGATTGGGATATGACTCGACTAGTGATGACTATAAGATTCTAAAGATTGATGACAACTCACGTAGTGAAATTCTCGCGTTGAAAAGTGGTTTTTGGAGATTACTTGATGATAAGCATCCTATTGACGTTTACCCTATGCTTACATCTACCGAGTCTTTGGTATGTGTGCATGGGGCATTTCATTGGCTTATTAGTTCGTTAACGAAATATTATGTGATGTCATTTAGTATTTCAGACGAGGTGTACAGAGAGATACCGTTGCCAGAACGAATCAACTCAAATTGGTTGTCAGGACGGGGTGTTTCAGTATTGGGAGGAATGCTTTGTGTTTATTCTCATTATGTGTCTAATGCCGAGAACGTTTTTAAGTTTTGGGTAATGAAAGACTATGTCAACGAATCTTGGATTGAATTGTTTACTATACAAGGTACCGATCTTCAATCAGTCAAACCAAAATATATGTTTTCGGATGGAGAAGTGCTATTGTGTTGTGGACATTTGTATCGTTGTACTTATGTATTTAGGACATCCAAAGGACCGTTTGGATTATGGCCTCAATCTAATGTCGTTCAGAACGGATTCGTTTATACAGAAAGTTTGATCTTCCCAAAATTAATTAGTTAGTATTTGCTTATGTATGATGGAGTTGTTATCTAGTTACAACATCTTTTTGTATTTTCATATCATGAATTGAACTCTCTATTGCACTTTTAGTAGTATTCTTTTACTTGTAAATATGGAATGATACTCATTTGTTCTTATTATCTGATATGTGGGTCATCGACTCATACGATATTAACTCCATATTTTTGAATGGGAGGTCCACTTGTGTAGCTTGCTATCGGGATCTTTAAGTGTATCTGGTGTGGCATTTTTGCCTTGGCCTGGTACACTCTAGCAATTATATGATCTGCAAACTATTTTTGTTGTCATGATGTTGAACCTCGATCGATATAAGAAGTGTTGTAGTAAAGTACCATACATAAACTATTTGATATACAAAAGAGGTTGTGAAACACATAGAAATGCATACCTTTCTAGGCCTTATTTGCTAAGATCAAGTTTAGTATACTATCTATTTTTATTAGTTTAATATCTGATAGGTCATTGATCGACACGATATTAACTATAGATTTTTTTTCTCAAATAATTGTTATTTAATTATTATTTTAATATTTAGGACTTAAAAATTCTAATAAGATTCTAAATATGATAAGTAGATTTTAACTTGGAGTCTTCAAATATTTTATTCACTTTTGATTTCAACAAGGAATAACTTAAATCCTACTAATGCACGTGATTAATTAGTATCTTTATTTTTAATTTGAAGCATCTCAATCATGCGAGGAATGACGATAATTAATTGTCACTCTTTGTATATGTTCCTAAAGCCTTTAGCGACATTGGTTCTAATGACACTTAACTAATACCGGTAAAGACTTTAACACTTTTTATTAATGTCAATATTTAATGTCGCTAAAAGTTGTTTTTGTTGTAGTGTTTGCCTATATATGTTTGATAAAGTCACTTTTCTATTCAAGGTAATATTGTTACAACCTCATTTATATTTCACTTACACTCTGTTGAATCATTATTACTCATTGTTTCATAATGTATTGTATTATATTGTACTCTATTGTACTGTACAATATTATATGATAGATACAATATTTGGCTAGACTGTATTGTTTGTTGTTGTTTATTAACATTTGAATTGTTTGTTTCACTTTGTATCGCACTGTAATGTAATTTATAAATTTACAAAAATATTCTTAATTATTCATAATAGGAGGTTTGATTAGAATTACATAATATAAGGTAAAAGGTAAAATAGTATTCTGAAATATTATGTAAAGATAATTGAAAAAAGAAACTAAGTAACAATGGAAACACTCCAAATCGATTGTTTCATAAAATATGAATTTTTATTATTACGTAACAATGAAATTTAATAATACAATACATTTTAAAAAAAAAATAGTTTACCAAAAAATTAAGAATACTTACTTCACAGTTCACATTATATGGCGTGTAACATCCATATTAATTTTATTATTTTTTATATTATGCTTTTTTTCCCCACTTTTGTCGTACGGTAGTTTAACAAAAACCTAAACCCAAATAACCTAGAGAAAAATTAAAAGCTGCTAATTAAGAGGATACAAAAAGGGTAAATATCCACCTCTTTCTTCAATTTTTTTTTATTTCAGAGGTAAAAGATGAATGTTGATGTAACTACACACATTCTCAGTAGGCTACCCGTGCGATCACTTTTACGATTTAAATGTGTTTCGAAATTTTGGATGTCATTGATATCTGAGCGTTACTTTCAGATGAAACATCTGAATCATAACGAAAATTCCCAAAAAATCCTTATTAACCAATGGGACGATCTATATGAGAATTTTTCCTTGTATTGTTCTTCTTTATCGTCAGTTCAACAGGTTGAGCAAATACACAAACTTGATTTTCCTTCTAAAAGTAAATTATATTGTTGTTTCCATGGTTTGGCCCTAATAGGGTTTTATAAGTATAAAGTAGAATTCCTACTTATGTTATGGAACCCCACCACAAGAGAATCAATAGTCGTATCCCGTCCGAAAATTTTTCCAAGGGACTATTGTACTTGGGGATTGGGATATGACTCGGCTAATGATGACTATAAGATTCTTAAGATTGATAACAACTCATGTAGTGAAATTCTCGCGTTGAAAAGTGGTTCCTGGAGAATAATGGATAAACATCCTATTAATGTTCAACCTAGACTCACATCTAGTGACTGTTTGGTATTTGTCCATGGGGCGTTCCATTGGCTTATTAGTTCGTTAACGAAATATTCTTTGATGTCATTTAGTATTTCAAATGAGGTGTACAGAGAAATACCGTTGCCAGAGCAACTCTACTCAAATTTCTCAAAGTTGTGGGGAAGAGGTGTTTCGGAATTGGGAGGAATGTTATGTGCTTATTCTCATTGTGTGTTTGGTACAGAGGACGTTTTTAAGTTTTGGGTAATGAAAGACTATTTCAACGAATCTTGGACTGAATTTTTAACTATACAAGGTACCGGTCTTCAATCAGCCATACCAAAATATATGTTTTCGGATGGAGAAGTGCTACTCTGTTGTAGAAGTTTGAATTGTCGGTTTTGTGTCTTTAGGACTTCCAAAGGATTATGGCCTCAACTTGATGTCATTCAAAAAGGATTCGTTTATACAGAAAGTTTGATCTTCCCAAAATTAATTAGTTAATATTTGCTTATGTATGATGGAGTACTACCAATACTAGTACTAAACTTCTTTTTTTTTTCTTCATAAATCTACCCTTTGATTTGATCTCATGATTTTTCATTTTAAAATCTCAGGAAGTTAAGTATTGATATTTGCATTTAGAATAATTATCAGAGCATTATTTGATTAATATTATCTTTAATTATAATCACGTGTTGCCTTGGTGTATTTTTTTCTTGTTTTGTGTCTTATTATGACAATGGTTAAAATAACAAACTGATTCGCAATCCGAGTGAGATCGATTAAAATAATTAATATTTGATTTGATTTGACTACGTCTGAGAATGACACAACCAATGTTGCAACTGTTGTTGACATTTTACAAATGCGAATTTAGAGTTATTGCCAAGTGGAAGAAGGTTTGGTTTGCCTACAAAATTGCACTAAGTACTAATATTGTTACAAGTAACTCAAATTTTATTGACCAATTCTTGATATCTTATAATGCATATCAATGAAAGGAAAATGAAATCAAAAAGTTATATTTACAAAATCCTAACATATTATCTTTGTTTTAATAAAACTTAATTAAAAACCATCTTCTTTTCTTTGTTTGTATCACGAAGAGTCAGTCATACGTGTAATTCAAATTTAAAAGGTCTCATAAGAGAGCTTCTTTTTTCGGTTAACAACTAACACTACACTACATTTATAACATGAAAGAATGACGGGAAAAAAATCCTTTGACGAATCAAAGAGTATATCAAAAACTCTATTCCAAAGGCCTTAATTTTAATAGCTTATGTCTTCCATAAGCTAGAGTGGTGTCGTGTCGTTTCATGTCTAATCACTCCCCCCACCCCTCCAAATTCTTTATCGGTCTACCTCTGCCTCTCGTAATTCATGTTACCGTCAACCTCATACACTTCTTTCACATGCCCAACTTTTCCATACCTAAAATATGCCAATATTAGAGAGGTATATGTTCTTCATTGAGCACTCCATCCAATGGCAAATATCCTCCATTGAAAATTTATATAAAATTTATATTGCTAAAACATTTTTTAAAAAATATTTTAATTCTATATGAATCATTGAATTCCTTCGATAAAAGGAAAATAATCTAGGGTGTAATAGTATAGAGGCATCAAATATAACATTCAGATCACATATTTAAATCTCATACGCGACATTCTTTTTTCTTTGTAGTTATCTTGGTGTGAAATCCTGATTCTACCACTGATCCAATCGATCTTCTTAAAAAAAAAAATTATAGCAGAATGTTAGATTTTTTTAGCATTGCTGAGTTCCATGTTCAACTGAATCTTAAAGAATTAAACTAACTAGTATAAATTATCTACTCCTTAAGAAACCTTTAAAACCAAAATATATATTGATGGGATTGAATTAGTTTGATATAAAGTGTAATATTGCTAGTTAAAATAAGCTTCTAATCCCAGTATATTAAGCTTTTCACTACTCTTTGATCAAATATTATATTAATGGGATTGAATTAGATTAATATCAATCATATCTAGCTCTTCCCACATTGACTGCAAAGAGAGATTTTATGTAACAATAACACATAAAATAGCGCGGCATAACACATGGAAAATCATACCTTTCTCGGCCTTTTGGCTAAGATCAAGTGTAGTATCTGTTCTTATCAGTTTAATATCTGATATGTGAGTCATCGACTCACACGATATTAACTCAATTTTTTTAGGGGGAAGGTTCATCACGATAGCTTGCTATCGGGACCTTCAAGAGTCGCCTTGGTGTTGCACTACTGCCTTGGCCTGGCTCACCCTACCAATTCTAGTTCTAAAAACCTTTGATATCAATAAATTGAAACGTAAGATTTTGTGTAGTATCTGTTCTTATTAAATATAATAATAGTAGTGAAAAAACTACTGAGGTCTATGGGGATAACGATTGCTCTTATGACTAGTTTCCCTACTTAAACTACATCGTTGTGATTCGTTCAGTTATGAGCGCACTCTCATTTATTTTATTTTTTTTGTAAAAAAAAACTTGACTAAGACAAACCAGACCATCTACGTTTCTTTTTTTTCTATGAACATGTTTTCTGTTTACCAAAAATAATTGCATCCATCATTTTCCTGAAATAACAAACAAGAAACAACTGAATACTAAATATTTTGAAATGAACAGCTTATTTTTTTTTACCTTTGAACGTACACAACTCCAAAACTTGCGATCAAGATTTCTTATGTTCTCGATGTTTTCATTTTACAATACTATTTGCATTTACAAACATCTGGTTCAATTGAATATACAAACTTTCCAGATTGTTGAGACATGTCTATCAAATTTCGAAAATCAAAATATAAAATATTAGAAAAGTAGAAGATGAATGAGAAAATGTGGAGTAAAACACATATTTATTGTTGAAGTAGGAGATATAGCTTCATGTGAGGAAGAAAGAGACGTATATTCACGGACGGAGCTAGTAAAAAGAATTAGCACACCCCACTAAAATAATTGTAAAGCTTACTTTACATTATCACTTATCAAATTTTTTTGAAAGTATAACGTCATACTCAACATTCTCAAATCTCTAGATGACCAAAAGATTCTATTTGTGTTATAAATTGCCAAATCTTTGAAGACTCGTGAAAAAATAATATATGTGTTTCTTATTAGTTTTTCAATATTGTTCACAACGTAGGAATATATGAGGGGAAGGTCCATTACAGTAGCTTATTGTCGGGACCATTAAGCCTCAAACATCCCACCAATTCTAGGTTTTAAACCTTTCTTTCAATTGTTTGTTGAAGGAGATTCTTTCAGTTCCAGGACATAGATATTAGTTCGTGGGTTTTTTGTGAGTTAACCTTAAATATTTTTGGAGCAAGATCGTTACGTTACGTGTGGAAAATGTTATGTAGGCAAGAAATTGTAATTATACATTTGTTGTTTTTTCAATCTTATTTTGGATTAATGAACCTTAGGAATAGACAATGAATCTCAGTAAACTTGTTCTGTCATCTGTATAATATATCAACTTGTTGTAGGATATATAAATGATTAAATGATGCTTGCTCAAGTGCTTGAGCATCTTCGGTTCGAGTCATGTTGAAGGTTAAGTGACATTAATATTGATACTCCTGGGGTGGGGTGGGGTCGGAAAAATAACTTCTTTATTGAAACTATTTTGCAGCCAACAATACATTAACAGAACAACGATTTCATTTACTGCACTTTGATAAAAAATTATTCAATAGACGATTAATGGGATTGAATTATTTTACTTATACATAAAAGTATAGAAGCTATTAAGTCCCACATTGACTAGTTTGAGAGATTTTATGCAACAAGTTACATATAAAATAGCCTTGAATAACACATGAAAAATCATACCTTTCTCGGCCTTTTGGCTAAGATCAAGTGTAGTATCTGTTCTTATCAGTTTAATATCTGATATGTGAATCATCGATTCACACGATATTAACTCTATTTTTTAAAGGGGAAGGTTTATCACGGTAGCTTGCTATTGGGACCTTCAAGTGTCGTCTAGGCGTTGCACTACTGCCTTGGCCTGGCACACCCCACCAATTCTAGTTCTACAAATCTTTGATATCATAGCAGTGCATAATTTTGGGCAGTTTGATACCATAAGATCTCTCTATGTCACAAGTTAGAACATTTTTAGATGAATGAGAAAACGTGAAGTGAATAACACATTTATTGTTGAAAAAGTAGATATAGCTTCATTTGAAGAGTAAAAATTCTTTTTAGCTACTGGGTCTACAATATATTTATTACCAATAAGTGGGTACACCTAGATTTGAAATTGAATTACATGTATGAACATTTATATAAAACTATTGTTAACGGTATAAATCGGAACTAACCGGAAAAAGTAAACAAAAGATAGTTTTAACTACTACTCTCTCATTCGCCTTTATTTGTTTGTTTAACTTGACACACTTAAGAAACAATAAATAGAAAAATAAATTTACTATATTATTAAGTTTAATTATCAGTTATTTAAATATGGAGAAGCAAATAGTATTTAATAATAAGAATAAAAATAAACACAATGTAATAAATTATCTCTTAATTTTTTTTAATTAAACAAATAAAATTGAAAAACTGTCTTTATTAACTAGACAAGTAAAGAAAGACAGAAAAGCAATTTAATTTTATAAGAAATATTAAAATTTTCTCTATGAATAATTTTTTTAAAGCAATAAAAATTTGGAATCTGTATCATTTTTAATTTTGATTTCGTTGTAAAAAATAGTATTGAATGATGTTGAATAAAGAACTAGTTATAAACTTATAATGGAGGAGTTATTTCTATTTCTAATTGTACAAATGCCTCGGCAAGAATCGAACCACAGACATTGGGCACTGAACTGATATATAACGAAATAACACAGAGTATATTACCTATGCATACGATCTAATTTTCCGACAAAGGATGGTCAGCTGACCAGTGACCTCCCTTCACGGGCTGTAGCTCCGCTCCTGAGCTTCATGTGAGGAAGAATGAGATATAGATTCACGTGAGGAGCTAGTAAAAATAAAAAAATTATGGCTCGCCCATGTATGGACGAACTACCTTAAAATTTTTGTCATATTATTTTAGATGAATTTATAATAGTGCTCAATTCTCGAAAAACATCTAATAAATACTGAAAGCAAAATTGTTGAAACTATTTTGCAGCCAACGAAATGCAAATTGTTTCATTCACTGCTCTTTGATCAAATACTATATTATAGACGATTAATGGGGTTGAATAAGTTTTATACATAAAACCAGAGAAGATGATTACTGGTTTAACATATAGAGGCTCTTCTAGTCCCACACAGATTAAAAAGAGAGATCTTATGCAACAAGTGACATATAAAATAGCCCGTCATAACAGTTAGAAAATCATACCTTTCTCGGCCTTTTGGCTAAGATCAAGTGTAGTATCTGTTCTTATCAGTTTAATATCTGATATGTGGGTTATCGACTCACACGATATTAACTCTATTTTTTAGGGGGAAGGTTCATCACGATAGCTTGCTATCGGGATCCTCAAGAGTCGCCTTGGTGTTGCACTACTGCCTTGGCCTGGCTCACCCCACCAATTCTAGTTCTTAAAACCTTTGATTTCACAGCATTACATAATTTTGGGCAGTTTGATACATAAGAGCTTTCTATGTCATTACAAGTTTAACATTTTAATTAAAATCAGATATGAACTAAAATTAGCTATAACTTATAAAATATTTAGAGTTAGACAAATAAATGGTGAGTTCGATTTCCCATCTTGTAATCTCCAACGACATCTCAAAATAATAGTGGAAAAAGAGAGGGCTCAGATGCGCTGTTTTGTCGTCTGTTATCAGACTAGCTGAGGACCCAAGTTCTCATAGACTACACAATTTATCTTCACAGCACTCGAATAATGCTGCACCAGCCGGGAATTGAACTCGGGTCTGTACCGTGGCAGCGTACTATTCTACCACTAGACCACTGGTGCTAGACATTTTGAGAATTCCATTTTACGTAGTTATTCGCAGAGTACGATCAAGTGTAGTATCTATTCTTATCGATATATATCTTATACTAACTATTTTTGAGGGGATGTCCACACGGTAGCTTGCTATTGGGATTCAGGACTTTCAACCGTCCTTTGGTGTTGCACTACTGACTTGGCTTAGCGCACCCCACTAAATAATTGTAAAGCTTACTTTACATTATCACTTATCAATTTTTTGGAAATATAACGTCATACTGAACATTCTGAAATCTGTAGATGACCTAAAGATTCGATTTGTGTCATTAATTGACAAATCTTCGAACACTCGTGAAAAAATAATTTATGTGTTTCTTATTAGTTTTTCAATATTGTTCACAACAAAGGAATATATAAGGGGAAGGTCCATCACGGCAGCTTGCTGTCGGACCATTAAGCCTCGCGCACACCCCACCAATTCTAGGTTGTAAACCTTTCTTTCAATTGTTTGTTGAAGGAGTTTCTTTCAGATCCGGAGAAATATATTCGTACATAGTTTTTTTTTGGTGAATTAACCTTTAACATTTATGGAGCAAGATCGATACGTTACATGGAAAATGTTAAGGCAACAAATTGTAATTTACATTTGTTGTTTTTCTATCTTATTTTGGATTAATGAACCTTTAATAAGATAAACTTTGTGCTTTGATCAACTGTTAATTTCAGCAAAATTGTTGAAACTATTTTGCAGCCAACAAAACTTTAACAGAATAAAATTTTCATTTACTTCATTTTGATTTAAAATCATATAATAGACGATTACTGTGATTATATACAAAAGTATAGAGGCTATTCAAGTCCCACACTGACTACAAAGAGAGATTTTATGTAACAACTAACATATAAAATAGTGCGGCATAACCCATGAAAAATCATACTTTTCTTGGCCTTTTGGCTAAGATCAAGTGTAGTATCTGTTCTTATCAGTTTAATATCTAATATGTGAGTCATTGATTCACACGATATTAACTCTATTTTTTTAAGTGTCGCCTTGGTGTTGCACTATTGCCTTGGCCTGGCACACCCCACCAATTCTAGTTCTAAAAAACCTTTTGGTTCATAACAGCACAAAATTTGTCCCTTTGATGTTCCCTTTCAATGAACATTTGAATTGAAATTAGATACTGAACTAAATATTAGCTATAACTCATAAAATCTTGAGATCAAATGGTGACCCCAAAAGTATAATAATTCAATTCTCATGTTGTAATCTCTAACGACATTATTGCCAGAGTTAATTCGATTCCCATGTTGTAATCTCTAACGACATTGAAAATAATAATGGAAAAAGGAGCGGCTCAGATGTGCTATTTTTGTCATCTAATATCAGTCAGACATGGTGAACACCCAAGTTTTCACATTTGCACAATTATCTTCATGGCCATCACTTTAGATTTACGTGAGAAAGTTTACTATTCTACCCTTATTCACCCCATATTAGTTTTCTATGTTGGTCAAAGGAATGTTTTCAAGACTAATAACTCATAAGGGTAAAATAGAAAGAATATTGTCATTATTTATGCATTGATTTTATGAGATGACAAGTATTACGAACTAATTATAATAAGGATGACATATAAAAAGAAAAAAAGGAAGTATGTTTTATCTTATGTCAACAAATTGAAATTTATATTTCTTGTTTTCTATCTTATTTTGGTGTATAATGAACCTTAGCTAAACTTGTTCTATCCAGTTGACTTTTATAAGCCATCTGTATAATTGATATTTAGCAAATTTCAGCAACATTGTTGAAACTATTTTGCAGCCAACAAAACATAAATTGTTTCACTCACTACTCTTTGATCAATGGAATTATTGATGATTAATGGAATTGAATTAGTTTAATATATAAAACCAGAGAAGATGATTACTAGTTTAATATATACAAGCTCTTCTAGTCCCACACTGCCTAGAAAGAGAGATTTTATGTAACCAAGTAACAAATAAAATAGCGCGGCATAACACATGGAAAATCATACCTTTCTCGGCCTTTTGGCTAAGATCAAGTGTAGTATCTGTTCTTATCAGTTTAATATCTGATATGTGAGTCATCGACTCACACGATATTAACTTTATTTTTTTAGGGGGAAGGTTCACCACGGTAGCTTGCTATTGGGACCTTCAAGAGTCGCCTTGGTGTTGCACTACTGCCTTGGCCTGGCTCACCCCACCAATTCTAGTCCTAAAAACCTTCTGATTCATAGCTGTACATAATTTTGGGCAGTTTGATACAAGTTAAAACATTTTAACTAAAATCAGATATGAACTAATATTAGCTAATTAGAGTTCGACTAATGTTTCAACCTAGTATTTGGCACCTTTTTTTTTCCAGTAAGATGTACTGTACAATTACTAAAGATAACAGTAACCTTATAATGTGTAATTCTACTGAGTTCGATCTCTCATCTTGTATCTCCAACGACATTTAATAATAATAGTGGAAAAAGAGAGGGCTCAGATGCGATGTTTAATCGTCTATTATCAGACATGGTGAGGACCCAAGTTCTCATAGACTTCGCAATTTATCTTCATAGCACTAACAATTGATGCACCAGGGAATCAAACCCGGGTTTGTACCGTGGCAGGGTACTATTCTACCACTAGACCACTAGTGCTTAGACATTATAACTATTCAATGTTGAATATGCAATCAACACTAGGTCATTCAATTAGTGTTACTAGGAAGGATGATCCATCAAAGATTTTTCGCCTATGTTACGAGTCGTAGAATGTCACAGTCGATGCTTCAACAGTTGTTGCACATTTTATAAAGGGCAACTTTCACATATAACAAACATAAAATTTATATTTGTATGATATATAGCAAAATTTGCATTATTGCACTCCATAGCAAACATATAAATATATAATTCGCTATACATATACAATTGAAGCGAATTGTATAAAACGAAGTGTATAAAACGAGAAAGAGAAAGAGACTTGGGCAGAGAATTGTATAAAACAAAGTGTATAAAACGAATTGTATAATTATAAGTGTATAGAACGATTATATACAATTTGAATTTGTATAAAATGAGAAAGAGAGAAGGACAAAAGAGACTTGGGAAGGAAATATACAATTGAATCGAATTGTATAAAATGAGAAAGAGAGAAATTATATACAATTTGAATTTGTATAAAACGAGAAAGAGAGAAAGGCAAAAGAAACTGGGCAGGGGAGTATTTTTATTGTATAATTATAAGTGTATATGACAAAAGTATATGTTATTTGCATGTGCATATACAATTTTCTCTCGCTTTATACAAACAGAAACGCAATTTATATATTTTGTTTCTGTTTGTATAAGCGAGAGAGGCGAGGGTGGCGAGTGAGATTAGGGCTGGCGAGCGAGATCTGGGAGAGGGGAGAGGGGGGAACAAAAATATATGTATTTATACAATTTCCTCTCGCTTTTATACAAATAGAAATATATTTTATGCACTTGTGTTTCTATAAAAGTGAGAGGAAGTGAGTGAGTGATGGAGCGAGAGAGGAGAGTGGCGAGCGAGAGTTTGAGGGAGAGAGGTGACTGACAAACAGTTTGCTAAGGGGCACAATTAAATCAAAGGGTGGTTATAGCAATTAATTTGATTTAATAGTTTGCCATTATATACAATTTTCCCTTTTATAAATACAGATTTAGAATTGTCGCCTTCAAGCACATTTGCACAAGTGGAGGAAGGTTTGATTTGTCTTGCAATATTGCCTGCAGATGAAAATGCTATATTTAGAAACTTGGCACTAAGGAAATTTGATATGAACTTGTGGACAATAGAGTCTTTTTTACTTATAGATTGCACTAAGTACTTACGTTGTTACAAGTAACTCAAAATTTTATTGATCAATTCTTGATATCTTATGTACTCTTTCTATCTAATACTTACTAATGGAGATCTCATCTTTTTATTATGTGTTCAAGGAAAATGAAATCAAGAAGTTACATTTACAAACTCTTAACATATTCTTGACCTTTTTTTAGGTAAAGTCAAACTAATCCTAATATAGGCGGGGGGTTTCAATATCAAATCAAGTCAAATCAAATTATTACTCGATTTTTTCGATATAGTTCAATTTTTTATGCAATTTTATACAAGACCGAAAACCACAATTGATATTGAAAACTATCAAGTATTCTTTTTTAAAGTTAAAATCTGGAATCATGGTCCATTTTATTTAATAAAAAAGGGGCCTCTAAACGGATTCACACATAAATATACCAAAAAAAAAGAGTTGATCGGCCCAAAAGTGGTCAAACTAGGTTAATACAAAAGAACTCTAAATGATAGATTTTATGATTTGTGATCTCCGCCTTTTCTTCACACTGTTTTCATCGCCTCTGCGGAGATATTCTCTCTTGTGCTCCCCAACTATAGCTTCCTAGCCCTTTGGTTATGGTGATTAACATTACCGAACCTGATGTTGTTGTTGCTATTGAGATCAACTCTCAAAGGTTCATTTTTTTAGCCATATGATTTCTTCATTTTTTCGTTTCTCAACTGACTCTGCTTTCTTGTTTAAAGGTGTACTACAAATTATTAAGTATTGGGAAAAATAGCGGAGATGGAATAAAATTGATGTTGAGAATTTATATGCAAGATCCAACTAATTCGGGATTGATGTATTATTGCAGTTGTTGAATTCCTATTTTGTATTATTACAATATTGCATTTTCTTAGAAAGGAAAAAAAAAACATTATAATGTACTACATAGGCTAATCTAATTTGCATCAATTACGTGTGAAAGAGAATTTAGACTTTTTTGTTCTAGTGTGACTCAAGCTTGGAACCTTCTATTTCAGGATAATGTTGCATTTCTTTGGAAGCTACAAACGTTTAACTATTGATGGTAATAATATTGATACTTAGTTTCACCCTATTTTTTTTTTTAATTTAAGATCATGATGATATATGTTGAATTTGATTTGTTAGATGTCCACTCTTTCGTCAAATTTCTTTCTACACCTATATTGAGTACTTGTTTTTATGCATGTTTAGTCATTATTCTCTAATTTGGTTGTATAAAGATGTTATCAAGTGATTACACTGAATGAAGAAATGAATGTTGTCATCAACAATATTCTTCGACTTTTTTCTGAAAGTATATTAATTAAATCTTGACTAATGAAACTAAAGATTCGAGAAACAAGTATCATTTGTCTGTCGGGTGGATCTCACGAAATTATAAATTGAAAAACCTACATGAGGACCTATTTGGTGGAAGGTGATGTAGTGTTGTGAGATTCAACCTCGTTCGATTCTCTTGTTGATCCTGGTGAAAATGATTCATCTGTTACATTGACTTGCACAAATTTTAATTAATAACCTTAATGGGATTTTACATATATTAGAGATATAATTAGAAGCTTAGACTTGATAATGGCAGGATTGTGTTGAGTGAGGTTCTAAGTATTATTATTCTTGATCTTTTTAGCTAATTGGGGAATCAGAAAGCTTGAATTAATAAAATACAGAAAAGAAGGTGAAAATTAGGATTAGAGCGTTGTTTGATTCGGTGGTTGAATGTTTAGAATGCAGATGTACATAGAGTTTTGGCAGAGGTTTTGTAGCTTGGGCAAAGTGGACAACCACTCCTTCCTTTTGACCAATGTTGTCCATTTTGACCAAACTTCAAAACCTCGGCCAAGACTTTGTCTACATCTGAATTCCAGACATTCAACCACCGGATCCAACAATGCTCTTCTCCAAATCTTCAGCTGCTCTTCAGCATTTTTATTAGTTCGAGCCTTCTGATTCTCCAACTGGTCAAAGAGATCAAGAGCAATAATATTATGAGTCTCACTCAACATAACTTCTTCCATTATTAAGTCGGAGCTTCTAATTATATCTCTTATATTTAAGGTGATTTAGTGAAACTTGTGAAAGTCGATTTAGTAGTTGAATCCTTTTCACCAGCATCAACAAGAGAAACAGAAGAGGCCGAGTCCAACAACTCTTCATCACCTTCTACCAAAAGGGTCATCGTGTAGGTTTTTCAATTCACGATTTCGTGAGATCCATCGATCAAATGATACTTGCTTCCATTAATCATAAGTTTCATCAATCAAGATTTAATTTATATTTTTAGGAAAAAATGGAAGTATACTGATATCACCACAATCTTAAATAGCAGAGGAAAAAAAGAATGAAATTGAATATCGGTACTATTTTCACCAGTAGTTAAAATTTTGTTCCTATCTAAAGAGTTGTAACTAGTGTTTTCAAAAACATTTTTGGATGGAGAAGTGCTACTGAGTTGCAGAAATTTGTTTGGTTGTTCTTATGTCTTTAGGACATCCAATGGACTATTTGGATTATTGCGTCGATCTGATGTCATTCAACAAGGATTCGTTTATACAGAAAGTTTAATCTTCCTGAAATTAATTAGTTAGTATTTGCTTATGTATGACGTAGTTGTTATCTTGTTACAACCTCTTTTTTTGTTTTCATATCATGAATTGAACTCTCTATTGCACTTTTAGTAGTATTCTTTTGCTTGTATATATGGAACAAGACTCAAATGTTCTTATTATATGATATGTGGGCCATCATCTCACACTATATTAACTCCATATTTTTGAATGAGAGGTCCACCCGGGTAAGCTTTTCATATGGACAAAAAAAAATGAATGCTCAGATGCGCGATTTTGTTATCTGAAATATATTTTTGAATGGGAGGTCCACCCGGGTAAGCTTTTCATATGGACAAAAAAATTTTCATATGGACAAAAAAAAATGAATGCTCAGATGCGCGATTTTGTTATCTGAAATATATTTTTGAATGGGAGGTCCACGCAGGTAAGCTTTTCATATGGACAAAAAAAATGAATGCTCAGATGCGCGATTTTTTCATCTGATTTCAGACATGGAGAGACCCAAAGTTCTCACATTTGCACAATTATCTTCACAGCACTTAGATAATGCACCAGTCGAGAATTGAACCCGGGGTTTTGTACCGTGGCAGGGTACTATTCTACCACTAGACCACTGTTGCTTGATGTTATAACCATCCAATGTTGCGAGTCTGAGCATACACAATCGATGCTTCAATGGTTGTTGAACATTTTACAAGGATTTAGAGTTGTCCCCTTCGCGCACATTTGCACAAGTGGATGAAATTCGATGATGATCTTGTGGCGAATAAAGTCTCCTTTTTGCCTACAGATTGCACCAAGTACTAATGTTGTTACAAGTTATTCAATGAAATAAAAAAGTAGGTATTTACAAAATCCTAATGCTAATCTAGTTCTCCCTATGTTTTTTTTTTTTTTTTTTTCATATACTCATCTTTGTTTTAATAAAACTTAATTAAAAACCATCTATTTTTTCTTTGTTTGTATCACGAAGAGTCGGTCATACGTATAATTCACACATTTTCATCCCGAAAATCTGCATGATGAATCGTATTCATGGAAGTTTCAGATTCTCTGGCATGACGAGCTTGAATAAATCAGAAGAGATTAGTGAATGTACATCGAAAAAAAGCATATTTCCAGCATTTGTCTTCATAAGTTCTTCAAGTCCCACATTGACAGGAAAGAGAGATTTTATGCAATCAAGTAACATATGAAATAGCCTGGCATAACGCATGGAAAATCATACCTTTCTCGGCCTTTTGGCTAAGATCAAGTGTAGTATCTGTTCTTATCAGTTTAATATCTGATATGTGAGTCATTGACTCACACGATATTAACTCTATTTTTTTAGGGGGAAGGTCCACCACGATAGCTTGCTATTGGGACCTTCAAGAGTCGCCTCGGCGTTGCACTACTGCCTCGGCCTGGCTTGCCCCACCAATTCTATTTCAAAAAATCTTTGATTTCATAGCAGTACATAATTTTGGGCAGTTTGGTACAGAAGAGCTTTCTATGCCATTACAAGTTTCAACATTTTAATTAAAATTAAATAAGAATTAATATTAGCTATAACTTGTAATCTCCAACGACATTTAAAAATATTAGTGGAAAAAGAGAGGTCTCAGATGCGAGTTCTCATAGACTACGCAATTTATCTTCACAGCACTTTTATAAGAATTCCATTTTATATAATTATTAGCAAAGTACCACCCCAAAATATATGATATTAATAAATTGAAATGTAAGATTAAGTGTAGTATCTGTTCTTATCAATATAATAATAGTAGTAAAATAACTATTGAGGTGAATGGGGATAACAATTGCTCTTATGACTAGTTTCCTTACTTAAACTAAATCGTTGTGTCATGCGATCTGGAGCAATGCCCATTTCATTTTTATGACGCCTAGTAATGTTAACTCCAGAAGTTCTCAAATATTGAGTATTACAATCAAATTGGATGGAAAAGGTGTCCAATATGACTCATCGCCAAACGAAAATTGCAGTTCTAAGAGCAATTTCGTTGAGTTATGATCACACTCTAATTTTATTTTATTTTTAAAGAAAAAACTTGATCTAACTAAGACAAAGAAGAACGTCTACATTTCTTCTTTTTTTTATGAACATATTTTCTGCTCACCAAAAATGATTGCATCCATCATTATTTTCATGAAATAACAAAACAAGAAACAACTGAATACCAAATATTTTGAAGTGAACAACTTAATTTTTTTACTTTTGAACATGCACAACTCCAAAACTTACGTTCAAGATTTCTTGGAGTCCTCGATGTTTTCATGTTACAATACTTTTTGTATTTACAAACATCTGGTTCAATTGAATATACAAACTTATCGGATTGTTGAGACATGTCTATCAGATTTTGTAAATAAAAATATAAAGTATAAGAAAAGTGGAAGATGAATGAGAAAATGTGGAGTGAACAACACATATTTATTGTTGAAGTAGAAGATATAGCTTCATGAGAAAGAAAGAGACGTAGATTCACGTGAGGAGCTAGTAAAAAGAACAAAAATTTCATTTACTGCACTTTGATTTAAAATTATATTATTACTGGGATTGAATTAGTTATATATAAAAAGGTATAGAAGCTATTCAAACTCCCACACTGGCTGCAATGAGAGATTTTTATGTAACAACTACATATAAAATAGCACGGCATAACACATACGATCATTAACTCTATTTTTTTAGGGGGAAGGTCCACCATGATAGCTTGCTATCGGGATCTTCAAGTGTCGCCTTGGTGTTGCACTATTGCCTTGGCCTGGCACACCCCACCAATTCTAGTTCTAAAAAAACTTTTGGTTCATAACAGCACACAATTTGTCCCTTCTAATATTGGGAAGTTTGATCCATAAATGCACATTTAAATTAAAATCTTGAGACCAATGTTAAATGGTCACCAAAAGTATAATAATTCGATTCTCATGTTGTAATCTCTAACGATATTATTGCCAGAGTTAATTCGATTCCCATGTTGTAATCTCTAACGACATTGAAAATAATAATGGAAAAAGGAGTGGCTCAGATGTGCTATTTTTGTCATCTACTATTCAGACATGGTGAAGACCCAAGTTTTCACATTTGCACAATTATCTTCATGGCACTCCCAACCCAACTAATGCACCAACCGGGAATAGAACCCGGTCTATACCGTGGCAGGGTACTATTCTACCACTAGACCACTGGTGCTTAGATATTATAATACTTTCTTCGTTTCTATTTACAAACTAACTAATTATAGTAGGATGCCATATAAATAGGAACGGAGGGAGTATATTTCATCTTTTGTACTAGCAACAAAGTACGATTCCTTAAAATATTTTATATCCAATAAAATTGAAAATGCATGATCATGTGTAGTATCTGCACATAAGAAAATGTTCGTAAAATAAATGTATGATTTCTCACTTTTCTAACAATTTGGCACGAGACTGTGAGGCAAGCAAATCATTTGTAAATGCTTTGATATAGTGAAATAGGAAATATAATGAAAAATTACATCAATAAGAGTAGATGTGTTATGAAGGCGACAATAACATGTTACATAATATGAAATTTCTTATGTGAACTAGAAGTACTATGACGTGTGAAGTGTTTAGAATGCAGTATAGAGTACTGATATAGTGTTTAATTATGTTAACTTATTAATATTTAATATTCATGAAGGGTATAGTAATACCTTACTATCGTCTTAATAAGTTATCGATTTACCCATACTAAAAATCGATACCAAATTTATAAACGGATAAGTTTTTCTTATAACACCATTAAAAATTTGTTAACCCAATAATATATATAATTTGTGTTTCTTATTAGTTTTCAATGTTATTCACATATAAGGAATATGAGGGGAAGGTCTATCACGGTAACTTGCTATCAAGACCTTTAAACACCGCCTAGGTGTTGCACTATTGCTTTGGCTTTGCGCACCCCGCTAATTCTAATTGTAAACCTTCCTTTCAATTTTTTGTTGAAGGAATTTCTTCGAGATCCACGACAAAGATATTAGTTCTTACGATTTTTCTGAAGTTATTATTAACATTGTTGGAGCAAGATCGATAAGGTAATGTGAAAAATGTTATGTAGGCAACAAATTAAACATTTTTATACATATTTTAATTAATAACCCTAAGCTCAAGTGAATCTTCAAGCATTTAACATTTGAATATATTATTCAATTTATACCTTTGATATAGAAAAATGTCGAATCAATTTTTAACATGACAAGTAATCAACTGTTGGTTTCAGCAGAATTGTTGAAAACAAAATGTAAATTGTTTCATTCACTGTGTTTTTGATATAAAAAAAAATTCTATTATAGACGATTAATGGAATTGAATTAGTTAAATATAAACTAGCCTTGAATAACACTTGAAAAATCATACCTTTCTCGGCCTTTTAGCTAAAATCAAGTGTAGTACCTGTTCTTATCAGTTTAATATTTGATATGTGAGTCGTTAACTCACACGATATTAACTCTATTTTTATAGGGGAAGGTCCATCACGGTAGCTTTCTATTGGGACCTTCAAGCATCGATTTGGTGTTGCACTATAACCTTGTCCCGGCGCACCCCACCAATTCTAGTTCTAAATACCTTTTGCTTCATAAAGTACACCATACGTCAAAAATTAATCAAATTGAACAAATGATAGGTCAAAAATTAATGTAATTGAACAAACGATAGGTCAAAGATTAATTATACTTATACAAAAAAGCATATGCTTATTCTGTTTCAACGACATTTTTTCGCGTTGAACAGACACATCACAGGTTCAGACTCTTACCACAAATAAAAAACCTGATATTTAAATAAAGAAGGATAGAAGGGCGGGCTAATTATCCACGATATTTCAAACCGCGTGCCACGGGCAACCGGGAATTTTTCATTTATCAAAAAAACAAAAAGGCGTCTTTTCCTATTACTCACTTGTAGCTCAATGAATCAAACATCAAGAAAAGTACCTTATAACTGCTCACATATACAACAACAAAATACAAACATTAAGTGGCAGATTGAACATCTTTGAATCTTTTTTCTTTTTCTAGGAGAAATAAACTTAGATGGACCGCACTCTCGAATCCCAGCTGTCATTTATGTCAATCGGCGAGAAGACAGTGTATATGCACAGTATATTACTGTCTCCTTCCGTTCCTCAAATAATCCATTCGAATTGCCCAAAGCTGCTCCCCAACGATCTTCATATCTGGACGATCTTTTCGTGTAGGTGCTGCACACTGAATGGCTAAACCAAACATTTTCACTAGTATCTCCCCATTTACGGATTCCTTCATTAGAGGATCCAACATCTCCAATACGCTACCTTCGTTGTACTTCCTAAAAACCTGCATATGCACATCATATTTGTACCCGATAAGCTAATATAGGGATTAGTTTCTATGTTATTTGAAAAAACTACATGTTCTCTCATTCTCTAAATGCCTAAATTGCTTGGATCCTTCAAAATGTAGACTGTCCGATCCTTCAAAAGTTTATTCATTTTTGGAAGATCAAAGGAAAGATGTCGGAGAAAGTAGTAACAGGCTGTAGACACAATTAGCACATCTAACAGAAATAAGCTATACTGCACTTAATTAACTATTAACAGAGACGATCGGTAGAGGAGTTTCAAGAGCTTTACCCATCTAAGTGTCACCCTCTCATCAGGAGGTCTTCTAAGCTCCACAGGACGACGACCCGTTAGCACTTCTAATAACAATACCCCAAATGAGTAGACATCACTTTTTGGTGTGAGTTGATATGTTTTCATGTACTCGGGGTCAAGGTAACCAACTGTGCCTTTCACTTGGGTTGAAACGTGTGTTTTATCAGTGTCTGAGCCTCCAAGCCTGGCAAATCCAAAATCTGCAACTTTGGCACGCATGCTCTCTGTCAGGAGAATGTTTGATGACTTCACATCTCTATGGATAATTTGCTTTTCTGTGGAAAACAAAAATAGGATTGCGTCAAATCTAGATGATCAAACGGACCAAAACGAATAAATAATAAGGCTTCGGAAACTATACTTATCCGTCTTGAAAGCTAAGAATGAAAGATCTCGCTAAACGAATCTATCATCTTTTCCCATTTCGTAATCTTTATTTATTGATCAGTACAGGAGTTTTAAGCACCAACAAACAATTGCAAACTAAGAAAAGAGAATACTTAGTGATGAACAGTAGCGTACCAGCATATAGATGGAGGTAAGTTAGGCCATGAGCAATGTCAATTGCAATTTCAAGTCGCTGATTGAAATCTAAGATTTTTCCACGTCCACCTGCCAGAGAACTCAAAATTACTGTCTCCACACTTTTACCAGAATGGAAGTTGTGGTTAGTGAACTAAGTTCAAGAAATGCCATACCATCTAGATGTTCACGTAGTGTACCATTAGCTACATATTCCGTAATGATAAGGCGTTCATTTCCCTTATCAACAAAACCAAGAAGCCTAACTAAGTTTCGGTGCTCAATTTTTGCCAAAAGCTCAACTTCACTTCTAAATTCATTGCTCAAAGCATCAAAATGCTCCTGTAAAATATTCAGATATTAGAATATTGAAGTTTAATCCCTCAGATAAAACTAGATATTAATAGCTAAAATAAAGGAACAAGAAAGAAAAGCCAATCTTACCTCCTACAGAAGTGATTTAATATTTGGCACAAATATCTAAATTTCATATCATTTCCCCGCTAGTACTTAATACTTTAATCGGGCCTTTGATCTTAATTCATTGTATTTGAGCTTATGTTGGTTTATTTTGATGTCTTAAGCACATTTTGAATTGGGAGCTAAAAGGATTAAAATGAGCAAGGAAGGATGAATGTCGCATAGTGTCGCGTGGGAGAAGTGCAAAAAGCATATGCAGCAGCTGGCAGCAGTGTGCGAGTCACCACTTGCATAGCAGAGGTGCCGCATCACTACTTGTCTGTGCCATGGCATAGGTGCCACATAGGCATCGCGAGAAAATTGGTTGTCTGATGTTTATTAAGGCGTGTGCGCCACCCTAAGCTCTGCATATTTGTCCTTGATCAATTGTTAGTGTTAGATTCATTAGTTTTATTATCCTTGCAGTAGTTGATAAATGAAAATCACTCTTTGCGGTAAAATACTCTATTAACAATTTGGTAATAGTTAAGTCTGATAATTGTTTATCATAAGTCTATGCCGGTTCGACACTCGACTTTTGAATCGCTATATTACTTGTACGACCACATATACTTGCATGGGCGTTTGGGACCAACATGGTTACCCATGAGAACACAAGCAACAAACTATACGAAAAGATAGATAGCTATCAACCATGAGTATACGAAAAGATAGATAGCTATCAACCATGAGTATACAAAAAGATAGATATATAACTCTCTGACAAATGGGAAGAAATCATAAGTATTTTTGTGTCTACAGAGATTTAAATCTGAGAGCTCATGGTTCTCAACCCACCTCATTGACCACTAGGCACACTCTTGGATGCAAATAAGGAAAATTATTGACACGGCTAAGATCACAATCCCTAAACATCCCTTGTAATATATATATATATATACACTATATAGAAAATTATTGATATGCCTTATATCACATTCCTCATACTTTCCTTATATATAGAGAAAGGTTTGGAATCCTTATTATTGTGTAACCATATATAAGAATTACTTTCCTTTCCTCTTCAAGATTACTTTCCTTCCATTTTTAGGGTTACTTGTAAACACTATTTAAAACCCAACATGCTTGAGGGAATAATCAAGCAATTCATTCCCAACATCTCCTATTTTCTTCCTTCGTTACATGGTACAAGAGCATTCAAGATCTTGGTACAGACTCAAATAGCGTCCACTATCGGCCAGTGATGCTAATCAAGGTGTGTCGCTCGTCTTACCAATGATTTTCCTTTTGTTCATCCTTTAAGTGTCGTTCCCCTCTCAAAATCAATGCTCGTCTCCTCGTTCAAGCATCATTCATCTCTCCAGCGACCATTATGGTGACAATCTTTCTTCTTTTTAAAAAAAATGATACAAAAATTCTCCACCATATATAAGAACTGGACTGATAAGAAACAGTTCTACCAAACCAAAAACCAGTAGTTACAACAGGGGAACTAAATTAGCACATTGTTGTAGGTTTGCTTCAATTTATGGGTACTGGCTGGCCCCGAGACGACTCACAGTCACAGCCCACTGTCACACAACACTCCTAGTGAGCAGTCTCGCGGCAGGTAGTACCCATCAATCAAAGCAGCCTACAACGATGCGCTAACATGTGCTAATTTAGTTTGTTGCTGTTGTAACTACTGTTTACTTGGTGGGATAGAACTATTTTCTTATCACAGTCCGGTTCCGGTATATGGTACAGGATTTTTATGTTTTTTCAGAAAGAAAAAAAAACTGGAATCCTACCTTCGGTCCTTCACCAGATGCAAGAGCCATTGAGCACCTCATTCTATTACCCTGAACTTCTATTACCCTGAATGGTGTTTAGTAGATTGTCCCAGATTGCAACAGTTATCATCCTCATCTATGATTGCAAGCTCAACCTAGTAAACAAAGTTTGCCTACTGACTCTTTGCCAACTCCAACATCCTCTGCTTCAGTGGAGCATTCATCGAATGAAATTGGATATATTCGTGGCAAGTGAGCATACATATTGAATGCTCCAACTTAAGGAGGGAAGTGTTAAGAATTAGGAAACCATTAATAAGGCGAGATCACATTCCTTATATATAAAGGAGAGGTTTAGAGTCATTATATGTGTGTAGTTAGAAATAGGAATTACGTTTCTTATGTTTTTAGGATTATTTGCAAACACTATTTAAACCCTAGGATGCTTGAGTCAATAATCAACCAATCATTCCCAACATCTCTTTCTTTTCTTTTATCTTTATAAAGAAAATTCCTGTAAAAGTTAAAAAGATGGGGTTTGAAGATGCATTGAACAAGCCTCCCCTTGACCCCTTCTAGGTTCTAGCTTTATATCTCCCATGATGTACTCTTTCATTCATATCATATTGCACTCATCCTCGTCATACCAATAAGCACATTGAAATGGTGAAAGTTGGAGTTCCTCTCTTTTTCATGGATCTTGAGGTTGTTGTGGAATTGAGGTTCAAGTTGAAGTTCTCAAATCTTCAATTTCCACAAGATCTTTTTCAAAAAACTACAACTACCCATAGTAAGCATCCACAAGTGTTTTTCCAATTTCAATGTCATTCACATTGCAAAAGAAGCAGCCAGCTAACTTCCCATTTCGGCTTAACCATTCTCTGTCGTGCGGATAACGTTTTGGTTTGTATGCTCACTCTGGGAAAGTCACAATAAGCCGTTTTTATTCTTTGTAATTCCTATCTCTTTCCATTTGTCCCAAAATTGGATTCTTGCCTCAGCTTCTAAGTTGACTTGCATGTTTGTCTCAAGACTCACATCTGATTTTGCCCACGTGCCACAAGAGTCACAGTCTAGTGACTACTCACGGGTCCTTCGGCTTCTCAGGACACATTATACTTTGGGACATAAAATTAGTGCAAGCCTTCCATGTCTTAACTCTTTGCCCAAGCGCTATAAGCACCATGTGTCAACAGCTAGGAGTGGGGAACAGACGGGTCGGATCAAATATGAGTGAATGTAATCTAAAAATGGGTTTGAACAAAAATAGGTAAAAATTTCTGACCCGCCTATATTTAACATGGATAAAAAATGGGTTAACCAACGGATAATATGGACAGCCACATTATCATCCATATTACTCGAGGTTTCAAGATTAATCAGGTGATAACACAATCTAAAAGAACACAATGTAAAAGTCAAAATAAGCTCAGAATCTCAGAGAGCAAGAACTCATGAAAAATGACAAGCCGACAAATGGGTATTGATAATATGGATATTCATATTATCCATCTAGATATCCATTTTCTAGTGGATAATATCCATATTTGAACCATTTTTAAATGGTCTGGTATCCCACCCATATTTAATGGGTCGGATTAGATGGTTCATTGTTTTTTTTTTTAAAAAAACATTTTGCCCGCCCTAACTCTGTCCTAACAGAGTGAACGGTGGGCCAGGAGTTTTTTATAAGATGTCTTTTTCCAACAATATTCCCTGGGATCACCTATATCATATTTCTCTTCTAGCTCGTGGATTCTCTCTTATATCAATTTATAGCTAAAAAAAATTTGCCTTTCCTCCTCTTCACATGAAAAACAATTCAAAAAGTGTCAAGCGATTACGAGGCATGTTCAGAATTTAAGAAGCTATGCCTTCTATAATAATATTGGTATAACCAAAAAGATATAATCATAGATAAAAACTGCGACGTGTCTTCAAATGAGTGTTCTTTGCCAACAAGAGAGGAAGCATAGAAGTCAAATAAACAACTTATCTTCACAAAACCTAAATCATTGAGAGAATTATGACCAACAAGATTCTTCACATTAGAGAACTATGTTATGTTTGTAATCTAGCAATTGAGCTTGTAACTAAAACCATGCATTATTGACCCGTTTCTGATTTCTGAACTGGTGATTATCATCTATAGCATATTCATAGAAGATGCATTATATGGTCCAACATTCTGTTTACTTATCTCTCTTTCCCTGGAAAAGATCAGTCGTTGTTACTCTCTTACATGCATGCTTTGTAATCCGGGGAAGTTCTCATCTATTTTGTATTTGTAGTTTTTTGGCGACATGGCCGAATGGTAAGGCAGAGGACTGCAAATCCTTGATCGTTCTTCTATCTACACTTGTAGCTATTTCAAACGACTAGACAAGAAAAAACCCTCTGAATTTATAAAGGTAAATTGGATAAAGGAAATTCATATGAGGAACAAATAAATATGAGGAGATTCCTGATTGGGAAGTGCATTTGCAAAGCTTGGTAGATGATGTCCCTTTCACTGTCAGACTTATCTCTATTTCTTGATTAAGTTGTCGACTTGCACATATTAGCCAAAGCTCAAGGCCTCACCAACATCAACTACTAGATGATCAGCATAAGGCCTTTGCTATTTTATTTTTTAAAATATGACGATGGTGTCGGACCAGCTAGCATGCATCTTCATTATTTCACCCCACCAGTACAGGTACCGTGTTACTCTATCTACCAAAGCTTAGGCAGATGGGAAGAAATCACCAAATGTTTTTTGTCTCTGCTGGAATTTGAAACTGAGACATCACGGTTATCCTCACACTTCATTGACAACTAAGCCACACCCTTGGGTGCAGCCTTTGCTGTCTAATTTCCAACAACAAAGACAATATCCTAATCAATTCAAAGAATTACTGAACTAGGAGTCCATGATAATATGCTGGGAGGCCTTCGATCGACTTTAAAATGCAAGTAAACTCTATTAACCCATTCCTTTAAATTGTATATCAGTTAATGCAACTTCAACTTAATAGCGAAAGCTTGTTCCAAACGGTTTTCTTAAAAAAACATCAAAGAACCATAACATATACTATAAGATTTGCAGATTCAAGACCACTAGACTAAATGGTAACTTACCTTCTTTGCGCGTTTAATGGCAACTGTTTGGCCATCTGGTAGTTGAGCTTTATAGACCATTCCAAACCCTCCCTCTCCAATCTTTAGGGATGAAGAGAAATTTTGGGTAGCTTTGAGAGCCTGATTCATGTTGAGGTGAATGGAGCCAATTCTATTGAGTTTCGGAGACATGCTAAATCTAGAGGGACTAGGCGGCACTCGAAGTGGACTAGCTGGCACTCGTAGTGGACTGCCTGGTGCTTTTTCAGGAACAAAATTCATCTCCAAAGAAGACGTAGAGTCCACTGCAAGGTAAATGAAATATCTTTATAAATAACCACCACATCCAACAAAGCAACAAGTATCAGACTTTCAGCAGAGAATCCAAAATTAATCTTAAATAGATACTTTTGGAGTAATGTCATTGGAATATTCATCCATTGGCACTTAAATTCAGAATCAGAAATGCCAGTTTTTTAAATAAAGAAAGGAAGGCCCAAAAAAGGATGGCCATATTTTGTTTGCGCACCAAGTAGCTGTACAGAAGAATGTAAAAAGCTATTAACTGAATACAGGAACATCGAAATGGTCAACTCACTTGAATTAGGATCCTTCACAAGAGCAGATTGGTCCGTTTCCTTCTTCCTTGAACGACAACATGGGCAAATTAAGCCACAGCATAGAATAAAAAATGCTGGTACTGCCATGAACAACTTTTTTGGGGTTACTGAAATATCATCAGCATGCTTTTCCTTGGCCTTCTGTGATGTATCATCGAAATTGTGTCCGTTGGATCCTTGTCTGACCACCTTGTGTATAAATTTTCTTCCAGACTTGAAATGCAACTCATCTGCAAGAAAGTGTGGACAAAGTATATCACTACACAAATTATAAACAGCAATATCCAATGGAAGCAATTAGGGAAAATACAGAAAAGTTAAATGATTTCTATGAAGAACGTCTTAAGAGTATTCTTGGAAAAGACATTTGAAAACAATATTGTAGCATACCAATCAATAAGTCCAATCCACAATATTGAAACCCAACATTTTGAATAACGCAATGCTCTGCATGATCAAATTTGAGGGCTCTGCAGAATAAATCTTTATCTGCTAATATGCCATTTACATAAAATACTTGGCGATTTAGATCATCTGAATAGTCAACTCGGTAAATTCCACAAGCTTCTTTATGTCCCAGCAGCCGAGAAGCAAAAATTAGCGGAAATTGCAACAGCAACAGTAAACACAGCACAACTACAGCCATTTTCATTAAAAAGTGTCATAATTTCCCCATTTTGTAAAACCAAAATACACTGGAGCCATTACAAAATCTTTAGTAGTCACAATGAACAAGATACAAGCCAAACCTCCTCCTTTCCAAGTCAAGTCAAGAAGTCCAGTCAGAGTCACAAACCAATAAACAGGAACATTTGGTTCAGATAAGCATTAATCAGGCAGCATCAACCTCCGCAATCGACGTGGTGAAGAGTCAACGTTTTCTTCCACTTCCAACAGGATCAAAGTGGAAACTACCTCACTCAACAATCAAAATAAGTCCACAGTCCAGATTCTTTCAGACTTCAGCTAAACAATTGAACAGAACCCAAAAACCAAGTCTTTCAACAGTTCAGAACTCCAATTTTCTCAAGGAATTCAATCTAAGCTCTAAGAAACAGCTACACTCCAATAGACAATTCTTCTACAAAGATACCAGATAAGAAGATTCAATCACATATCCAATTAACCAACCACTTAAACAAAACAAACCAGATCAAAAAAAAAAAAAAAAAATCCAAACACCCAATTCAGCAAAAAGCTAGAATTTTTACACTATGGGCATTAAAACTTGTCTTACCCCACTTCACCAAACAACCCAAATAACCTAAACAGATCAAGAAACCCCCAAATACCCAAACACCCAATTCAGCAAAAAGCTAGAATCTTTACACCATGGGCATTAAAACTAGTCTTACCCCACTTCACCAAACAACCCAAACAAACAAACCAGATCAAGAAAACCCCAAATACCCAATTCAGCAAAAAGCTAGAATCTTTACAATATGTGCATTAAAACTAGTCCTACCCACTTCACCAAACAACCCAAAAAACACAAATCAGATCAATAAAACCTCAAAAAACCTAAAACACCCAATTCTCCAAAAAGCTAGTAGCTTCACCAACTTTACCTCACATACAACAAAACCCTGTAATATTTTGCAGTTGAAAACACAAAGATCACTGTTGACTTTATCATATATACAAAAACCAGAAGCAAGAATCAGTGAATACGGAATTGTGTATGAAGAGAAAAACAAACCTGCAAACTAAACAAAGGCGGCCGAGGTTTCTTGTAGGCAATAATAATATAGAGATGAGTAAAAATATTAGATATGATTTTTCCAAAATTTGGACAAGATGGGGGCTAGTGAGGTAAAAAATGGCTGTCAACTACGTAACATATGAAGTCTATGAATACGTATGCATTCAGACGGCTAAACGCTGAGGATTGTTGACTGTTCAAGAAACTCATTTGCTCGATTGCCGTATTATTTTGATGAGTATAATGTTATGATATGTATTACCATTTTTTTTTATTGTTTTCACAAATTATATATGTGATGATAAAAATTAGAGATGAATCGAGAATTTAAAATTTTGGATGTACCAAACATTATCTCTAGGCCAAAGTTTAAAATAAAAATAATAAAACAACACTCTAGTTGGATTTCGCGGGTGATTCCTCTACCTTGTAGTAACAACATAAGAAAATTTTATGTTATTTATGGATACACTGTTAATGAAAACCTAATTTTTGTCAGTTTTTTAAAATAGATATACATATATATACATTTGAAGTTAACGGGGTACGTGCACCCCACCGAATAAGATGGATCCGCTTCTGATAAGTAAGGATAGAATGAGAAGAAAACATAATGCATCCATCTCATCACATCAAATTAATCATTATATGAAATGAAATTTTACGTTGTTACATAACGATAGATTGAATGAAACACTATAATAAAATTAAGTAACAATAGTAGCAATTGATGGTTTTCATTGATAATTGTGGCAAATACATGATAGTAATAGTCAATAATTGCGTGAATTTTGATGATATACGTAATTGATGATAGTAATAGTATATTATGATAAGGAGTAATAATAGTTGATTGTGACAATTGTGACGGTAGTTATTATGACTAAGATGATTGCTGGTGGTAGTTAATATTTGATAAAGGTGAGTGATAGTCGTAGTTAAAAAGGAAAATAATAGGATGAATGTTATATTTTTAAAAAATCTTAAATAGATAGTATTTTAAGATATTAGGACTTTGTTTTATAATTTTAAATGATCATTTTTACTTATTTATGTTTGACTTGTTACACTTTTTAAGAAAGAACAATCATTATATCGCTCATATTAATAATAAGTCATTTAAATATTGGGTTCAATTTTTCACAGTCATTTCAATCTTTTTCTTTCAATTCTAAGAAAGAAAAATTTCGAAAAATTCATCAATAAATGACGAACTCCATTATACAGATGATAGGACAGGGCTAAGGCAAATCTCGACGGAGATCAGGATGAGCTTTGATGAATAAAGGAAGAATGGATAGAAATTCTCATAGGTAAAGCAAATCAAACCTATTTTCAGACAAGAAAGATTTAAAAAAAATTATAATGGCTAGGAAAGCTTCGGAGATTCTATGTTGAAAAAGGAATAGTAATTTTATAACTCTTGATTTTTCAAACTAAACGAGTAAAGTTAGATAACTATTTTTAATATATTGAAAGATAAAGATAAACAAAGGGCCTATTTACTTAAATTCATTAAGTGATTAAAGAAAAAAAGAACAATTAATTCACTATACTCTCTTCGTTTTATTTTATTTATCATATTTTTTATGCACGCTACTTAAAAATCATAAATAAAAATAGTTTAAATACTATTGTATTTTCATCTCTCTAACAATACGTTATTTAAGAAAGAAAATCAGTAAATCTTATTTTAAGAATGTTTAGTACTAAGAACAAAATAAAAAATAGCAATGCTAGTTTAGTTTTATAAAATTAAAATAATTTTTTTTAGGAAATTTGATGATTAATATGGATAGAAGAAGGAAACAAATCATGAAATATAATTGTATGTCTTTTAAATTTTATCGAATTATAATAAGTATAAATAAATGATAGTAAGGGTTTTAAAATTCTAATATCTAAAAAATTGATATTATTATATCTATTAAATTAATGAATTAAATATGTCTTAATATCTTTTTATCTCTCCAAAATCGACATTATTTTTGGTCAAAATATGGCTTGTCAATGTCCATTTTTCATTAATAGTCCCTAAGAATCTTAATTCATTTGACCATTGATTGATGACCCCACATATATATATATATATATATATATATATATATATATATATATATATGTATTCTTATGAGGAGAGTAGTAAAATAAAGAATTAAGTCTTATCTTCTTCCTATTTTTTCTATTGAATTTATATTATTTAATCTTTATTAAATTATGACTCTTAGTTTTAATATAGAATAAAATATTTCCAAAGACAATGTCTGACACAACTCAAGTTTTAATAATTTCCTACAAGCGTTTGTGGTAAAATATTTTTCTTAAAATTTCTTACACGAAGCTAGCTAGAAAAATTTATGTATCTTAAAATAAATAAAGAAATGATTTTGATGACCATTAATTACTCTTTTTTCACGTCAACTTAATTTGCAATTGCTATCTTTAAAGTACGTACAAAATAATATCGATTTTTGATGTAACATAATATTAATAATACATAATAGGTAAATAATACTAGACAAACCTCATGAAATGAACTCAATTATACTATAGATTAAGTAAACATTACATCCTACAATAAATTCAATATAATTTTATAAAATAAGATTTTTAAAAAATAAAATATATACCTACGTACCTTACATCTATCTTAAAAATAAAAATATTATTTTCAATAAACTTTCGCTCAAAATAATTCCTTATTTCATTAGTAGATAAACTTTCTTTCACATGGTCAAAACTCACCAATTTATGGTGGCACTATAATGGGGGATCTCATTTTCGAATAATAATTGCCACACATAAAATTCAACAAAACACACTTGTAATAAATTACTAATAAATTCTTTTCGAGAATATTGTTGTTGTCCAACACAAAATTTTAAAATATTCACATAAAATTATACAATAAATTCTTTTCGAGAAATTATTTTCAATTCAAATCGAATCGGAAAAAGTAATTTAGTAGCTTAATGCATTAAGAATATAGACATTGATTGAATTAACGATGTAATAATATATTATAAGTTAATTAGATGGATAACTTAATAGGGTGTCAAAGTGTCAACTGAGCTCAATTTAGATGGAGAAAAATGAAAGAGTTAATAGAGACGCGAGTTATTGATTCATTTAAAAATTACTTGGGTTGAAAATATACTAAAGGGGAAGGGGAGGGGGTGGGGGGCATAAATTTTACTAAGTTTTAATTGTTCTACTTGTCTTTTTAGTACCTAATAAAATTATTATGGCTAACACATCAACTTTTTAATATGTTTATTTAAAATGTTTTGACAAAATTTCTGATAAGTTAATTTAAGCTACATACAAATAAATGAATATTTGTTGAAATTAATTGGCTAATAAAATGACGGGTCAAAAATTTACTCAAATATGAACGAATTATGTTTTTATTTGTTAATCGTCACCTCTTAATAACATAACATCCAATAACTTAAAGAAAATTTTACATGATATAACGAAGATATACTACGTAATATTTTTTTAACATTTTATTTAATTATACTTTTGTTTTCTAGCATCTTCTCAATTTCGCTCGCCTCTCTTCTCTCTATCCTTCTCGCGTTACCTTTGTCCTCTATCGCTCTCTTCTTTCCCTCTCTTGCTCCTTCTCTCTCGCCTCTCTCTGTATTCTATATTTCATTGTGTGATACTCCATAATAAAATCACACAATTCATTCAATTGTATTCTACCAAATACGGAGAACGAATACCTTGAGAAAAGAAGAAGAAAAAGATACGAGTAACAATTGTATCGTCTAATGATTGTATGAATATATTATTTTGTCTTAGCATATAGTTTTATATCGCGAATAAATACAAGTGATACAATTGTATCAGTTTGCATGTATATCGACATGTATGTTTATCGAATACAATATATATAAGCATGTATTTATGTATTTATGTATTTCTATATAGCGAATGAATACAAGCAATATAAGACATGTATGTACCGAATGCAATTTGTATCATTCAGACTATATTTGTTGATACAACTTGTATTTGTCAATATAATTTCTATCTAACATCTCTGTCTCCCAAATCTCGCTTGCTCTTCTCTCCTCTCTTAGTCTCGCTTGCTTCTCTCCTCTTGCTACGAATGGTTAATACCCAAAATATAGCTATAAATTTCTAATTCGTCCTAAACATGAGTCATTTCTTGATTTTCTCTAATAATAAATATAAATCTATCGCGATGTTTACATAAATTTTCTCAAACATGTTTTTTAATTTTAAAAAACAAGCTTATATATCAAGAATATGTTTTTATTAATAATATGAATAAACGGGAAAATTACCCTTCAACAAAGACTTCAATTGAATGCCGTGTGTTGCAAGCCTTAAAAAAACTTATTTATTTATTTAAAGTCAAATCCACGAGCTTAGAGAATTGACATTCTAAAAATTGTTTATTTTCCTTCTTTTTTGAAAAAATAATAAAATCAAAGTACTAATTGGGTATGGAGTCGTCTTTGTTAGGAAGCGTTTTATTTCTTCAATGTAGAAATGTTCGGCGCAATTTGAATTTATTCGGACTTCAATGTAGATATCGGATACCAAATGGAAAAAAAAAAAAAAAAGAGTCAGGGTCATGTATAGTGCAGATAATTTTGCTTAACGTATTGTCCTATCAGATATTAATTTTTAAATTTACTAATTTGCTAGCCAACCAAAAAGATATCGGTTAGTTCGATAACGGATTAGCAATCATTGGACAATTATCGGATAGTGTATTGGTTAACCTCTTTCTTCACCTTAAAAAATGAATTCTTTTCACTATTTTGAATGCACTTAAATTATAAAATTCTTTTATATTACAAAAATATAAACTGATAGTAATATAATAGTTAATGAGTAAATATATTTTTTAACTTTTGACTTTACGGCTTTAGGACTAACAATATATAATTATATATTATTACAAAAATATTAAATGAGGCTAATGTATCTAAGATAAAAGTGTAAGTATGGTAACTCTTAATCGGTTAAGGATTTATCCAATAAAAAAATTGAATAATCCGCCCCCATACCAATAAGCCGCTAATTATAAAATTCTGATCCGATTATCAATCGTTTATTCAATATCTAATATTAATAAGTCAATAAGTCAATTTTGTGATTACTTATCGGTTATAGAACGATTTTGCACACCCCTAATGAGTACAAATTAAATAATTTGTAAGAAATTGCTTATAAGTAAAATGATAGTGTCCAAACTTAAAATGAAACCTATTTTTACAAGGTAGAGAGGCATAGAGTCCAAATGTATGGGACAGAGCTGAAAGCCCAATAAATGTAAGGCCCAATCAATAAATTATCAAAAGCCCAAAAAAAGCCCAATAAATGTAAGGCCCAATTAATAAATTATCAAAGTCCCAATAATTTAAAAAACGAATATTGTATACGTAAATAGCCGCTCGCACTACCGCTTAAACTAAAGCTAGCCAATAAATATACAATATATGAATAATTTATAGAAAAAATTATATGAATTGGTACATTTTAATAAATAATTACTAATTTTAGCAATACTTTTTATTTATTATCATTTATAGCAATACTTTTTATTTATTACCATTTATAGCAATACTATGTTAAATCTGCAATATGTATTAAAAATGAATTATATATGCAATATATTTGAATTATATATGAATTATAATTGTTTTTAAAATACATTATGTTTGTTTGGTAAAAATTTGACACATTGTATTAAAAGTGTATTAAAATGTGTGATAAATGAATTATCTATCATTAAAATTTGTATTATATGTGAATAAAAAATTGTTTTTTGTATTATGAATTAAACTTGTATTATAAATGAATTAAAAGTGATCAAGTGAAAAAGAAATATTATTGCTATAAATGGTAAATATTTTTTATTATAGTATATTTATGTAAGTTTCCCTAATTTATACATGATGTGTAGACTAATCAGTGTATGATTAATATATAATATATGTATATTAGGAGTTTTCACTAAAACATGTATGTTTTCTGAAATTCTATTTCTAATTTAAAATAATTAGTTTTTTTTAGAAAAAGAATATGTTATTTTGTACTTTGAAAGAACATATTATTTATTTTGTACTTAGAAAGAAACTCAAATTATTTTTTGAAGAAGACAATTTAGGTATAATATGTTTGGAGGTTTGGATTGAATATAGCTATTGGAATCATTAGAATTGATGGTAGAAATTTGTATATCAAATTTGAACTCATTTGGAGTTAATTTGGGTCAATTATGAAGCAAAAATGTGTTGGGAATTTCTACACTAACAAACATGTTATGGTGATCACCAAAATTTGATCGAATCGATAAAAAGCTCGTGATATGTGATTTAATAAAAAAAATCCTAACAAATCACTATAACTTGTGTTAAGACAAATCTTGACCAATAAAAAATCTTGATAATCGTCAAAATTCTGCTTATAAATCCTGATGAATACATGACAATCGCCATGAGTGTGATTTCAGTTTCACGCGTAAAAATCGTATTTCTACATATTGTTAACAATTTCAAAAATTTCAAATGATGACACTAAAAGATCTTATTTGTGCAAACCATCCAAGTTTCTATGGACCAAACTCTTCACATATCTCTATTAGGCTTATCCTACAACTTTGTCTCAATGAGCAAATGTTATGGCTAAGATTTTAGAGATTTTTTTTTTTAATTTTAAAAAGTCAATATGTGAGTTTCAACTTTTTTTTCCCTATTAATTCCTAGTTAGTCCCAAAACAGTTGCTTTCAAACTTTGAACCCCTAGTTAGTCACAATAGAGTTGCTTTCAAATAATAATGTTTGATTGGGCAACTCAACGAAACTCAATTTTGTATTGTTACTGAATGGTCAGTCTTATCTACTAAGATATTCGTAGAAAACTGTGGATTGCGTTTGAAAAATTTGCTTAACTTGAGGAGCAATCTAAAAAGAGAAAACTGTGAAGATGTCAGATTTGCTAGTTTAGCACAACGTGAAGCTGACTACAATACTTTATTTTAGAATAATGCCAAAAATATGAAATCTAACATCTTTTTGAAGAAAAAAAATAGCTATGGATGATTTTTGTGGTTCAACAACAAAAATCCATTATTAAAATTTGAACCCATTCAATAAGTAATTAACAACATATTATTAAAAAATATATTATGAACTTGATTGATTAACAACGAATTTCGTATTTTTTTTTAATGTAAATATTGAGTTGTGTCTTCATGGCCACAAAGAACATCTCGATTAACAATTTCACCGATAATTATACAATATTGCATGAGCAAGTGTTGGTATGCTTCTAAGATATAAATTTATATAAACTATCGAGTTAGCTTATTCATGTCATTAATGAAAATAATTAAATATAAGATATAATTTATTAAGTTATCTTTGTTTAATAAAGTTAGAGACATTTTTCCTCTAAAACATTGTCCATACTTCTTTAAAGTTAATGATACATTTGGAAATAATTGTTAACTTTAACCTTAATTTTTAAAGTAACAACTATTTAGAAAAGTTTTTAAAACTAAATCAATAGTTAAAATAGGATAAAAGGTGTAACAAATTTATAGGTTGATAGTAATGACTCAAATCATTTAACATAAGATTTTAAGCCCTTTCAGTTGATTAAAAAGACAAAGACATGGAAAGCATAATTTCAGTCTAGTGAATACATCAAACTTCCATCTTGAAAAGAAGTTTCCTTTTTTTTTTTTCCTTTTTCATTATGTTAATTATTATTTTTTCTAATAAAAAAGATATATTAGTGACGGAGTTAGTATTTTATCAAAAAGTTTAAGATATGAAAAAGTTAAGGCGTAATATTTCTTATATATACCTAAAAAATAATCAGAAAAAGAAATTTAAGGACGCAATCCTAGTTCCAAACGCATTAATAAGGGTTTTATAGGTGTGATCCTAGTTTCAAGATATTTCTATATTAAATCATAAGATGCTTGCGATTAGTCGTGATTAGTTTATACTTAAATCAATTTGTATATCAAGTCTCTTGGCCTTACAACTGAAAGACTCGTGATTGAAATCAAATTGAACCAAAAGCATTGTATAAGAGGTTGTAAGTATGAACTTTATCATTAATTTTTTTGTTAAATTATTCTTCGATAAATGCTTGCCTTGCAACAAAGTCCAAATGTATCAAACTTAAGTATAAATTTCAGCGACACATATTAATTTGGGTCCTATCATTCTCTTAAATTATTTTTAAATAAAATAGATACGCCCTAAATGCCGACGTTGCAAGAGAGTGTGCACTCTCTCTTGAAAGCAAGTGATGAACAATTTTTTTTTAATCATTGATTTATTCGTCATTAAATATAAAAAATTATTTTATTTCTCAAATTTATTCTTAACGTTAATCAATGATTTATCGATCATTACATTCAAAAATCATCTTATCCTTAAATCCGATAGCTCAATTCCAAAGTTAAAACTTTATATATCGATTATACGAAAAATATGTACACACTAAAATCACTTATTATGAGGTTATAATTATAGGTAAACAAATTACTTAAAAAATATTTTAGTTAATATATAACTTAACTACGTAATGTGGTGTTTGAAAACATGCATTATTTTTTTTCTCCAAAATTTGAGTTGGAATTGTATCATACGAAACACTTTTCATGTGTTCATATGCTTCTTTGAAATAAACCATAATATTAGTTTCTTAATTAAAATATTACTGACAACTTTTAAATAATATCAATATATATCGATAATATAGCTAATTTAAAATTTATTAAATTTAATTTTTGACTTCACCTCAATCGCGGTTGCATGATCCAATCCCTTTGGCACCATTATTAATATTCTTTAAGATTTTTATTTTCAAAATTAAACCAAACATTAGTCAACATATACTATCATTCAACATAATTAAACATAATTATAATCCCAAAAATAATTAATTCATTGACACAAGTATTCAAGTGACTAACGTGTTGAATACGAATGTCAAATTAATTCTTATTTGAAAGTTAAGTTTGCGAAGGGTTACATATAGCACATCAAATCAAAACTAGTTAGATTATTATGTATATATCATATAAAAAAAAAGATATTTATCTTCAGTATCGAAAGTAAAAGTCTAAAATGAATTATGATTAAAATTACTGATCGCGAGTAATTATCATAGTTAACTAGAGCAGTACCTTATACCACAACCTAAATTCAAATTATTTATAGAGAAAAATATTGTCTGAAAACCTACTGCTCAAAATATCTTTAATTACACACGATAAATATATTTATCTATAAAAAATAATTAAAATTGATTTTAATACACCTAATGATTCATAAACACCATTTAGGAGTTGGTTTTCTTCATATAATTTCTATTTCCTCCTAAATTAAATTAAGAGTAAAAGTTCATAAAAAGTTCCTCAAAATTAAAGAACATAACCTTTTGAGAAGTGCTTAATTATTATTTTTTACACAAGAAAAGAATCTATAAAACCTCTATTATGGACATACCAATTTTAAAAGTCATCATTTTCATAATATAGAGTTTAGGTAAACTATTTATAATATGATATATGTTTTGTGCATTTGTGCTCCTTGAATGATTCCTTTCATAATTTCAATAATTAAATTATATTTTATTTTTAATGATTTTTTAAAAAATAGCCCTACATGTTATAACATGCTTAAGAGTACAATGAATCATTGATTAAGACAAACTATGATGAGTACTCCAATATTTATAATACTTGTTGAAATTTTGATATCGTATCGTTTTATTTAAATAATTATAAATAAAAAACTATAGAAAGTTATTTAGCAAAAACTTAATTAAATAGTCTTTTACTTTCAAAATCAAGTTCCTTTTATTATTTTAGGTTCATGTATATACTTTTTTGTGGAGGCAAAGAAACACTTAACAACCTAATATTGGACCTAAGGTCACCAAATCAATTTTAATATCTTCAAGAAAAAATAAATAACATATGATACTAATGACAAGGACAATATAATATTGTGGTCCACTTTAATTAAAAAGTACTTAAATTTTTTAATATTTTAGATAGAATATCCTTACTTAATCATGGACACAATAAAGAGCCTACATGTGTCATTTGGAATATTACTTTGAACTCTGTGACACACGCATCACTCGATACGTGGCGAAATTAAAAATTTTACGAAAATTTAATATATAAAAAAATGAAATAATTAAAAAAATTATTGTGATTTAATATTGATTAAGTATTTTTTCGATGAAAGAGAGGTTACATGAATATTTTTAATTGATCTTCCCCTGATTATAACAAACGATAAATATATTTTTATCGTTAATCAAGTTAATTAATTTTTAAATATCGAACATCGAGTTAGAAACAGATTTCCATGGAGCAAAGATATTTTGAAGGGAATATCGACATTATTCCTAGAACATGGCTGTCTATTCACATCTTAGAAGTTTTCTTTCAAATATTTTTCTTTTTTTGTTTCTCTTTTTTTCTACAAAAATAAATAATAATAAAGAGATTAATTTATTTGTTAAGACATTTCTATCATGGACCCTCGTATTTCTTATATAGCTTAATTTTGTCCGTTTTAAATATAGATTATTGTCAGATAATATAAATTTTTGATTATAATTTGATAACAGACATAAAATAAGGAGCTCTTCGACTAGTCTTAATCGATAATTAAAAACTTCAAACTTGTTTTTATTGTATCTCGTAGATACGTACTTTTGATATGACACATAATATTTAAAGATATATCTAAGTAATTATTTTGAAGTTGAGATAAGATTTAAAATTAAAATATTTTTACTTTAATTTTAATGTTAACAAAATATAGTACTATTAAAAAAAAACTTATGTCAGTACTTGTGAAAAGTGTAAAAAAGAACAATACTTATTTATATCAATTATTAGCTCCCTTTTTTATTTTTTTAATTTCCTTTAAACTTTTACTGTGGTCCACTTGATGTCATTTTATTTGGAAAAAGACATTTTAGTAAAAAAGAAAATTCTTGTCCCTTAGTACAGTAGAGGATGTAGCACATATTGCGGGTTTAAGGAACTTCAGTATTTTCCATAAAAATTTTAATATAAATATCGAAAATCAAATAAAATAAAAAAATAAAAATGATTAACATTCTTGTGGGAAACTCAGAGAATACCAATCGTCCAGCTTAAAAATCATTGGACTAGCTGTCTCGGTTGAATTCCAACTTAGAGCTCCTTTCCTTACAGAGTTATAATCAAGTGACTTTCACTCCTTCTACTCTAACCGAAAACGTCTGGGTTGAAATATGACTTTCAAATTAAGTTTCGAATTAATAGATGCTACCAAAGAGAGTGGCGATGTCATACGCAAAAAATAATTAAATAATATAATAGATTATATTACCATAATTTTTAGGATGGTTGACTCAAGCATCTTAATTGGTCAAAGTTGAAATACAAGGTCAAACTTTAATTTGAATATGAGATATGGTGAATTAATTATGGATTAATTACATATTTATGATATTGACTTTTTTTTTCTCATTTAGGTAGGAAATCAAAAGAAAAAACCAAGACTAGTAACATAATTAATAATAATTTTTTTAAAAAAATTACTCAAAACAATAAACATAATCTCTATATATATTCAAAATAAATACATTTTTTTTAAAAAAATATATATAATGAGATTTTTGAACTTAGTAGTAAACTACATACATACATATATAGATCTTATTTTGAATTGAAATTAATTGTGTTCATAAAACGCATTGATACAAGTAAATTCTGATGATGACTGAAATGAACTTTAATAATAATACTAATATAAATATATAAATAAAAACAAGCGGCACACTATAAAATAAATACATTACATTTCACTCGCATACAAATATATTATATTTTTTTAGTGAATTTTCAAACAAACTACTTTTACATGTAAATAAATACAATATATAAAAATATCACTATATTTACATTTATTCCATAATTAGAAATGAAATTATCCATATATACCAAAAACAATTCCTTTTAAAAATAACACTTTTTTTTATATATAGATAGAGACATAGAGAATAATTTGGAAAATTTAAAAAGTGGGACAATAATTTGATTTGAAGTTAATTATAAATGGGACCCACAATAAATGGAGGGCATAATCGTCAAATAAAAGTTTAGCAAATCTAAAAAAGCATATAACAAGAATAATCTTAATTTTATTCCTCGAAACTCTAGAACCAACTTTTTTATTTTGCATTAAAAGGACCCACATTTTGTACTAATTGACAATCTGAGCCCTCAATTTTCTCAAAAAGTCAACAAAAGTGAACATTTTAATTTGCTTACGTGGAGGAATTTTACAGCAAGTACGTCCTTTTTTGTGCCACGGGATTTGGAGCTGCAGCTTTATGCACAGTTTCTCACGTCGATTCGTATTAAAATTCGATTAAATTTTAAGCTTACACTTTTAATATAATTTGTTTCATCTTTAAAATTTAAACTTTTTTTCTTTATTATTATCATAAATATAAAAATAAATAAACATTATTGGGTTGTTTTTTTTATTTTTTCTAATTGATATATATGAATTAAATATTTATTAATTATATATTATTATTATTATATAACATTTTACTACCTGTAATTTGGTTAAACATCACTTATTTATTGAATTGACTTAAAATTTGGTCAAACCTAGATTTAAATTGATTTTTGACCTATACAATATTTGATAAATATAAAAATAATATAAATAAGTCAAAAATGACTTAAAATAAATTAAAAAGTATTGGTTTAATAAAAAATAAATTAAAATAAATTTAAAATAACTTAAAATAGGTCAAAATTAAAAAATAGATCTACTTTTATTTTTTATTTTTGACTTAAAACTCATTTCTATTTAATTTTTTCTTTTAATTTTTTTTTATTACTTTTTAAAATTAATTCAAACGGACTCTAAGTCTTTTTTTTCCTCACATCCATGTAATGTTACTTTTGAGTTTTAGTTCCATTCAAATGCAATTTTACCTATTTACTTGGTTGGCAATTTTTTTAAAAAGTTTTATTTTCTTTTTTTCCAAGTCTCAAAAGAATAATAAAGAAAACACATTAAAAAATTACTTTTATATAATCAAATAAGAGTAATATTTTTTAACAAATTTTTCCACTAATAATAAATGTTGGAAATGTAAATTTTACGTAGAAAAGTATTGAAAATACCTTTAAATATGATATAACTTATAATCTATGTTTCCGAATTATTAGTTTTACCAAATAATAAATATTTTATTCTCATTCTATTTAGATTCTTTTCACTGAAATCATACTTATTGTATTAAAAAAATCACTAAAATTTCTTATGAATAAATTAAAACATTATTTTTAAATTAGGGTAACAAGTCTGAGTCGCTCCTATAAATTATACCGTCAAAAATCAGTTCTTGTAGTTTTCTTTGACCGCCTCTGAAGTCATTTCCCTGTCCATTGATTTCGATTCAACAGATGAACACTCATCCTTTTATAGTCATGAATAGTATAATGGTAAGCTCTCATTCCTTCTGAATCGATATCATATACACTTAATGACATTTTTCTGCATTTGATATATGCGCGACATCTTATATTAACTTGAAGAAACTGATTAATTTAGGCGCTTCACAATCTATGATAGAGATCTGATAGTTTAGTAGTTTTTGCAAGTATTGATGACTAGTGGCGATCATCAAATTTTTTTCCGGTCCAAATTAGGTTAAAAATACATAAACATATTTGTATTCATCGTTTTCGAATAAAGTAATAGTTGTTGTAACGCCTCATTTCATATTCGACGATTCTCAGTCTAACACATCTAATTTATATAACATGTTTATTGAACGTATCTGAACCATCATCGTCTCCAAATAAAATATATTTTTACCGTAAAATTACGAATAAGCACTTTCCACGTGTCAATTTTCGGTCAAACACATTCAGTTTATACAGTTAACTTGATGACATATTTACTAATTATATTTACCGTTTGTATCATCATGTCCCAAATAAACTATTTTCTACAGTGTCATCATAAATATCACAGTTCACACTTATCAATTTTTCATCGAACTATTAATTTAATCAACATATTTACTGACATCATCATCATTTCTCACTCAGATGAACACTACTTTAACATATTTACTGATTATATATTTCGTAAATATCATTATCGTCTCCGAATAAAATATTTTCTACCGAGTGACTACTTGTCAATTTTTAGTCCAACCCAATTATAAAATTGATTTATTTCTTATTATTAAAAGTTTTAGTGATTTTACTCTAATTTTTTGACAAATATGTAAAGAGAATATCTCCTATAAATTAGCATATTAGCTTTCTATTCTATTGGTTTATTAGAATCTCTGTATTTTTAGCTCTTTTTTTTTTTCTCTCTCTAAATTCTCTCTCACTGTCCTTATCATTTCACCACCTCCATAAATCTAGAAACATCTTTTCTACTCCGTTAATCGCTCTAGCACACGGCGGAGGAGTGCGGCGGAGGAGATGGCGGGAAACGATTGGATTAACAGTTACTTAGAGGCGATACTGGATGTAGGACCAGGGCTAGATGATAAGAAGTCATCGTTGTTGTTGAGAGAAAGAGGGAGGTTTAGTCCGACGAGGTACTTTGTTGAGGAAGTTATTACTGGATTTGATGAGACTGATTTGCATCGTTCGTGGATCCGAGTAAGTTGAATTTTGGAATTTTATTAATGTGTTTTTTTCTTTGTTCATTTGCTTTGTTTTGATGCGTTGTGTAGTTGATTTTTGAGGAATTTTTGTTGTTTGTTCGTTTTTATGTGATTTTGAAATTGTATTCAATGTGTTTTTTTTGCTCATTTGCTTTGTTTTGATGCGTTGTGTAGTTGAATTTTGAGGATTTTTTGTTGTTTGTTCGTTTTTATGTGATTTTGAAATTGTATTCAATGTGTTTTTTTTGCTCATTTGCTTTGTTTCGATGCGTTGTGTAGTTGAATTTTGAGGAATTTTTGTTGTTTGTTCGTTTTTATGTGATTTTGGAATTGTATCAATGTGTTTTTTTGCTAATTTGATTTGCTTGATTGCTTTGTGTAGTTGAATTTTGACGATTTTTTTTGTGTGATTTTTGTTTGATGGATGGAATAGGCACAAGCTACTCGGAGTCCGCAGGAGAGGAATACTAGGCTCGAGAATATGTGCTGGAGGATTTGGAATTTGGCTCGCCAGAAAAAGCAGGTGTGTGGTGTGTGTGATTCAATTGAAGAATTTTTGTAGCGTTTATATGTTATTTTTCTCTGCAAATTATTCGTGTAGAGAAAATGGGAAGATTTGAATTTTGTGACAGTTTACAACTTTACAGATCAAATATTTTTTAATTTTTTTTTTCCGGGTGGTTGATTCCTAGTATCAGTTTTGTATAGCTACAGGGAAAGTTGGAATTGTTATGTTCAAGCAAAAATCACAGCTTATTAACGCAAAAGAAATTGAAAAAAAAGGAAGGACATTTTTGTTAAAGGGAATTTAGTGTTCTTAATGGACCCAGATTCACATAGATTACATGTTCTGTACAATTGAACGGGATTTTGATCTTTGCACACAACTGTTAATTTGTGGAAGGAATTATAGAAGCATCACCCTTTTATTCTACCTTTTCAAATAGAAAATGTAGCAGCATTGCTCTTTTCTTTTGGTTTATATTCATCTCTTTCTTTTTCTATCTATCGTGCATAATCAGCCACCATTTCTAAAATTTTACCTTTGAGTGATCTTTAAAGACTGGAAGAATATAGTATGAATTAGCTAATGGGGATAATTATCTAGTTCTTTACTTTTTACAAGACCATCTTCTTTGCATCTTTGTTTGATTTTTGTAACTTTTGTAACTTTAGCTTATGCTGAGCTGAACTGACAGCTCCTAATGAGGGAGAAATGAATTAATTTCTGCAAGATTTGAAGGGACAAGAACTCGATGGCCGATTCCATCTCCATTTTTTTTTCCTCATAGGGAAATGATGCAAGGAAAAAGATGCATCAGAACGGACGTGGGATAGTTCTAACTGTCAATATGCTGTTATGGTTTTAGTTAGATTCGTTGTTGCCATTCGCTTCCTGCTTAACTTGCACATTTTAGTTTCTCCCGACTTGAAATTAATTTATACAATTATTTGTTGAAAGTAGATCTATGTTTGTGAAATGAATTGTTTGCTAGCTAGGTAGCCGCGTAATCTTGTGTAACTTCTCTGGCTTAAGGAATATCTGATGATCCACTTCCGTTTCAGAATTTTTGGTTCACTTCTTTAGACAGACTCATTTCATTACCAACATAAAAGAGTACCTCATAATTAAAGTTAAATATACTTGTCAGTTGTTACATTGATTATTTTTTTTTAAAAAATATATAAAATAATACTAAGGCTTAGCTGAAATAAAATTCAACTTTTCAGCTTCCCACCATTTGACCCATGGGAATAAAAATAGCAGTATAATGGTGAACATGATTGACAATTGGATACATTGATGTAATTGACTAATATTTTCGTCGTTGTTTTTATATGCTTACATTGTTCAATCTCTTGCTATATCAAATGTAAAGGTTAACTGTTTACTTTGTTCCATGAACTAGAATATTTGCTTTCTATACTTGGGAACCTATATCCAATATGCATTTAAAATAACATGTAAATAATCATTTATACAGACCGTCAACTGTCTCATTCCAATATTAATTGGAAATAACGAGTAATATACGACTTTTATGGGAACATCAAATTTGTTGGTAATGATTGCTAAGTCATTTTCTATAGTTTTAATATTACTCTATTTAAATAGAATAATATGATTTAGACATTGCGATCTTCGCTACTTCAATTTCGTAAAATTTCACGTAGGTTTTAATTTGCTTTCCTGTTAGTTTGTCCAGTTCCCGTAGTCGGTAATATGTTGTGTTCTTCTGCACTACTGGTACCACTCTCATGTAGTCTATTCATTCTATATAGATCATCTATATAAGTGTTGCCATTTCATGGTGTTTTATGAAGTATAGATATGTTCTACTTTCTCATTAGCCTTGTATTTATGTAGCTTGAGGGAGAGCAAGCTCAGTGGATGGCGAAACGCCGTCAAGAACGTGAGAGAGGTCGCAGAGAAGCAGTTGCTGATATGTCAGAGGATCTATCTGAGGGAGAGAAAGGAGATATGGTCGCTGACATGTCATCTCATGGTGAAAGTACCAGAGGCCGATTGCCTAGAATCAGTTCTGTTGAGACAATGGAAGCATGGGTCAGTCAGCAGAGAGGAAAGAAGCTTTATATCGTACTTATAAGGCGAGTCTACCTTTTCCTGTAATATCGCGTGATGAACTTGAATGGGGAAACTTACTTCATTTTCCAGTGCAATAGCTGAAGAGAAAATATGGAATACCATTTCGACCTTGTTCCTAAAAAACCTTGAGGGACCATTCTTCAAATTTTAGTCTGATCTTCCTGTTTAAGCAACAGGATTTAGGCGCTTCAGAGCATCTAGCTGCTTGCTTCATTCAGCTGAAACTTTTGTCTCACTAAAAAGTTGCAGCCTTAGTGGTTTTCTTTTTATTTCCAATGGTTTCTTGTTATTAACACAACATTCTTGCAGTTTACATGGTTTAATTCGGGGTGAGAATATGGAGCTTGGACGGGATTCTGATACTGGTGGTCAGGTGATTATACTTCCGTGCGTTTTGACTATATTTCTTGAGTAGTGACTACACGTTAGATTTCTGCTTATGCAAATTAATTTTTCTCTGCTCCTTTCCATTGGAAAGCTTCCCATATTGTTTTCCTTCCTTCTGCTTGTTGTCTATGGCTGAAGAAGATTTTATGATCTTTATGTCTCCTTTCAGGTGAAGTATGTTGTTGAACTTGCGAGGGCCTTAGGTTCGATGCCAGGTGTATATCGGGTTGACTTGCTTACTAGACAAGTATCTTCGCCAGAAGTAGATTGGAGCTATGGTGAGCCGACAGAGATGCTGACGCCAATAAGTACAGACGGCTTGATGACCGAGATGGGGGAGAGTAGTGGTGCTTATATTATTCGCATTCCTTTTGGACCAAGAGAGAAATATATTCCAAAAGAACAGCTATGGCCCTATATTCCCGAATTTGTTGATGGTGCACTTAACCATATTATTCAAATGTCCAAAGTTCTTGGTGAGCAAATTGGTAATGGCCATCCTGTGTGGCCTGTTGCCATACATGGACATTATGCTGATGCTGGCGACTCAGCTGCTCTCCTGTCGGGTGCTTTAAATGTACCAATGCTTTTCACTGGTCACTCGCTTGGTAGAGATAAGTTGGAGCAACTGTTGCGACAAGGTCGTTTGTCAAAGGATGAAATAAACTCAACCTACAAGATAATGAGGAGAATAGAGGCTGAAGAATTAACTCTTGATGCTTCCGAAATTGTCATCACTAGTACAAGACAGGAGATTGATGAGCAATGGCGTTTGTATGATGGGTTTGATCCAATATTAGAGCGCAAGTTACGTGCAAGGATCAAGCGGAATGTGAGCTGTTATGGCAGGTTTATGCCTCGTATGGCTGTAAGTATTGGACCCTCTATAAGCTAATATCTACTTTCACTTTCTAGTTGGGTATGTCACTAATCCAATAAATATGAAGATCCCAGTTGTGTTCAGTGGTTTCTGAAATAGGTAAACATCCACTGTTCATGATGCAGGTGTAATTATTTGACATCACTACAAATAAGTCTTTAAGTTCAAAAGTTTAGCTTTGACGTAAAAGTTGCCTTCATACTCCAGTATTCTTTTTGAAATAGAATCCTGGATTATGAAGGGAACTTTTACATCAAAGCTAACTTTTTGAACTTGTCTTATTTGTAGTGATGTGAAATAACACCTGCATCATAATCCGGGATTCTTTCAGCAGCATTAGTAATAGTTGTATATGTCTATTATTCATAAATTGGCAAAAAGGAAATTAGATGAGTAATCTAAGAATCTTTTTCCTTCACAATCCGGGATCGTTTCAGCAACATTAGTAATAGTTATATGTCTGATATTCATATCTTGGTGAAAAGGAATTGTTGATGAGTAATCGAACTTGACTCTCTCTCTTTTTCTTCAAGCTGACCATACAACTTGTGTGTAAACCTTCAAGTTAAAATAGGTTCTCAGCCTTTTCCTGTTCTGAATTTACCTGAAATGGCTGGCCACTTGTGTTTCTTCTTTTGCAATTTTCTGAATAGCCTCTTGTGATAAACTGAGCATCCACTTGCAGGTAATTCCTCCTGGGATGGAGTTCCACCATATTGTGCCACATGAAGGTGACATGGATGGTGAAGCAGAAGGAAGTGAAGATGGAAAGACCCCGGATCCACCTATTTGGGCAGAGGTTTCCATTAACACCATTTTCTGCTTCTTTGAGTGGTCTTCCACTTTTTCTGCATTCTTGCTAATTTTTTACGTGATTTCCTTTTCCTAGATTATGCGCTTCTTTTCAAATCCAAGGAAGCCTATGATACTCGCACTTGCTAGGCCTGATCCCAAGAAGAACCTGACTACTTTAGTGAAAGCATTTGGTGAATGTCGTCCACTGAGAGAGCTTGCTAATCTTGTAAGTTTGAGCTTACACCAGTGGTATATGTCAATTGCCTTACGGGCAGGGAAGCTGCGCTAGCAGTGCAATTGATGTTCCTCCTTCCTTTCTTCATTTTGCAGACTTTGATAATGGGTAATCGAGATAATATCGACGAAATGTCTAGCACCAATTCTGCACTTCTTCTTTCAATCTTGAAGATGATAGATAAGTATGATCTTTATGGTCAAGTAGCTTATCCTAAACACCACAAGCAGTCGGATGTTCCTGATATCTACCGTCTTGCTGCAAAGACTAAGGTACGTCTGTCATTTTAATTTCAAGTGCATTGTTCTTTCACTCCCTTAGTTGTATTTATTGATTGTACACATTGGGTGTGGCACTTCTTGATTGAATATGTTCCCATTATCTTTTACATGTAGTAGTGTTCCCTTATTCTATTTCCAATAAATAATATGTGGAAAGTATCCCATGGCATATGAAACAATTACTTCATATTTTATCAGCGCATCATTTAACTCATTTTGTACATGAGTAGATTATACCAAGACAAAGAAACCACAGGAGGATGTTACTTGTCAATTAGATAAGTAATGATTTTTAGTCAATGTGAAATATAGAAACCAATTTGATGCAACATGGAAAGCGAAATTAGATTGAGGGTGTCCAACAGGCCAAGTGGACCTGAGTATGGCACTGCCTAAAAGCCATTATCTGGGTTTGCCAGTTTCAGAACGTGGAGAAGACTGTTTGGCATCTTCTTCCTCATATATCCTGTAATATAGATGAGTCCTAACATGTCTCTCTTTCTCATGTGCCCACCTGAAGCCACATCTAATTAACGAATAGATAGAAAGGGCCGGTATCTCATGATATAGCAACTCTTAAAAGTGTGGCATGCCGCATAAAAAGCTTCATCACCCCCCCCCCCCAAAAAAAAAAGACTATTGGGAAATAGTACTTGATGATTTTCTCAAAGTTGGTTCAGGTATTTCTAAAAATGTGCATGAAACAAGGGTATTTGCTCGTCTTTATGGCCTTGTACGTAGGTGAAGAAATAGAGATATGTAGCATGCTTGTTGGCTTACTTGGATAAACAATATTAAGATACTTATTTTCCTTTTTACAGGGTGTTTTTATTAATCCAGCTTTCATTGAGCCTTTTGGACTGACTTTGATTGAGGTATTCTTCTTCATTAAGTGGTTCAAGCTTTAGTTGGTGGTGTGGTTATTCTTCATCATAGGTTGGTGAGTCTTCTTTGTTGAACTATGCAACTTTTATCTCCCTTGTACAGGCAGCAGCTTATGGTCTTCCAATGGTAGCCACAAAAAATGGAGGACCTGTTGATATACATAGGGTATGCTGTTGCATTTATTTCATATCCTGCCTTTGACGACTTCCATTATGTTCCGACAAACTTCCAACCAAATTAGATTCGAATTGATCTTTAGTTGTTTTGCAGGTTCTTGACAATGGTCTCTTAGTGGATCCCCATGATCAGCAGGCAATTGCTGATGCTCTTTTGAAGTTGGTTGCTGATAAACAACTGTGGGCTAAATGTAGGGCAAATGGATTAAAAAATATCCACCTTTTCTCATGGCCCGAGCACTGTAAAACTTATCTATCCCGGATAGCTAGCTGCAAACCAAGGCAACCACGCTGGCTGAGATCCGATGATGATGATGATGAAAATTCAGAGACAGACTCACCTAGTGATTCGTTGAGAGATATTCATGATATATCTCTGAATCTGAGATTTTCATTAGATGGGGAAAAGAATGATAATAAAGAAAATGCTGATAGTACATTAGACCTTGAAGTTCGAAAGAGCAAGTTAGAGAATGCTGTCTTGTCCTTGTCTAAGGGTGCACCGAAGAGCACATCAAAATCGTGGTCATCAGACAAGGCAGACCAAAATCCTGGTGCTGGTAAATTCCCAGCGATAAGGAGGAGGCGACATATTTTTGTTATTGCTGTGGATTGTGATGCTAGCTCAGGACTCTCTGGAAGTGTGAAAAAGATATTTGAGGCCGTAGAGAAGGAAAGGGCAGAGGGTTCCATTGGATTTATCCTGGCTTCATCTTTCAATATATCAGAAGTACAGTCATTCCTGGTTTCAGAGGGCATGAATCCTACTGATTTTGATGCTTACATATGCAATAGTGGCGGTGATCTATATTATTCGTCCTTCCATTCTGAACAAAATCCTTTTGTAGTCGACTTGTACTATCACTCACATATTGAGTATCGTTGGGGAGGTGAAGGGTTGAGAAAGACTTTGGTGCGTTGGGCCGCTTCTATCATTGATAAGAATGGTGAAAATGGAGATCACATTGTTGTTGAGGATGAAGACAATTCAGCTGACTACTGCTATACTTTCAAAGTCTGCAAGCCTGGGACGGTAAATTGACTTCTTTTCTCCATCTATTGGTGTTCCTTTTTCCTTCCCAATTTCACTTCACTCTTTGATCACACCACCTATCCCTGGGGGCTGTTCAATGCAGTATCAAAAGCTTTCCTATTTTTTCTGGCTGCTGCATCAAGCAAGTTATTGATCATATTCTTTAAACATCTGACGTCTATTTTCTCCAAGCATCTGATGTTATAATCCAATTGCAGGTCAATAGTATTTTTAGTTGCACCCTCTTTAAGTGATTGTATTTTTTGCTTTTGCAGGTCCCTCCAGCTAAAGAACTTAGAAAAGTAATGCGAATTCAGGCACTTCGTTGTCATGCTGTTTATTGTCAAAATGGGAGTAGGATTAATGTGATCCCTGTACTGGCATCTCGGTCCCAAGCACTCAGGTAATGTTTTGTCCACACAAAGTATGTTTTGATACTCTGGATTGTTATTTAACTGATTGTAACATTGTCTACAGGTACTTATATCTGCGATGGGGAATGGACTTGTCGAAGTTGGTGGTTTTCGTCGGAGAAAGTGGTGATACCGATTATGAAGGATTGATCGGTGGTCTACGCAAGGCTGTCATAATGAAAGGACTCTGCACTAATGCAAGCAGCTTAATTCACGGTAATAGGAATTACCCTCTATCTGATGTTTTACCATTCGACAGCCCTAATGTCATCCAAGCAGACGAGGAATGTAGCAGCACTGAAATCCGTTCCTTACTGGAGAAACTAGCGGTACTCAAAGGATAATACCCTTCCCCTTTTTATTGTCAAAAACCTATATGAGCTAAAATTATGCCATGAAAAGAATGGCCATCCATTTGGCTTGTCTTTTGAAGCTGTTAGTACTTTTCAACAGACTACAAAATGAGATGAGTCCTTTGATCCTCTTTAAAGGACATAAAAGCTGCTTTATGCAAGAACCAGTGCTGTAAAGTTATAGAATTTCTTTTGCTGTGACATTCGATAGAACCTGTTCCGGTTCATCTAGGAAAAATAAATAAATTTCGACTTATAAGCATTGCCTGATCATGTAAATTATCATATACATCCCTTCGGAAGGCATTATCGATGGGTTATCAGATTTTTTGAACTCTCTGGATCGGCTCATCTGATCGTCCGTTATGTAAAAGAAAGGTTCACTTGACATTTCATATATAACGGTTCTGGTTTCATATAATGCAACTTGTGTGTAATGCTACTTTAGTCCTTTGTTAATTATTAGCAATTCTTAACTGTCTCAATGTTGAAGTGTTTGAAGGGGTTGATTGAAGTCTAAGGTCGAGTAACTAGCTGTTGCAGGATTGGACGTCTATCTATCTTACTAGATGTTGTTCTGAAATGGCTTTCTAACTTTTCAAGTATGAGACAATAAGTCTCCATATCGTCTTTGTTGGTTTTTTTGTTTTCACCAGGTCAATTACAACAATATCAACATATTCGGTGTAAATTTACAAGGTTGAAGTAAGGTTTGCATGGTTAATCCTTTTAAGGTAAGAATATGATTTTCGTACACTTTACATTTCTTAGATGTGTTGATCTATTTTCGATCCCAAAGAAACAAACATGAAATGATTTTTTTTTGTTTCATCGAGTATGATGGTCCAAAACTTGATGACGTTTCAATGCAAATTTAAAGCTCAACTACTTTACAACTTAAAAAAATGGACTACCTACATTTCATGAAGCAACAAAAAACAAATAATTGAACACACACGATTTACTAACGTTCGACTCTACTAAATAGATCCTCATTAGGGGCGGCAGTGATATTAAATTCAACTTTATTATCTAACTTTTGGTAAATTATTTAATTAAATAGACGACTTATCCTTTTCTTTCTGAAACCTTCTCTCTACCTTCACGAGATAGAAACAAAACTACGATATCACATCGAGTATTTGTTGTTTTTATCATTTAATGATGTAATAAATGGTGCAGCCACTAGTTTATCTTTTGTTCCTAATAACTAGTACCAAATGTGTAATAATGAAAGTGATAGACTTTGAAGTGTGAAAGCAAGACACACATTGAACTTACAAAAATGGGAATCAAAACAGCTAAGGAAGTCAATTCATATACAACTGATTTGCCAGCAATAACCAAATAGTATATGTTAGCTGTTAGTTAGAAGGCACCACTCCCCACACACACCAACCTACCTCCCATACACATCAGTGACGGAATCAAAAATTCTGATAATAAAATTCAGTAAAAAGAGACGGCTCAATCATCAAGGATGACTCATTAATATTTACTGTCCTACCATCTATCCAAGCATTAATCTTGAACCATAACGTTATTCTAGAAGTTTTTTATTATTATCTCAATTCATGTTATAATTGATATAGATGTATTCAATTAAAGAAACATATATATGTTAGGTCTAAAAGTCCACTAAAATTTTCATAAAAATATAACGAGTTTCATATTAAGAATCTTAAATATTGAATTCATAAATCTTAAATCCGCCATAGTAATTTTTCTTTTGCTCCACCTCCATCCCCATGTTGTTATGGTCCTTAATTTGCCTTTCCCCCATTGAAGTAGCTAGAAGTTTCCAACATTATGAACATGGAATGGCCTGCAATCAATATTTTTAGTATAATTTACCTAAATCTCATAGTGTAAAATCTAAATAACCTTTTATCCCTACTCTTTTTCAATTTACAAAAATCCCTTCAAAATCAGTGCTATCCGGATACATAGAAAATAATTCAGATACATTAATTTCAATACATTAAAATAAAATCAGTTACACTTTTAAAGGAAAGGGAATCAATTTTGAATTTGAGTTCCCCAAATCAAGCTAATCAATTTGTTGTCAATCTTTCTTAAATGGTAACAATTTCAATTAATTCAAGATTCAAATTTTATTCTCTCAATTCTCCTCCAAATCCTCCTTCCATAATCAACAAATTCAAAATTTAATTTTTTTTTCTCTATTCATTGTCTCATTTTCATTCAAATTAAACTCAAATTTGCCAAAAATTTGAAAAAATACATAATAAATAGTTGTTGAAAAATAATTTCTTTCGTGAATCTCAAATACAATATTGTAGTAGATCGATGAGATGTGAAAAACTTGAAAATCCGATATATAGTAGAAGGAATCGCAAGAAAATGTTGATTCTGCTGCTTGGCATACTCTTCATCTCGTCTCGATAGTGGCACCACAGTAAGAGGTGGTCAAAGAAGTTACTGACCACTTCAATTTTTATTTCAAAATACATTAGTTGATGTATCCTAAAATTGTTCTTCTTATTCTTTTTAAAAAATTCTCAATTTATTGAATCAAACTTATATTGATACAACATGAACATGTCCATCTTGTTGAGACATTCCGAAACCTAAGAAAATGAGGTGAGGTATGAATGATACAAAAGTGGTGACATTATTGTTGGTCAAAAAATTGATTTGTGAATCTCAAGTCAACCATTGCATTTGAATCAAAGATCGATGAGTTGAGGGAAAAAATGGCGATATGTTACATCGTTGAGGTGAAGAAATAAGAGTTTGAATTTTCAATGTATCCGTTATGAATTGATACAACAAACAGTAAGGCTAAAGAGATGCATAGTTTTGATGAATCATTCATACCTTTTATAATGTTGTGTAATCGTTTTCTGAATTTTATTTCTAAGCTTGATAGATTTATCAATACATTGCTATTTATGTATCTCGTTTAAATTGATAAGTGTTGTATTTCTACCAGATACATTAAATAAGTAATTGTTATCCATAAGATGTAAGGTTTGAGATTGATACATTACTTTGTGATAGTTGCTAAGATACAATTAATATAAATTCAAATTTACGTATCATGTCTAGAAAATTATATATTTGTTCATGCAATAATAAAATATTGTGTATCCGATACATTATATCATGTATCAATCATATGGTTTAGTAGATGTAGTATTGTATTTCATAAAATTGTTTATCTAACACACAATTTGTGCAGTTGTGTTTGATAAAACAAAGTTGTATTTGATATTAGCACTGTTTAAACGATAGATTGTTGAGTACATAATTCATTATGTTGTATCTAATACATGATTTAATATATGTATTAATACGCTCCATGTTTATTGTATCAAAAAGAACTTCATATTTTGACTCGAACTAAACAAACTTTTGATAATAACATTTGCGTATCACCGTTTATGAATCTGATACATAATTGTGTGACACTTAATGTATCATGTACTGTGTACAGATACATATCCTTCTAAATTTAAATAAGATAAAAGATACATAGCAACACCTAGATACATGATAACTGATACATCTGGTTGAAGTTTTACATCAAGTATCAAAACTAATTAAGTTTATGTATCAAAACTAATATTTCAACACAATACACTGTGTATGATAAAATTATAATGTATCGTAGTGTTAAAACAAAGGTATTATACATTAATTTAAGAAATAAAATTGACTAGATACATTAAAAATCTAGTTAATGTATCTCAAACTCTAACCGTAAGATAATTTAGTAATTTGAACTCGATACATTGTACATAATGTATTATAATGTATCATAATGTTGAAACAAAAATATTACACATTAATTTAAGAAACAAAAATAACTTGATACATTAAAAATATGAACTCATATATATCAGAAAAAGATGAATAAGAAGAAATCAAAAAAACTAATCAACAATCTGATCTATTTTGACTTCTCCTTCTCAGCTATTACTTTAGAAGACACATGTGCATCAACTTTTTTCTACATTTACTTTAGAAAACGAAGGTACATCCTTCTTTTCATTCTCCTTCTCAACATTCACTCTTGTATCATTTTTTACTATTAACATAGACGTCACCCATGAATCTCGATCCAAAGTCCTTACCAAAGCCACCAGTTGATCGACTTTTTCATCTTTTTGAGCATTTTTTTCACAATCTATTTGAAAGACGAAGATGCATCCTTATTCGACTAGTTGCGTAATATCACTCTAAAAGAATGATCTAAATCCATATGCATCAAGAAATAAAGACTAAAAACAAAAAATTTGAAGAAAACGACTATAAAGGAAACACAAAATATCAATTGAGTAGTTTGAATTTGATTTTCCGGAGAGAGAATCTTTTTGAAAATAAAATTGATATGAAAATTCTAACTGATAAGATTGTAGAGAATCCTTTTAAAAATCAAATTGATATAAAAATTGTAACTGATAAGATTGTAGAGTGAAATTAGGGAGAGAATAAAGGAGTGAAAAAAAGGAAAGAAATCATGTGTCAAGGCTTGGATATTAATGTATCTGGTTGACTTAATAATTGGGAGAAAATAAGGGATTTTGGAAATATTTTAAAATAGTAGGGAATAATGAAAATTATGAAAAATAAAGATGTGTATATATGTAATTTATCCATATTTTTATGGGTATATTTATAAGGAAAACAAATGACATCTCTGTATTTTTTTTTTTAGAGTTTAAATTTTATGCGTTGACGATTTAGAATTTATATTTATATTCATTATCAAATTACTTAACAAATAATATAGGCAAATTTATTAACAAACAATAAGTGGTAATATGATAAAAATGATTATTAATTTGTTGTTATTAATTAAATTGTATCATTTTTTGTTGAATCAAATATAATTTATGTGATTTTTTTTAGTCCATCTTAAAAAAAACATATTTCTATATTTAGTAAAGTAACTTTAAATTTTTCATTTTATTTTTATTGAGATGATTTATAGCGACACAAATATTTATTAGTACTTATTTAGATTACAAATTTCAAAAATATGTATATCATTCTTAAATTTTTATCTAGTTAAATAGTACCTTCTTGTAAATTGAAACCAAAAAAGTAATAATATAAGAACTTTTTTACACTATTAATGTCCATAACTTAAATTCTACTATTTAAAATTTTAAATAAAAAGTCAACTCTTCTATTTAAAAAACAAAGAAAATTTGCTTTATTAATTACCCAACTCCCACCTATACCACACGTACGCCTTCAAAAATTCGAATCTCAATAAATTTGAATCTTTATTATCTGTTAATTTAAAATAATTCTTTTTTTTTTCTACAATAAGGGCTTGAGTGACTTCATGGATACTAATATACCTTGATATAAATGATTTTTTTAATTAAAAAAAAACATTTTTCTTAATTATAGATTTTATTAAAAATTGTAATATATCCGTTTTGGCATCTCGATGTCGGCTCTTCACCATCTACAGCTATAGTGTTTCAATGATCGAGTCGTTCGTCCATTAAAATGGTATGTAAATTGCAAGCCTTATTTTATTATAATGTTCGGTTTGATTCTATAAGTGGAGTACGAAAAGAGTAAAGTATATGAAGATAAGATTGTCTTAGTGTGAGATAGAGAAATTGGTTTTAATAAATTCTCGCCTCAAAAAAAATATTTTTAAATATAAATTGGATAACTATATATATAAAAGCTATAATAAAAATATTGTTGAAAAGAAAAATAGTGACGACAAATAAGTATTAAATCTGTGTATATGATCTTAGTAATAAATTTTGGTATAATAATGTAATATGATCTTAGTATATATAAATCAGAGAGAGTTGCTCGAATGATAAGTATTTTTTACTTTCATTTCGAAAGTTGTGAATTTGAGTCATCAAGCAAAAAGGTGAGAGATGGATATAAAAAAAAGTAAAAAAAATAAATAAATAAGATCAAGTATACATTTTCTCATGTGCGTAGCTCTTTTTGATGAATTTTATGTGAACGTGCGAAGCTTAGTATATCAAGTTATCTATATCAATTACTCTTCATAATTCTGCTATTTGAATCGAGGGTTTAGAGAAGAATTTGTCGTTCAATCATATTAACTAATGAGATTGAAATTAGACAAAGAGATTCAAACTTATAAAAAGTCATAATAAATTTAGTAAAGTTAGCACAAATTTAAACCTTATGAATATGTCAAATTTGATGCTAATTAACAAGTTTCCACTTGTTCAAAAAATAATAATTTAGGTTAAGATTTGAAGTATCTTAAGGGCAAAATCTTCCAACTGTTGTCCATTTGTCCACACCAAGAAACATAATTTTGCCTAATTGTTTAGCTAATCATTAAGGATAATACCATTTTTAGTCTTATACCTAGTTATTGATAAATTCTGATTTTTGTAATATATAATTTAAAATATTTAACTTTTAATTAATTAAAATACGTGTGTTTTTTCATTTTGTGTAGAAATATGTTATATTCAGGGGCAGAGCTATCTTCATAGAAGGGGATTCATCCGAACTCCCTTCGTCGAAAAATTATATCATTTATAAATGGTTATAGTAGATCTCGAACCCCCTTCAGCTATCTATTTTACAGATTTTGAACCCCTTATTGAAAATCCTGGCTCCGCTTTTGGTTATATTATCCCTAATTTCAAAGTCATTGAAGATTAAATATGCATATTCACAAATATTTAACGAATCAAAAGTACTAATTAATCCCTAATCATTATTTGCTACATATATTATTACAAGTTTCACAATATTATACTTTTGAATATTGCCTAAAAATCATATTCCATGCATTTCACATTATAATTTGAGTAATTAGCTTAGCTTCCTCAACCAAAATTGGTAGGAAAATTTTCATCTACCCATTGCTTATTTCTTACTTTTAAATATATGTCCATATTCAAAGTACTATGTGGACACTCAACATGTGAACATTACTTAATTAAAATTAGTTTGTAATTATATATATTGATTACGGCTGGTCTAAAATTTTCATCAAAAAGTCAAAATATATAAGAAAAATAGAAATACGAGGAGTTAAAAAGATTCAAACATATTTTTTTAGCGCAGAAATCGACACTCCTTTGATAAGAATGACTCACTACAACCATTGTATATTCTTGAAAAGTATTAATTCGATAAAATAGTTGAGATGTGTAGAAATTGGTATGATCCCAACAATATAAAATGACACTACGGTTATGTGGTGATATTATGATCATTCAATGATTCAAATAGCAAAAATAGTTTTAAGAAAAAAAATCTTCCAATCTTTTTTTAAGAAACGTGAAAAAAGAATTACAATAGATAATTTTAAACGAATGGAATATCACTGTCTAAAAAAAGAGAAATTGCTTAAACGTTTAATTTGTTATATTGCCTTCTTAAATACTCAAGAGTAATATTTTCATCTTAACTACTATTATCCATACGTGTAATAAATCAATTAAAAACCGTTATATAAAGATAATCTCTACGTGGCTTATAATTATGATAATCTCATTTTCAACATTTAATGTTTAAATAAAATTTGAATTTTAGTAGGTTGCTCAAAGTACAATACGTGTATATATTTTCTTTAAAATGTGAAATACAAAATTTTAATAAGATAAATTATTTATTATAATAGACATAAAAAAAAAATATTAATATTAATAATGTATATTACTTAAATTCTTTACTAAAGAATCCATATTTCTTTTTTTTTTTAAATCAAGAAACATAACTAATATATATATATATATATATATATTAAATAATAAACAAATTAAAAGACAGATAATATGAATTAATTAGAGATAATAATCGCTAATCAAATTATAACTATAGCCCCCACAACTATTTAATTTTGACCTAACATGAAGCATGTACACATTGTATATATATATATATATATATATATATATATATATATATATATATATATATATATAATCAAAAGAAATCTCCTTGGTTCACTTTATTTGTAGATTTTAATAATAATAACTGATCTAAAATAGTTATCATTTTAGAAAATTATCAAGATATAATTGACTACTTCATTTGTCTCAAACTACGCGTCATTTTAACTCTTTTCATCTTATTAAAAAAAATCTGGATATTATAAACAATAATAATATATTCAGTAAAATGTAAAAAAAAAATCATATTATAAACGACTCTACTAAAATCAAATTCGATATTTGAATGCCACATGTCCACATTTATTTATTAAAAAGTTGTGTGTGTTGGGGGGGGTGGTTTATCAAAATAACATGTCAAAGAAGTTATTGATGACCTAACTATTTAAAGTCTTAGAAGTCAAAAAAATAAAATAAAAACTCTATAAATACTCTATTCTCATCCTTACATTTTTCAACATAACCCTAAAAACCTTCACTTATTTACTCAACCAAACACACCTTCAGAAAAACAAAAGAAAACAAAGAATTATTTTTTTCCTTTTCTACAATTCCACATTGATTTAAAGAAGAATGATCAAAAGCTCTAAAGGGTCTGTTTGGAAGAGAAAAACTATGAATCAAGAAAAGGAAAATGAGAAAAATATTGCAAACAAAAATTGCAAGAAGAATATTGAGAAAATAACAAAGAAAGGGGAAAATTATAATAATGATAATAATCATAATTACCCTTTGGTTTGTTTTGATGAATTACCAGGATATATGAAGGATAATGAGTTTATTCTCAATTATTATAGAGCTAATTGGCCTATTAAACAAGCTCTTTTAAGCATTTTTCGTTGGCATAATGAAACTCTTAATGTTTGGACGTAAGTATTTTATCTTTATCTCTCATATCCAAAAAAAAATTCGAAATCGAAAATATTTTCAACGGATTTTTTCTATTTTTGATGATACGAGCTAAAATTTTGAGTTTATGAGTACTGAATTCTAAAATAGAGCTTGTTATGTTCTTGATGTATAAGTTAGTTATACACTTAACTATTAGGTTTTGTTCATGGGCGGAGCTACGTAGAGTCGAGAGAATTTATCTGAATCTTTTTTGACAAAAAACTACACAATTTATATATGATTAAAATTACTTAATTAAATATATATAGCGTAGATTGACCACCTTCAACTTCTTTGTATGTTTATTTTTTTCATTTTTAGTTTATTTATCCTAGTTTAGATAAAGCTAAACTTTTTTTTTAATTCTATTTTGCAGGCATTTACTTGGATTTATTCTATTTGTGGCATTAACATTATCAAATGTAGTGCATGTGCCTCAACTCTCTGATTTCATGACTATGTTTATTTGGTAAGTCACCTAAATTTTATTATCTAATACTTATATTGAGATCTGACGAAATTTCAATTTGTGTCATTAAATTTTATATTAAAGTAAACGCTTTTATATAATAATAAAAATGATTTTATATCCAGATTTCGAATCGAAAAAATCATTATTTCCTTTTAAGTGACTTAAAAGAGATAATCTTTTTAAGTGTTATTATTACTTTGAGGCAAGATAAAAGTAAAGTTAGGTCACTTAGATTTATAAAATATATTTTATTTTTTTTGCTGATTCCCAACAAAATGAGTAAGTCTATTATTTCCTACAATTAAATTTCAAAACTAGTATGAAAAGTCTTTTTTTGTAAAAAAAAAAAAAAAAACTGAATTATTTCATAGAGATAATCCTAGTGACAGCTAAAAAGATACTTTTAAAAGGGGTCCATTTTAATTAATATCTGAAAAGTTGGTTGATTGAATAATAGTTTAATTTTTAGCATATGCTTTTATTGTATTGTTGGCCATCAAACTTCCAACTACATTCCATAAATACGTCCCCTTTTTATTAATATAAAATATAAAAATAATAATAATTTAGTTTTGTGATTCAATGAAGTCATTGTCACAAGAGTCTCAACCTCCAACAAATTTTTTGGGAATTTATGCCAATTCCAAAAAGTAGAAAGAAAAAAAAAATGTGATTTATTTTTATTTTAAGATTAGGGTATGGAGGTTGAGAACTAGGTCAGAAAGGTCATAGATAGTCGAATCTTATCGTACTTTTAGTTAGTATTCACATAATATTTTTAATTTTTCTTATGTTTTTACTATTATATGTGATTTATTTTGTATTGTTCGTCTTGCTATTTTGTTGTCGTTATTTCCTTTTCAATCTATTATGATTGTATGATAAATTTATTAAATTTTGGTTCAATCTTGCAGGAACTTTCCCATGAGTGTTGATGCAAATGTTTCTAACAATTCAAAGGAATTTTTCCAAGTGAGTCACTTTCCAAATTGTTTTAAAAAAAAAAAATCAATTTCATTTTATTGAATTCTAATCAAGGAAGAAAAAAACAACATGAAACATAAATATAAATAATAAAATTAAAAAAAAAGTTATAACATGTTAAGTTACATTTTTAATAATTTTAATTTATTTATACCGACGATATATATATAAACTAGGAAAATTGACATAAATACCCGTTTGCCTAAATAATAGCCCTCCCATGTATATAATGTATAAAATATGTATTTTATGTATACTTATTGTATATCTTTTATATATTTGACTAGTAAGAACAATTATTTTGGGTCAAACGCCCAAATATATTAAGAAAAAAGTCAGTAAAATTAACTTAAATGATTGTCCGCCAAAAAAAAGCTGGTAAATATGTAATATATGTAGTATTAGTGTATAATATATTTGTTAACGAACTATAAATATTTTTGATCGATCGAACAAATGTATACTTAACTTTCCCTAATTTATAAACCTTTTTTTTTTCCCTTTCAGGGTCCATCTAGACTAATTGACTTAAAGCAGGACCAACACTTACAATTGGATAGCATGATGTCAACAAATAGTATACAAAGTGATACAACATGGCCATTTTATGTATTCTTAGTTGGTTCAATGTTTTGTCTACTTTCAAGTAGCATTTGTCACCTCTTTTGTTGCCATTCACACAATCTAAACATCCTTTTGTTGAGAATGGATTATGTTGGGATCACAGTCATGATAATCACCTCATTCTTCCCACCAATTTACTACATTTTTCAATGTTCCCCACATTGGCAAATTGTATACCTAGGTTGTATCACAGTCATGGGAATTTCCACCATCATCACCCTCCTATCCCCCGTGTTCTCGACCGGGAAGTATCGATCGTTTCGTGCTGTTCTCTTCATGTCTATGGGATTCTTTGGCCTCATACCTGCAATTCATGCAATAGTATTGAATTGGGATGAACCAGAAAGGAATGTCACACTAGCTTATGAATTAGCAATGGCTCTATCTTATTTAATTGGAACTATGTTTTATATGGCACGGATCCCGGAGAGATGGAGACCTGGATTTTTTGACCTAGCTGGTCATAGTCATCAAATATTTCATCTATTTGTGATTTTGGGTGCATTGTCACACTATGGTGCTGCACAAGTCTTCTTGGAATATAGGAGTCAATTGAGCTGTGATACATAGTATATACAATACACTATAATTTAATTTTAGCAAAAAGGAAAAAAAAAGGGTAAGAAAGGAATATAATATGATTATCATACATTATTTTTAGTTGTATTGCATTGTGTTATACAAGGTGTGAATTTTTATTTTTATTTTAAAATCTTTTTAGATATAGGAAAAAGCATTCATTTGTTAATTATGTTATGTAATGAACTTGTAATGTATACAATTTCAAAATGAATTGAACATTATTAGTGATTGCCACTATTTTTTTTATTTTTTATTTACTATTTCATTTGAAGAAATATTAAAGCAAGAATACACTATAATTTAATTTTATCAAAAGGAAAAAAAAAGGGTAAGAAAGGAATATAATATGATTATCATACATTATTTTTAGTTGTATTGCATTGTGTTATACAAGGTGTGAATTTTTATTTTTATTTTTAAATCTTTTTAGATATAGGAAAAAGCATTCATTTGTTAATTATGTTATGTAATGAACTTGTAATGTATACAATTTCAAAATGAATTGAACATTATTAGTGATTGCCACTATTTTTTTTATTTTTTATTTACTATTTCATTTGAAGAAATATTAAAGCAAGAATACACTATAATTTAATTTTATCAAAAGGAAAAAAAAAGGGTAAGAAAGGAATATAATATGATTATCATACATTATTTTTAGTTGTATTTTTTTTAAAAAAAATAATGTAAGGTATTGCATTGTGTTATACAAGGTGTGAATTTTTATTTTTTTAAATCTTTTTAGATATAGGAAAAATCATTCATTTGTTATTTATATTATGTAATGAACTTGTAATGTATACAATTTCAAAATGAATTGAACATTAAGAATTTTTTTAGTGATTGCCACTATTTATTTATTTTTACTATTTCATTTGAAGAAATATTAAAGTAAGAATACAAATAATCATATTTTGGGACTTTAATATGTTTTTGTACAAATATGGACAAATATTTTGTACAAATGGGCTAAAATTATTATGTTTTAATTAGTTCATTAACTAAATTAATGCCTCGATATACAAGTTATGTCTCAAAACATGAGTTCAATTATAATACATTATGCCTTAAAAAAAATCATATTACTAAATTAATATTCTGATGCACAAGTTATGATTACATATACCCCAAGGTACAAGGTATGTATACTGAACTTATACATAGTAATAACATGTGAATAGACGCTATTCTCTTTAGATTCTTTTCATATATAGAATTTCATCGAATATGTTATTACGAGTCCGGAGCCTAAAGGTGAAAAATATTGACAAAAATTTCAAAATGCTATATAATTTTTTTTTACCAAAACGGCAAAATCGCTGACGAAGTAGCGATTTTGTCCGCCGGAATTGCAAATTTTGATTTAAAAAAATATAAAAAATTTAAACAAATCGCTGCCAAAGGCAGCGATTTTCAAAAATAATTTTTTTTTTTAAATAAATCCTGCAGTGATTTAACGTGATTTTTTTTAAAATTATTTATTTGCTATTTTTTTAATTTTTTTTTAAAAATGAAATCGCTGCCAAAGCAGCGATTTTGATACAATTATTTATTTATTTATTATGGTTATGTACGTACACATTAAATTTACAAATTAAAAAAAAAATTGTACCAAAAACGCGGCTAACCATAATAAATAAATAAATAAAATTAAAATGAAATCTCTGTTTTGGCAGCGATTTCATTTTCATTTTTTTTTTATTATTATGGTTATGTACGTACACATTAAATTTAAAAATTTAGAAAAAAAAAATTTGTACCAAAATCGCTTTTTTTTTATTTAAAATAACAAATAAATAATAATAAAAAATTCACGTCAAATCGCTGCCAGGGCAGCGATTTATTTAAAAATAATAAAAAAATAAATTTGTTTTTGAAAATTGCTGCCTTGGCAGCGATTTGTTTATTTATTTTTTTAAAAAAAAAACAAATTTTGCAAATCGCTGCTATAACAACGATTTTGCTTTTCCGGCGGACAAAATCGCTACTTCGTCAGCGATTTTGTCGTTTTGGTTAAGAAAAAATTCATATACCATTTTAAAATTTTAGTCAATATTTTTCACCCTTTAGGCTTCGAACTCATGTTATTACAGTATGTCCGAAAAGGAAATTTCAACAAAGAACAAGTTACTTCATTTTTGGATCATGAATTTTATTATAGAAAATGTGCCTGGCCCAAATTAAAATTAGACTGTAGCCCATAATGGCCCTTTGACAGCTCTCATCCATTAGATCTTATATATATACACACACATAGATACATAAGTTTTCTTTACGTGAGTTTTCGATATTATGAATCCTGCCTGAGCTTGGACTTCGGATACATGAGGTTAAAATTAAGTATAATATGTTCAAGATACACTGTATCCAAGTGGATTCTTATATATATCTTTTCCGCTCGCTTCTCTCCCCCTCTCTCTCTCTCGCATCTCTTCCGATGTATTTGTATTTTTTTCTGAAATGTAACTAGTATCACAAATACATGTATCTAGAGTGATTCACATGTATTTGAAATACGTAAACTATCTCGTTCGTTCGCCTCACTCCTTCTCTCGCTTGCAATCTGGTATGATGTTCTTAATAAGTGAGATAATATAATTATTGAAAATTATAGAAAAAATTAATAAATATGATAGAAATGTTCATGTAATTACATAATTTTCCGTATACATCCTTTTATACTCTCTCTTTTTATTTTTTGGAAAAATTACATAAATTGATACATTTTAATAAATAATTACTGATTTTAACGATACTTTTTATTTATTACCATTTATAGCAATACATATTAAATCTGCAATATGAAATTAAAAGTAAATTATGTATGCAATATATATGAATTGTAATTGCTTTTGAAATATATTATGTTTGTTTGGTAAAAATTTGATACATTGTATTATAAGTATTTAACATGTGTGATAAATGTATTATTCATCATTAAAACTTGTATTATATGTGAATAATAAACTGTTCTTTATAATATGTATTAAATTTATATTATAAATAAATTAAAAGTGATCCAGAATATTATTTCTATAAATGATAAATATTTTTTTATTATAATATATTTATGTAAGTTTCTTGTTTTCTCAAGAAAAATGAAAAAATAATCGGGTCGGGTCGTGAAGTTCCATGTCCAACAGGATCCGACCCATTTCTTACCCTACCAAATTACTCAGACCAATTCTCTTTCTCTTTCAGTTTTTTTCTCCTACTGCTGCAATAGTTGGCCAAAACTGTGATAGTAATCACTGTTTCAGTTTCAAGAATCTCAATGTTCTGAGCTCATTACGCAATTTAGAGCATACCCAGATAAGTTTTTTCACTTTAGTAAACATGGCTGATGTTTCTGAAGCTGAAGGAGATAGAGAAGTACCAATTTGCCCTTCAATTCCTTCTGGTGAACAAACGGTTTGGGCTGATGCTTCATCTGTTCTTCAGCTCGCCTGCAATGGTCTCTTTCTCCTTTAATCACTTTATTTCCTTTATATCAATGTATTGTGTTTTCAAGTTTTGAGTTTTTTAATGTGATGCTATAGGGAAGTGGGATGAGGGGGTAAAGTAGAGTTAGATGTTGTTTTAGCTATTATCATGTTGCTCAAGTACCAAGTAATGGTGGAGTCAGGAATTCAAATAAGGGATTGAAAAAGAAACAATTTTTATGCCATAGGGATTCAATAATTTATACATATGGGAAAAAGCATATTGTTTATCCTATTTCCATAGTAGAATTTCAAAGAATGCGGTTTAGTTGGACCCCCTTGCACCCTTTGCGTCCGCCCTTGGTACCACGTATGGTATCATGGGTGTTAGTTTATTGCTACAATCTGTTATATATTTTGTTGAAACATGTTTATGTGCTGAGAAAAAAATTGGGATAATTAAACTGGGGTATTGCAATTCGTTTATTCAATTAGATAGGGAGATGTAACAATACGAGAAGTAGAAGGAGCTTTGTTGAATACAAAGACTGCTTTTGAAGAAGAGAATTTTATCTATAAAATTGCCAGTAATGTCCTTATAGAGAGGACATTTCCTTCTTTTTTTTTCCTTCGAAAATGGTGGTGTTACCTCCCACCAGCTGGGTAATTATGCATTTATACCCGCAAATGGGAAGAATTTACCTAAATCCCAATCTTTTTACCTATGTTGGGATCTGACCATTAAGGCCACAACATTGGGTGGCTTTTATGGGGAAGAAGTTTGCATTAGTGTATTGGATGCGGTTTTTGGGTTGGAAGGAAAAGAGAGAATTTTGATGAAGTTATGAATTTAACTAGCGAGCTTGATGTGGTCTTGGGATTTTTTTATTCATTATGAAATATCATGCTACATCTGTGTAATTCAAGGAAGAAACTTGCCTTATGTGGGTTTTTCGAATGATTTGGTCCCAGATCTTCGAGATGGAGAGCTGATACATGCGGAAAATTTTAATCTTTTTGCTGCCATGTCAGCATTAGAGGTAATGTTACGTTTCCAGTTTTGTGTATTTTTCTTCAGTTCTATGATTATCTTGTGGATGACACCAATCATCCCTTTTCCTTGATACTTGTATGAAGCGGTATAGACTTCCTGGTTCTTATCTGCTAGACCCTGCTTGATATGTTGTTACTTTTGTCATACACTGATGAACTGTTTTTTTCCTTCATGATGATACTCTCTATCTTTGTGTTGCACTTACATATTTCGTAATATGAACTAGATAATGGACCCAAAGATGGATTCAGGCATGGTACGCACATACTATTCAGTAGATGAAGCTATTGAGTATGGTGCTGCTCCTATTCCTTTGAGTTTTGACAAAATAGTTGATGTACAACGTGTCATTGATATCATGGATCATCTTCTTGCTTGTGAGGTATTCCTGGCTTCTTACACAAAGCGGTTATAGTCGAGCAAGAAGTTTTTCTTTGGCTAATATATATTGGGAATGCAGGCAACATGGCATAAAGGTTGTTCACTGGCTCAAACTGTTTTTTCTTGCTTATACCTTTTGAGGCCTGATAGAACGTCATCGCATGCGCTACTACATTCATATTGCAGAGTCATGCGTGCAACCTGCAATGCGGTTGTCTGCACAGTCTCAGATACACGCACAAATGAAGTAAGCACCACCGCAACTCTCATTAATGTTTATCATTTTGTGTCTTCATGGAACTCTGACAAGTTGAATCTTCTATGGGAAAGGTGAAACATGTGATCTATTTGTTATTTTAGTTAACTGATGAATATGATAGTTTAGCCTGATGTAAGGGAGGTAGACGAGTCCTGTTCTGCTTCAGTGCCATCTTGGTACCTTATTAAACTTGACCTTTACTTATTAAAAAAACATGATCTTATCTAACAAAAAACTGATGTATATAATATTTCTGGAAACAGTTTACAAATCTTGACAGCCCTTTTCCAAATGCAAACTTATGTTGGTGCGTTCTCCATGTCTGCACCTAGGAGTGGGGACCGAAACATTTACCCTTCACTTTCTTCCTAAAATAGTGATGAAGAAAGTTAAAGAAGCATTTTTATAGATCTTTTAATACTGGAGCCCAAATTGCACGTTTTTTTTTTTTTTTTTTTTTTGAAATTGGTAAATTGTATTCCTTCAGCATTAAGGCTATGCTGGCCACCTCCAAGTAGTTTACAAAAAGAATAGAGAGATACTTACAAAAAGCCTATAAAATCCACTAATTGGATTTCCTCTTCTATACTCTGTTCTTTACACCAAAAACCTAGTAAAGTAATTACTTTCCACTTAATCTTCAAAATTGCACGGTTGTTATTTGAAGATCATGGTGGCAAACCTTATATGCTCTATGCTGTGGGTAGTGACCTGATCCTACAACTGAAAACACATGTGATTTGTTTAATGTTGTCCACCTCATATGTTGGAATAGTTTCACACTACTTAAGTTGATCTTCAGTTGGGTAACACTTGGAACCATGATATCTCCTATTCGTATGTTGTACTGTGACCCATCTCATAAAAAAACTCTAGGGTATCATTTACAAACAGTACATGTTAGAGTCTTGGACTGTCCTTCCCCTCACACTAGTTGTGAAGCCCTTAAGTATCTTTTTGTAGCGCTCTGTGCATCATGTTACTTGGCGCTTCCATTACCAGGGGGGATAACATTGGAAATAGCATGTTCTCCTGCATCTAGAGCTAGCGAAGAAAACATTAAGGTTCCTGGTAACGGGTGACCTCACTGTCGATATGCGGAATATAATCCATTTCCTCCATCTCTCTCTGCAACTCATGTTCATGCTCGCTAAATTAAAGAAGTCCGAATTCACACGATCGTATGTCTTCTAATATCCAGCTTCTCCTTGTATAGCTCCTTCACCACAAGTGATAGTTAAAAGGTATCTTCCTTCCAGGAATGCCTTCGAAGAAACTGACTTTGTGTCATGCAGTGACTTCTTTAATCTATTGGCAAGTATCTTTGCAATGATTTTTTTTTCTTGGATAAAGTTAACATTTTATAGACAACAATACACCAATGGTGTATTTCAGTATCTTAGCAATGATCTTATCGACAATGTTGTTAAAGATTCGCTATAAGATGGTTAAAACCTAAAGCTATGCGGAATGCACATTTGTGCTTTCCCTTCTTTAGGCCGCACATTGCTGCAGGCATGGAGGCGCTTCATGCGTTCTGTTATACAGGCTCTATGCTTAAGAGGGTGGCGCGAATCGCTATATAATAAAATGTAATTGGCGAAGTGATATTAATTGACAAGAGAATATTATATTTTAACGATTACAAAAAGGAAATTAGAAATTTAGTGCAAGAAAATTAGCAACTGAACCATTAATAAAATTTTCATGTTAGGATTAAAAATGGTTTTTGAACTTTAAGAATTTTTTCACTTCTTTTGTCCATATACTTTTTTCTTGTATTACATCATCTTTATTTGTCCCTTCACTTGTGCCTTTCACTGAAATTGGTGCTTTGGTCATGCTTAAGCCTAAGGCCCCAAAAACCTCACAACTTTTCTACAGTTTTTGCCTTTGAAAAGACTGCTTATAGATGCTTCTCATTTGATTAATAGGTTTGCAGTTCTTGATTTTACTGCTCGATCAATAAAGTTACTGCTTATCGAAAATTAATTTTACTGTTCTATCAGTTGTCTATTATTGTTATGAATGTGGCATGAAGGCACTTTCCTAACTTTCGTCCTTCATCATTTCCCAACACTCAAGAAAGTAAAAGTTTTTTCTTGAAGCTGGTAACATGAAAAAGTCAAAGTGAATCCTCAGGTCATGCAAAACTCTTTACTGTTTCCAGCACTTCCTTTCCAAGATATCCCCATCTAGCCATTTCGCCCTCCTAGTGTTGGCCTCACTACCCTTATCCTTTGTACAATTGAGTGTAGGATCCCACAATGGCCCCTTTCACCTCCTTTCTCCCTTATGCACTGTTCCCTCTATCTCTATTGATTGTACAATGTTCCTTTTTATGGTAGCTTGCCTATGAAAGAACTTTGTATTCTTGTCCTCATTTTCAACCGAAGTACCAAATGTTTTTGGAGATGCATTCAAACAACAAAAGGGCTTTCACCTTCGCCACAACTCACGTCAAGAATCCCATCTTTTCTCATCTTAATCTGACTGCTATAAACATTATTTCTCTGTGTGGGGACAGTGGATGCTTAGAGTAGAATATAAAAAATGTAGCATTATTTAACATGATTGCTGATCAACAAAGGGATATTAAGAAATTGACCTACTTCATAACATTGCATAAAAGAAAGGAGACAGCGCCTTCCTATCACTTTGAATAATGCTACATTTTTTGAGATTGGGGACTGTTTCAACCCATGTACTGATTTAAAGAAATAAGAACAGTTAGCAATCTCAAAAAATGTAGCATTATTCAAAGTGATAGGAAGGCGTTGTCTTCCTTTCTTTTATGCAACATTATTAAGTAGGTCAATTTGTTAATATCACTTTGTTGATCTTATGTTGAAGTTGCTTGTCTTATGTTTTAGGATATTTGGTCCTCCTTCTAATAAGAATATTCCTTTCTACTGAAAGCACTCAGTTATGTTCTTTAAGTAAGTGCCCAGATTTTGTTTTTGTTGTCGATTATCATTGTTTCTTGTTATCTTTCTGTCAGGAGGAAGATCTCTTCACTATGACACATGGACTTCCTCTAAAGGTAGATGGAGATGACAAATGTTTGACAATGCTACATGCAGTCGAAGAAACAATTGCTCGTCAATTACGGGCTTGTAAAGCTACATTGTCTAAGAAGAGAGTTACAGAAGGTAGTCATTGTGCATGGTGAGAGCAACCTTAGATATAAAAGAATTTACACGTGAAAAAGCTATGCTTTCTGCTACTGATAGATACTAAATAGTGCATAACAGTTTGTCCTTTGTGCTTTTCCACTGTCTTTTATGCTAAAGGAAGTTTTATTACTTTTTGCCTTATCTAAAAAATGGAAGAAATATTGCATCTGTACTCTCTACCCTTCCCAGATCCCACTTTGTGGGACTGCTGTTGTTGTTGGCTTGGTCAACAAACTTTGATTTTAATCTTACAGCTGACTTCAGGATAATAGAAATTGTTCCAAAAATTTCACCACTGTTTTTACTTTTTGAATCTGAGTTGTTACTTTGTATTTAACATTATAATGCCTAAAGGAGTTTTATATTACTTTTTGCCTTATCTAAAAAATGGAAGCAATATTGCATCTGTACACTCTACCCTTCCTAGACCCCACTTTGAGGGACTTCACTGGGTATGCTGTTGTTGTTGGCTTGGCAGACAAACTTCAATTTAATCTTACAGCTGACTTCAGGAAAATAGAAATTGTTCCAAAAATTTCTCCACTGTTTTTACTTTTTGAAGTCTGAGTTGTTACTTTGTATTTAACATCATTATGCCTAAAATCATTTGAGAGAGAGCTCTAATGTCTCCTCTTGGTATCCTAATGCTATAATCACCAGAAAAAAGATTGCAAACTGAAGGCATTATGTTATTATTGATCATGAGATATTTCCCTTGCTATAAAGTACATGCGGTGCATCTTTTGGGTAAGAATGCGTAATACTGCTATTCTAATCAAGATCTTTTCAATACCATGAAAGCTTTGGTTCATAAGGATATCTGATAATATAATTTTTGCCAGAATTTAATTCTTGCATCTTCTTGATGCTGTTATTAATACCACTTACCTTATCAATTTTTTTTTTGCCAGAACCATAACTGTTGAGAACTTCTGGATCTTTTATTTGTTTAGATCTTTATCCTTGTATTAGATTAAGTCCGGTCCTCTAATATCTGACACTCTTTATTTCTCATGAACAAGCCCTTTTCTATTAAGGAAAAAGCACTTCAAATTTTCTGAAAATTGTAAGTTTTATAAAGCATGATGTGGTCAACTATGCTTATCCCATCGACGACCACACGTTCTTATGTGTTGCTTATCTTTTGTGCAGATATAGAACCATTACAAAATAACCCTGATTGGGAGGAAGGATTCTGCAAATCTTTGTTATGCCGATTACGTTTTCGTAAGGTCTTACTCTGTGTTGTCATTTCAATAAAATTCTGTTATATAGGTCTTGCCGTCGCTTTTCTTAACTAAAATCTATGTTTCATTTCACTCTATTAAGCTAGAGATTGATAATCATCTTGAGGATGTAGTGACATTGTACTTGTTGACCAGGTTTCATGGCTCTCTCTCTGTCTTTTCTTCTGCATTCTCTCTCCCTCCGATTGATTTTGGCCTCTACCTTTGTATGCCATCATCAAAGCTGATGATGGGATTTCTGATTTTGGCTTGCAATTCAGTAACCTTTGTTCAAAAGAAGATAAATTTGGAAGTAACTGAAGCCCATTTATCAAAAAGGAAACTAGTAACCCAAGCCCAAGATTTTTCGAGCTACCCTGGGTCCATATGAACCATATAAATGATTATTAGAATGTTAACCGGTTAGTATCAGATTGTTAGATGAGAGCTTTAAAAAGATATGAGTTCCTATTAGTGAAATAACAGTAAAGGGTCATTTGATTGGTTTAATAAGGATAATAATCCCGGGATTATTTTATCCCATGTTTGGTAATAGGTATTGACAAAATTCATTTTTCAGTTGTATTTAGTTTATTACTTGAGAAGAGACCTGGATGACACAAGGAGCTTGTTACCTTTTGAGTCGAGGGTTGGTCGGTAATATTTACCAAGAAATCAGGAATAATGGACAGCTTTATCCATCTAGAAGTGACCTACCATTTAGGCAAGGAATAGCTAGGGTCCTCTGGGGCTGGGGATTAGGTGGATCTAGCCCTATGGCTAAAGTTGCATATAGTTCTGTAAACATTTATTGCCAGATCTTGGAAAGACATTCCCACTACTTTATAAAAAATAATTAAAGGTATAACCGGACCAAGCTATAAATACTTGATAAGGAAAGTAGGAGGAGAGCTGAGAGAAAAGGAGAGGTTCCATAATTCAACTATTCTTCAAGCATGTTACCCTAGCTAGGTGAACCAGGCATAATATTTTGAGAAAGATTCCTCTTTTTCTGAAGTAACAATTAGTATTAGAAGCATCAAGAAGATGCATAAAAGCACTGTGCATGTGCTGATTATAAAGGAGAGATTGTTAGCCCTATTACGGAAGTCCTATGCTAGGGATAGGGAGCTAACAAAAACCAAATGAGACTCAGGGGAGCTAATAGGGGATAGACTGCTCCAACTACTTAAAACAATTAAACCTTGAGCTTTTAGGGAGTGCAAGGGAGTTGCTAAACCATCAAAACATCTTTTGTTCCTTTCTATCCAAATTGTCCAGAATATACATCCAGGAACCGTTCTCCAAACCTTCATGATGGCTTACCAACTTACCATAGACTCTATCTCTGTCAATGCTTTCTGGCAACACCCAATTAAGTTTAAAAAATAGAGAAAAACATGTTTCTACTGCACCAATGGAGGAATAGGTGCCTGTTTGTTTCCATGTTCTGATAGCACATATAACGTTTGTTGACAATGTGAAAAGATCTTCTGCACAATCTCTTGGAATCCATGCAAATTAAGTGAAAGGTTGAGCACAATTGAAGAAGATCTATGTAGGCGCTATCAATTGCAAATTTGCAATAGTTGAGAATATATTTTTTCTTATTAGTGTGTTTCCTTTAGGTCTAAGCTTTCTCTAGTCTTTTAGCCATATCAGAGATTTCTATACAAGTGCAAATTATATAGAACTTCTTGTACTTTTGGTCTTCATTTTTATTTTGTATAATGTTACTTTGAGATGAAATTAAATGGAGAAACATGGTCAATGAGGATTTACATTACAAACCATAACTTGTTTGAGGTTGAGGCGTAACAGTTTCTGTATTTTATACCATGGGATTCCTGAATACTGCCTTAGCACCATCTTGGTGCTAAGTCACTTCATTTTAAATATACAATCTACTTACCTTTTAAAAAAAGTTGTTCTCACGCAATATACAATCTACTGGTCAGGGATTTTGGAATATAAACACTTGTGCATGCTCTAACCACTTTGTCTGTTAAGAGTTAAGCCAGTACCTCACTGTTGCTAAGGCCTTGGGCAGACTGCAGAGATGAAAGAAATGGAGTTAATTAGTTGTTTCTTTAGCAGTGAGAGAATTACTTTTATGTTGTTTCGTAGACCAGCTCACTTTATGAAGTATGTATGAAAAGGGGTTTCGAATAGAATTATATTCAACTTGCTCTAACTGGTAAAATCCGTAGAGTTCTTGCTGGTTCATCCCGCAGTTGATTAATGAACAAATGAATAAGGCGTAGTGATTCTACATCTCTGCACCTTTCTATTTATTTTGTAAATAGATTATGTATGTGACCCGGCCTTACTGAGAAATGTCACTGCTGTTCCTCTTAATACTTATACTATTCTCTCTTTCGTGTCCAGCACTTTTACCATGTTGTCACAAATATGAAGAGACCACAAGGCAGAGGTTTGGAATTGGCAAAGAAACATATTGCTTGTTGCTTTGAAGAGTTAGAATCCATGATTAAGTCAGCAGAATTCTTGAGGTCTATCAATGCACCAGGAGCTTTGGAAGATGGAATGAAAAATGAAACAACTGCTTCAGGTTGTCAACCTGTTGGGTTTGATTCTACCTTAAATAGTAGATTATCGGCTCCAACTCCACCTCGTGCTATCGAGACAATTAGCTGGAAGAAGGTAAGGCATGAAAAAGCACATAAGCACCTTGCTTTGATCAAGTAGTACAGCAAATCATGTTTGTAATCTTCTACCAGGCAGCTGAATATTTCCAAAAGCTTCTTCATGAACTAGACATCATATGTTCCTACAGTTTAGATCCAGTCTTTGAAGGTGTTTTACGATTTGTGGTCGAGTTTCAAAAGTTTCAACCAGAATTGGTTGCTAGAGCTCATCTCCAGGTAATTTTTAGCACATATAAATTCTGCATGTGTCCATTCATGAACATTCTGCACATCAATTTTGCCTGTTCTAATTTTGTTAATTAAACATGGCTTAGTCCCTGAAATGGGGTGCTGATGTAGGCAGCTCTTAAAACATCACACATTAAGTTGCTGTCTTTACTCTTGTAGTCCAAAGATCAATTTGTGCAGGGAGAGGAATACTAAGTATTTATGTAATCCTAAATCATCGTCGGTGTATAGACCCAAAGAACTGATCGTAAAGTTAATAAAAAAGCATTTCTTAAATTTAGGCCTAGTGATTAAGCCATGAAGTGAACTCGACAGGATTGAAGGTTTTTATTTTTCTGCTCCCAATGTCAATGATTTTGCTAACATATGCAGAGGATAACTCACATTTTCATGTTAACGCATCTTGGTATTTGTGGTGAATGACGTGATTGGAAATTTATCCAAGAATAAGCCTTGTAGTTATGGTGCAAAAGGTTGGCATTAGCTTTTCAAGTTATCAAGAATCAACAAAGATATTTTCTATCTGAATTCACATGAAGAAACATATGTCACCAGAAGATTACTCATTTATCAGCCGTCGAGAGGGCTGGTTGTGGGGTTGAGGGTTCATAACTTATGGTTCATAACTTCATATACTGGTTATGATTTGCCTTCTAATCTTCTATTGTATGTAGCAGAATTTGTGATCCAAGTTCATTTTTTTAACTTGCTGAACTTCAAGATATATTTTATCTTTTCACGATGACATTCTCATGTGAAAGACTAATTGACAGCATTTGCTGGTTCAAGATGGGAAGCTTTATGGGCGTGACTCTGTCTTTGCTGTGATTTGTAAAGCTTCTTTGTTACCTGAGGTGGCGAAGAACCATGATATTCAGAAGAACGAAACTGTTGTACAGCTTGGGCAAGTAAGCATGAGTTTATTAAATGGAGACTTTCTATGTCCAGAGTTTCTGATAAAAAATCTATCCTCAAATCTGTGCCTATTGGTACTCGTAAAATGTCGAACTGATCTGTTTTGGGTTTTTTGTCGCCTAATTGGCTAGGTTTCTGCTTTGATCAAATTCCATTTGCCTAGTCTATTTAATGAGATCTGTCACTATTAAAAACATGCTTTTATCTAAAACAGTTGTTAATCACTTTGCTTCGAGTTCTTTGTACCAACATTTCGTGGCAAAGGCGTAAACTTGGAAAGATTTTGCAAGATTGGCGCATCATACACGTACAGGTTTGAACAGTATACACTTGTCGAAATATTGTTTCTTATCCCATTTGTACTTCTATTCTAGTGTATCTGTCTCTTTCTTTTTTAACCGTGATCGTTACATTCATACATTTTGTGGCCTGCGTCTTAGATTCCTCCATGTTCGGATGCTAAAGCAGAATTAGAATTTGAACTCTTCGCTTGTTCAAGTTGGCAGATAGAAAAACATATTATGAGTAACCAGTCCTTGAAATGTTTTCTTACTTAGACATAAGCATGATGATTGGTGCGGTATGCAAGTGGAATATGAACAAATATCTGTCTTTATGATGGTCTACATAGGTGTGTTTTTCCTAAGGTTGTATTAAGATCCTGTGCCTTGGACATGGTAAGTTATAATAAGTTAACTGCTGATAGATGCAGGATGCATCTGTTAAGGTGTTAGTGGGAATCAATTTTATTAACAATATTCTTTTGCTGTTAAATAGTAGATATACAACTTAGAAGTTGCTCAAATGTGTATGTTTTGCCCTTATGTGAGAGTAGTACTCATTTTAGTGAACTGGTATTGTCCTTGTCGGAAAAAAAAAGTAAACTAGTATTTGTATCAAATCATTGTCGCTAGCTAAATGATATTTATATCTTTTCTTAGAGATTTGTATTAAAAAGGGGCAACTCAATCACTAAGTGCCCGCTATGCCCAAGATTTGGGGAAGGGTTAGACCACATTGGGTTAATTGTAGGCAGAAACTTACCTTGCACTTCCGTAAGAGGCTGTCTCCGTGGCTTGGACCTGTGACCTCCTGGTCTCACAGTCAGAAGCCTTTCTGTTGTGCTAACACTTCCCTTCTTGTTTGGTGATTTCTATACCTTTAGAAAATGTAGAGAACCTTAAATTGTCTTAAAAGACGAATTATTGAGTATGGTATCAAAAGGATCCAAAGGGAGTGAATGGACATTATTTTGGGTTAGAACAGTACAAAGGTGTTCTTAAAGTGGGATTCAAAGTTGGTAATGGAAGAAAATATCCTTTTGGAATGATAATTAAGTTGGGGGTAATACACTGAAATACCTATTTCCAGAACTACACACCCTATGCCAACAACAACAAGCATCCGTGGCTGACATGTGGACACAAGGATGGTATCACAGCTTTAGAATACACTTAAATGATTGGGAGATTGATTAGTAGCAGAGTTCTTCCAAATTCTATCCCAGTGTTGTTTCTCAGTAGAGGACAGCCTGATCTGGTAATTTGACAACAAAGGGAAGTTCTCTGTAAATTCTGCTTACAGAGATTTCAGTTCGTACAACAATCAGGTGGGCTCTTGGCGATGGAAGATGATCTGGAAAGTCAAAGTACCTCATAAGGTAGCATGCTTCACCTGGCTATTGACTAAAGAAAAAGTTCTGAGACATGAAAAGTTGATCAAAAGAGGTGTACAACTATGCTCCAGATGCTACCTTTGTAATGAACAGGGAGAGACAATTCGTAATCTTTTCTTGCTTTGTAAGTGGACAGATCAGCTATAGAAAATTTTCATCAACTTGAGGAAGATAAAATGGTTAATGCCAGGAAGAATCAAAGAAGTGTTTAACTGCTGGAATAGTGATGGCAATGCAGCTAGAAGAGAGGGGAGATGGAAGATTGTCCCAACTTGTATTTGGTGGTCTGTCTGACAGAACGGAAGGAATCAGAGATATTTTGAGGGCAAGTAATGCAGCATTCAGAAGTTTAAAATGAACTGTGTAGGCCTCTATTGTTTTTGGTATAAACAGGATCTGTTGGGACAAACTGAAGATGTTTTTGATGTTCTTGGCACTTTGCAAGTATTTTAACATATTGGAGCCCATTTTGTAAGTGACCTACTTTTGAGGGGGGACTACACAGTTTCTGGTGTAGTATACCTGTTGATATTTATATAATTGTTACCTTTATCAAAAAAAATATTCGTTTTGGATCTAGCCCACACGAATTTCCCAAAAGGCCTTGTACCATTAAGAGTATCCAACATCTTATTAGTGGCTTCTTTTGGCTTCTCTACTTTCCATGTGGGACTTTGTTCACACACCCAACAATTACCTATTTGAACCAAGTTCCACGTGACCCATCACCATTTGTTTTTGAAAATGGTACGTGACCCATCACCATTCATGAGCTGATTCGGAGATCAACTGTTGTGTCACCCACACCATCCAGCATTTTATGTCATCAAAGCTTATTGGATTATTGTTTTTGTGAACGCGTCTTCAATGTTATGGGCAAGATATAGAAAACTGGCCCGTAGATAGCAAAGATGCTTAGTTGGGCCCCACCCGAGACTCCCTGATCTCCATACTCGTGTCTCCGAACCATTGGCTATGGTACCAATTTGTTGGGCAAAACAAGCAACAAGAATACACGACTAAGGTAACAGTGGAAGAAATACAAGTGTAAAATTCCCTAATTTATTTGAACAAAGAGGAGACCTGAAGCACGAGCAAAAAAGGGAGCGGTCAGCAACTATAATCACCCACCAATAAATATGGAAATGCAAAAATAAATCAAATCCAAGAGGCATCAAATTAACGTAGAAACCCCTCTTCAATATGAAGAGTAAAAAATCTACCAGACAAAAGCTCCACTAAATCAATAAGATAGTTAACAAAAGGTTCTCCAAAATGGCCACAGAACAAGTGCCAAACACAGCAATGATCGTTACAACTTACAAGTTTGCACCAAGAAAAGCTAGAAATCACCAAAAACTCAGTCACTGTTCTTGGTTGAAACTCTGGAGCTATAGGACTCCAAATTGTGATCTGTCAGTTCCTAATCATAGATCAAGATGCTAGGAACACTCTGTTCAAATTTCAGCTCGATCTGATAGAAACGAAGCAGAAACGCCAAAAGAAGTCGACTAATTTTTTGCAGCAAATCTGCACTTCCACCTCTCCTCTTTACAAAGTGGTTGTTGTATTTTGTCCTCTTATTGCCTGCAAGCTTGTCTCTCTCTCTCTTTATATATAGACATATTAAGTTCTCTGACTGAGCATTTTCTGGTGTGCAACGGAATCAGATTTCTGGTTAGAGCAAACCCCTCCTGTTTAGGTTCATAACATTGGTTTCTATCAAGGCATGTGTAAAACTGGGAAGCTGAGTATTGCACTATTGCCACACTTGTTTAAAGTAGAGGCTTCTGTTTCTGTTGCTGCAACTGGGTCATCTGTATTATTCTCTTTTACTGTTTGGATTTCGATAAAATTTTCTAGGGTTCTGAGTAATGTCAAACTTGTTAAAGTATAGGCTTCTGTTTCTGCTGATGCGGCTGAGTCATCTATATTGTTTCTTTTGTTAATTGCCTTCCTGTGAACTGAATTCTGCATTTGTTTCTTTGATTCCTCCTTAGCTGGAACTGGCTTTTAGGAAAGAGTGCGGAGATATCTCAGCCACTTCAAGTAACGAGGTGAATATCCTCTGCAACTACAGAATACTATTCAAGGGTTTGTAATAATAGCTTTCTAAAATGAAATATGGCTCTTGAGGACCCGTAAACCAGCTCTTGCTGCTGTGGTTTCCACCTTGTGCTATTTCTTCAAAGTGGAGAATACTGATCTTTCTTGATCTATCGTCTTCTCAGTGGAACATTTCTCTTATGGAAACTATTATCATTTTTTGTCGCAGAATATTTGCATGAAGATATGCAGACACATTCTCATATGGGTGGAGGAGCAAACATACTGGATTGCTTCCCGTTTCCTGATGTTGGGCTTTGAATTAGACCTGTATTCTACCGGTGAATATTGTATGGTCTATTGGTACATGTATATTATCCTGATCAAGCTTGTGGAGAGAACACATATGAGGGCAATGACAAGCAATGAAATCAGTAAGAATGTTGCTTGTTCCAACCATCTTTTTTTCCCTAGTTGGTGCAAGTCTGTCGAATAATTCTGGATCTACATCCTTGGTAACCTTATTTGTGGATTTCTAGTTTTCTACTGAAAGTTCTGTTGTACAAGGGTTAGATCTTTTGGATAATAGGTTTCTCTTTTGCTGTACTAAGGTCGTACAAATTGATTCACTGGTTGAAGCTTTACGATACTCGTCATTAGTGGCTGGCTTATAGAGATCTGAACTAATTTTAGATATATCACTGTTTCCCTGTTGAAGTTTCTTGATCTTGAATTGTTTGTATAGGAGGACTTTTTGCTGGATGGTTGAATAGAGCTAGAATGCTTTGTCATTAGATCACCTGCCATTAGCTAGAATGCCAAAAAATAGAATAAACCAGAGGGAAGAAAAGAAGGGGAAAAAAAGGTCATTGACATCTCATATTTCATGATGAATGTAATGGTTTGACTCAGATTGTATTCAACCAAAAAGTTGTGAAGGCACAAGTTCAAAAAAAAAAAAATGTTTTTACATCTGATATCTAGACGGCGTAGAGGTCTCAAGATATTGAAATTAACAATTGTGGCTTTATCATATGTAAGTTATTGAGTGTTGACTGCACCTATGGTTGTGGCTTAGTGTCCGATGAAGTGAGTGCAAATGTTGGAGATCAGAGATAAAATAACAGTAGGTGATTGTTTTTCATCTACTTAGCTTAGTGGCATAGTTATCCAGTACCTAAACGGGTGCACCAACAACCAAAAACTTCGGCAATTTGTATTATACTTAATATCTGTATGATTTGTACATATACAGAGAGACCATATCAATGGATATACATACCCCCTACGCCATTTTTTTTTGAAACATGTAACTTTGTATATTACTACAACCAGGCAGTACTGAGCCATATTTACAATAAGATCATCAAATCCAGCTATCTGAACCTAAATTGAGTCTAGTACATCAACTAGGGGAATAGTGTCATTTGAGTATAATTGATTACACCAAAAACACAGTAGCAACAAGCGATTAAGCTTGGCTTTTTGCATGCTATTTTCTATACTATCAAAACATCTGGAATTCCTCTCCTTCCATATTGCCACCAAATGCTAGCAGGGACAATTCTCCATCTCTCTCTCTCTGCTCTTAGACTGCATTCCAGCTTCTTCCCAACTCTGAATGGCTTCAGTGATCTTGCTTGGCATTACCCATGACATTCCTTTGAGATTTAGGAATAGTCTCCACAGCTGGCTAGTTACTCTACAATGTAGAAAAAGATGGTTAACTGTCTCAGCAGTTTCCCCACAAAATAGGCATATTGAGCACAATGGAATCCCTCTCTTCATTAGGTTGTCTTGGGTTAGAACTGCTTCCTTAGCCAATAACCACACAAAACATGATACTTTGAGGGGTATTTTGGATTTCCAGATTCCTTTCCAAGGCCAGTTACTTGTCAACTGGAAGGAGTTGTTCAACCAGTTATAAGCACAATAAAGTATCCTGACCACCCTCCAATCTGTTGAGTGGACCAATGGTGTTGTAAAAATCAGCAACTCTCTGAATCTCCCAATCATTTAAGCTTCTTCTAAAAATGAAGTTCCACCTGAGGAGACCGGTGTTCAGTTATGGACTTGTCCTGGTGTGACATTAAGGTATGGAACAAATTTTCCAGCCTGCCAGCCTCATGCTATACATCATCCATCCAGAGGTCAGTTCTTCCCCCATTTGCCACTTTAATCCTTATATTTTTTTTGAATTCATCCTACAAGTATCTAATGGACCGCCATACACTTACTCCATAAGGTGTAGTAACAATTTTGGTCATCCAGTAATCTTCCCCTTATACTTTGCACTAATGACTTCCTTCCAATAGGCTTGATTTTCATTGCAAAACCTCCACAACCTTGCTCTGATTTTTCAAGTTCTTAATACCCAATCCCCCTTGTCTTTGTCTCTTACTCACTATTACAGCATCCCATTTAACCAGGTTATAACTCTTTTTCTCATTATTTTCCCTTAATACCCAATCCCCTTGTCTTTGTCTCTTACTCACTATTACAGCATCCCATTTAACCAGGTTATAACTTTTTTTCTCATTATTTCCCTGCCACAAAAACTTTCTTATGATTTTGTCCAATCTGAGGAATTGGATAAGTTGGGAGAGCATCAAGGACATAATTTATCAAAGTAAGTCTTCCGCCTCTGGACAAATATTGTGATTTCACCTTGCTAACTTCATCTCACACTTTTCTACCACCTTGTTCCAAATCTCATAAGACTGAGAACTGAACTGGCTCCCAGAGGCATCCCTAAGTATGTTGTTGGCAAAACACCTATTTCCCCTCCTAATATTGCATTTAGATGCTCCATGTGCACTTCGTTGATAGGGTACAAGTAGCTTTTCCTCCAATTGATGTGCAGACCTGAGAACCCCTCAAAAAGCACCAGAATCACCCTTAAAATCTTGAGTTGTGCTTCTTCAGCATCACATAGAATAAGGGTATCATCTGCATATTGCAGATGAGTCACTTCCATACCGTTACCTCCATTTCTGCCAACCTCAAAACCACTCAACCAACCCCCCAACTTTGCAGCTTTAATCATGCTATTCAGACCCTCCATAACAATTAAAAATAGAAAAGGAGATAGGGGGTCTCCTTGTCTGAGTCCCCTTTGTGGGATCCATTAATGAGGACCGAAAACCTCACTGTGGAGATGCATTGTTTGATCCATTGGATCCACTTCCTTCCAAAACCCATCCTCTCCAGAGTATTCAACAAGTATTGCCAATTTACATGATCATATGCCTTCTCCATGTCAAGCTTACACAAGATTCCTGGCTTCTTTTGTTTTTGTCTAGAGTCCACAGTCTCATTAGCAATTAATACTGCATCCATGATTTGTCTACCTTTGATGAAAGTCATTTGCTGAGAATCCACTAGTTTGGCCATGACTTTCATTCTCTCTGTGAGAACTTTGGCGAACAGTTTGTAGATACTTCCAATCAAGCTAATAGGCCTGAAGTCTTTCAATTCTTTGGCACCTTTCTTCTTAGGAATCAAGGTTACGAAGTTGGCATTCAAACTCTTTTCAAAAACTTCCTGATCATAGAAGTTTGAAACGCTTTCATGATATCACCCTTCACCACCTCCCAGCATTTAAGGAAAAATCCCATAGTGAAACCATCAGAGCCAGGGGCTTTATCGATTGCACACATCTTCAAACAGTTTAGAACTTCACTATCCTCAAAATTTCTTTGTAAATGCATTTTTTCCTCACCATTAAGTGTGGGGCAATTGTTGTTCCTGAATGCAGGTCTCCAACTGTTTGTTTCAGTGTACAACTTCTTGTAAAACTTTACGATTTCTCCTATTCTTGAAGGATCCTGAGACAGTTCCCCTTCTATTACCAGTTGATCGATGTTATTGTATCTTTTGTGAGCATTGGCCATTTTGTGGAAGAACTTGGTGTTCCTATCCCCTTCTTTGAGCCATAGTGATCTGGATTTTTGCCTCCATGAGATTTCCTCATTTTTTAGTAACTCCTCATATTCTAGTAAAGTTGAATTCTTGCTTGAAATCTCCCATTCTGATAATCTCTGCCCTTCATAATCTCATCAAACTTAGATAGTTTTTTAAGAAGAATCGGTGATAGATTTATATTGAATGCAATTATGCACCGGACACATTCAAAAATCTAGGTCCACCTCTACAGTAGCAGGTCTCCAGTGGAATAATCAAGGTGTGGTCAAGCTGACTAGACACTAAAGTTATATATATATATATATATATATATATATATATATATATATTATAGAATTCTGAGTAGGTTCTCAGTGCTGAGTACAAATTACTTCATGATTGGGGTATAGATGGTCAAGAATACAAACATTTATATGATCTCTAAGTTACTGATTCTTGTGTAAGGATTATCAAATAGTTTCCAAAGGAATTTACTATTTCCCACAATAAATCACTAAAATTGTTGACCGAGGTAAATCTTATCAGTTGATGGCTACCGCTTGTAGACAACTTCGGACTTGGTACTACCCAACCCATCTAAATGCCCATATCTAAAGTCCCTTGGAGAAGGAGCTAAATTAGTTGAGTCTTAGTGTAGACAATTGATTAGCCGAGGCAATAGCTAGCAAGAGACATTGAATGTCCAGGTATTAAGTTGGAGAGCTGGAATGAGAAAAGTAGAGGTAGAAAGCATGGGGAATGATGTTACCGACTAGCAACACACAGTTGACATTTTTTTTTAAATCGACTTCATCCCCAGTTCCCACTCTTCGGTTTCTTTTTTTGTTTCCCTTCTTGAGGGATGCTTTTGTTTAAATTATTGCTCTGAGAACATTTTGCTGTCGCATCTGCTTGCCACTTCTTTTAATAGAGTTACAACTCATCCACGGATATAGAAAACTTATACAACAACAATAACAATGTGCCTATTGTGATCCCACAAGTGAGATTTGGGGAGGGTAGAGTGTACACAGACCTTACCCCTACCTTATATATAGAACAAATATACAATTGAATTTTATTATTATGTTTTTTTCCACGTAAGAGACATGTTATCTAAATATTTGACTTGTATCAGGTAAAAAGAAAGGGAAGAAGAAAAGAGATTTGGTGAAAGATGGAGAAAAAGATAATCAACTCCCACCTGCAATTTTGTTTCTTCAGTGCCATGTATATCTCGCTGAAGGTCTTACCATGGTAATTAGCTTTTTTTGATCTTGTTAATTATGCTTTCAATGCTCACAGCCTGCAAAATTGTTTCTCCCGTTTTGGTTTTACCGTCTCTTTCATATCTGCACACTGCAGTGAGATTTTTAGTCGAACATACAATTGATTCTATTGCTTGAGAACTTATTGGTTATTGCTTCCTCCAGATGCTTGCAGCTTTGAGGAATGAACGGCAAATCTATCTCAGCACAGGACCTTTCAATAGTGAGCATGAGGTGTGCCTTCTGATATTTGTCACGACTTTTTTTTTTTTGGACCAGCACTCGATTTTTGCATGACATCCTTGTGCATGGGCCTGTCCATGCTAACCCTCTCTGTATTGCTCCAATTATATTGGATGTCCCCGATGATAGCACAAGTAGCTAACTAATTGTCATCCATTATTGCTGAGTGCTTACATCTGCTCTTGTTGATATGCTTGTCTAGTAGTGACAGGATATACATTTCCATTCTTGACCAATGTTGCAATTTTCCTCAGAGGTTTGTCCAGCACTTTGAGTTGCTTCTGAAAGCTTGCCTGCCTGATCAGGTCTCATATTATGCTTTCGAGGAGACAACTGCTCATGCTCGTCTATCTGTGAGTTATCCTTGACAAATATTTCCTTTCTGGTCTTTCTTTTTCTTCTTATTGTATATATTACTTGCCTTTTCTTTTTTTTCCTTCCGAGGGCTAATTCTGGGGGGAGAGGGTTGCATAACTTGGTCTTCATCCAGGACGTAACATGAAACTCTGATTATGCAGAGCGTGTCTATGTATAACTGCTTCAAAGAAACTCAGAGAATAGCAAAGGAGCTAAGGAGCAGTTTTTCTAATGATTCGGATAAAATGTCAGAGCTTCGTCGTATAGAACAGGTAGCTGAACATAACAGTGTTGCACTAAGTCTTATTTCCCGGCTAGGGGCTGTTGACGCGTCACTGAAGGTTCAATTCGAGTTCAGCCACCATCCTTTCTTTGCCACTGTTGTGGTAAAGAGATCTTGAAGATGGACTTCTCTTCATCTCCAAATTTTGCCATCATTTCACTGTTGTTGAAGAGATCTTGAAAGAGAAAATCTTCTGCAGTTTTGAAGTATTATTAGGTCACATTGGATGATTTAGTTGATTTTTTCTTTGATATTTACATTATTTTTCTTTTCATTTATTTATTTATCATGTAATATTGTAATTTGGAGAATGAATATCAAATATTTCATGTAAAATATACCCATCCAGTGTGGTACATATGAGGCTTTGCTAGATCATATATTGTTTTTTGAAAATAAAACAATACTTCATATTGAAATTTCAAAAAATTTAAGTGGAGAAGGGTAGAAGATCCAACTCATTATCTATCGAGTTGCGAATTGTGTGCTACTGGCCTTCAGAGATTTCTCAATTATCAAAAAAGAGTCTCAATAGTTTCTTCATGTATACGTTTTTTGGAGTTAGAATCGATCAATAGAATAATGGCTCAAGATCCTCTCTCTGTTCATATTTATTTGTTCGTGACTACTAAAAATAGAAGTCCAACAATAGTCGTTCAATTTAAAAAATCAATTTATTACTATTTGTGTCCATTTTACTCTTGTTATTAGGTACTATTCAATGTCTAATACATTTCTCAAAAGCATTCTATTTAATATTAATCAAAATATAATATAGTAATATTACTTCTATTATTTGTATCTTATATTAATTTCATTGCCCGCTATTAGATCATATAACAGATCTTTCCACTAATTAATTCTCTCATCGAGAGGATCAAAAGTGAAATAAAAAAGATAGATTCACACTTTTCAAAGTAAATATATTTTAAAATTTTGGTTAAACAGATTATTATTGTGTTTACTAAAAGTGTTTGTACATTTAGAAGTTTAAGATTAAGAAAAATAAAAATCTCTTGAGAATAATTATTCTTGAAAACTACAAACATTTTCATCATGACACATAAGTAAATTAAAAGAAGAGATTGTAATTTAAGACATAAACAACGAAAAAATAGTTAAAACACTTCTCCTGACTAATATTTTTTAAAAGACGTATAAAAATATACGATAAATATTTCGAGACGGAGGGAGAATACAAAGAGCAAGCTGGTGCACATGTAACTGTATTAATTATTCTTCTTAACTGGCAAAACCACAAGCATATTTGCTGGATAATGAACCATATTTGCTGTAAGCTGGAATCAATTATTTCATACTAATTAAAGATTATTGATTAATTAGTTTGATCATGTAAAACTTATCTATCCATCTATCTAATATAGTATTAAAAAATAATAAATTCTCCATATTTCTTATTGGCATATAAATTAATGATAAAGTCAAAATACTTCTAGAAAAGCAAAAAATTCAAAATTATGTACCAACAATTAGGAGTCCGGAGTCTAAAGGGTATAAAATATTAACAAAAATTTCAAAACGGTATATAAAATTTTATATTAACCAAAACAGCAAAATCGCTGTAACAACAGCGATTTTCTCCGTCGGAAAAAGTAAAATCGTTGCTACTGCAGCGATTTTGCAAAATGTAATTTATTTTTTAAAAAAAAAATTCAACAAAATCGCTGCCTAGGCAGCGATTTTCTTGAATTTTATTTTATTTTATTAAAATCGCTGCCTAGGCAACGATTTTCATAAAAAAAAAAAAAATTTAAAAATAAAAGGCAGCGATTTTCATAAAAAAAAATATTTTTTTATTTTTCTTAAATTTTGGAGCGTTTTATTAAAAATATTTAAGAATTTTTTTTTTATGTAAATCGCTACCAAGGTCAGCGATTTCCTTTTTAAAAAAAAAAATTTTTTTAATGAAAATCACTGCCTATGCAGCGGTTTCCTTTTCAAAAAAAAAAAAAATTTTTTTATGAAAATCTAGGCAGCGATTTTATTTTTAAAAAAATAATAATATTTTTTTTCAAGAAAATCGCTGCCTAGGCAGCGATTTTGTTGAATTTTTTTTTTTTAAAAAAAAATAATCACATTAGCAGCGATTTTGCTATTTTCGGCGTAGGAAATCGCTGTTGTTGCAGCGATTTTGCCGTTTTGGTTAATATAATTTTATATACCATTTTAGAATTTTTGTTAATATTTTATACCCTTTAGGCTCAGACTCTCAACAATTAGTCCCAATTAGTAAACAATCACTTATATGGATTTTTTTTTCTCTATTGTACCTTATTTTATTATAAAGTATTGATTGGTTTTAATAATTTGCAAGTTATTCAACACAATTTTCGTTCACGTGATTCTACTTCTATACAATCCTCTTCAACTCTTTTATTCATCATAATATAATTTTATACGTACAATCTGATATATTTATCGTTAATGTAAAATATGTTCAAATTATCTTAACCTATCTTTTCTCATTTTATTCTTAGTATACGCTACCTATACCTTCTTAAACATATGGTGTGTGTACACACACCACATATTTAAGAAGGTATAAGTAGCGTATATTGAGAATAAAATGAGAAAAGACAGATTAAAATAATTAATTTGAGCATGATATCATATGTTAAAGTATAATCTTGTGTATATGACCTTATAATTAGTTGTTTTATATGGTCAATATTTCATTTAATTAGGACCATCCTAAATCATTAGATTTGAACAATTAAAGGGTAATTGTAATTGACTTCAAAATTAAGTTTGAATTAATGCATAGTTTAGTGACAAGTCACAACATGAGAAAATGATGCTAATTAACTTCTAGATTAAAAAATAAAATTCAAAGTTGACAACTAATTAAAAAGGTATTGTAGGATCCTTTTAACATCTAGAAACTATAAATTTCTTTTTAAAAAACATTACAAATAATCAATCGAAAATAACTTTTTAAATTCATAAAAAATAATAGTAAGTTACTAAAATATGTGTACATCTTCATCTTTTTCAACTGTCACTCGTAAAACTTTACGAAATATATTGTTATTATACAAAATACACGTAATCTAAAAAATAAAACACACAAATTTTTATGTTGTCCACCGGTATTAAGAAATCATTAAAAAAGTGGAACAAAGAAAAATCATAAAGCTAGGTGTAGTCAAAATTAGTGTTTAATTTTTTGTTAATTTATGTTAAATCATTTGTTTAAAGTATTAATGAGGTCCTCTATTTTTTTTTATATTAAATAAAACTAGCAACTTTTTGTCAATGGAAATCTTAACTTCTCATTTGATTAAAGTTAATAATGAGTTAAGTAACCCCAAAAGCTAATATCAAATACTTTCATATGAAACCAAATCAAATAAATAAATAACTCTTGATTCATCGTAACAGTGGAATGATAAATACATCTTTTTCATCTGTGATCAAATATTTTGAGTTCAAATTTTATCAAATATGGAGTAATTCGTCAATTTGAAAACGCATTACTTTTTTAATATAATATGATCCTGTACAAATATCGAACACTTAATACCGAATAAATAATAATATAAAAACTTGTGGTTGATACCAAGAATTATTTTTTTAAGTATTTGTTTATTGTTCAATTATTGGTTTAGATCTCTGCATAGGTTGTGTGAGTCTAAAACAGAGGATCAATGACTTGTTGAAAAGGAATAATACACTAATTGCCCACTAAGCATAAAGATTAATATATACTTTAATATTTAATCATGCAGTATCTTAATTTTTTTTGTTTTTTAATAATATTCCTTTATTAAAGGGATGCTGGTTTTTGTTCTTTATGCCTTAGAATTCAATTAATTAAAAGTTAATCAAATTTTTTTTATGTCTTTCTCGATTTATTCGTGATTAATAATATTTTAAAGACGTGAAATAAATATTTTTAACTATTTTTTATTTTACGCTTTGCGTCTTAATATATATAACTTTTCAATGAGCAAAGACCTTAAAATGGGGCTAATATAAAGAGACTTGTAACATAAACAAAATGACATTTCAAATACATTATTTGATACACAACACGATCTAAACAAGTACTACAATATATTAAAAATACGCTTTCATATATTAAAATTAAACTTTTTTACAAGTAAAGTTAGACATCACAATAATCCTGCTTAAATCGTTGACTTTTAATAGGATCATACAATCCAAATTAACCTAATTCAAATAATCAAATCTATTTAAACATGAACGATTCAACAAGATTAGATGAGCTATGAGTCAAACTCAATCGTACCAATTACCACTCATAAAAAAATACTAATAATATTAACTTTTTCTCAAAATGAGGCTTAAATTCACAATAACATTTTCTTAAATCCAAGAAAAAACAGATTAAAATATAAGGCATACGCACACACAACAAACTCTGAAACTATCGAAAACTTACTTTAAAAAGGAAAAATTACCTATTTACCCTTAATATCAAACAATATAATAAACTCCTATCCGATTGAGCTAGTTAAAACTGTCTCGTATAATATAATAATAATATAATATAAAGTGCCAAGGTGGTCATATGAAGCACAATCATATCTATAAAAATGTTAAAAAATACTCAAAATAGCAAGACCAACATTATACAACTCAAATATTAATTACCAAATCAAGAAAAAAGAGTACCCACCCCACCCCCACCCCACCCCCACCCCACACATCTTTTTTTTTGAAAAAAAGAGATTAATGATTAGCAGGTACATGTTAGTACATTGTGTTCAGTTTCACTAAAGTGCACATGCAATAGTTGTAGAATTTGTCTATGTGCTCAGCTGTGGACAGCTACTTTACATCTTAAAACTTTTGGGTCCCACTTTAACTCATCATCATCAAATCTAACGGTCCATATTTAATCATTGCAATATAATTAAAACTATAGTATAAAAAAAATATATTATACATTTATTTATCGTACGTTTCCGTATTCTGACAACTTTTACACTAGTTAAATAAAAAAAATGGTGAAGAATTTCACTGCCATTGTAATTTTTTTAAGAATTATTTTTGTTTTTGGAATATGCTGTGAAAAATATTTAAATAACTTTTGATCATGAAAATTAGAGGAAAGGATCAAAATAGTTCCTTATTTTTGGGTTAAGGCTCAAAGTGATCCTTGAGTTTTCACATGAAGCACTAATAGTTCCTCGTGTTTGCAATATTAGTGCACTTTTGATCCTCTCCTAAAATTTTGCCTATTTTTTAAACGTTAATTTTGTTCAGAATTTTATATAAAGAATGTTCAATAGTCTTTTTTTATATATTTAGTAGAAATAATAACTCTATCTGAGAGAAGGTGATAAGAAAAACACTTTGTTCTACTCACTAGAAATATTACTGCAACTAAACTAAGAACATCTTAACATATGAATTTGTAGGAAAATAAATTTTTTTACTATTGCACGTGAAATTATCGTGATAAATCTCTTGACTTTACCTGCAATACGATTTCTACAAAACAAAATAAAGTATTTTTCTTCTCACATTTTTTCATATGGAGTTCTTATTTCTATTAAAAATAAAAAATGACAATTGCACATCTCATACATACGTTATGGATTAAATCAATGCTAAAAAATTAAAATTTTGAATGAGGACCAAAAGTGCACCAATATTGCAAACATGAGGGACTATTAGTGCTCCATGTGAAAACTCAAGGATCACTTTGAGCCTTAATCAAAAGAAGAGGGACTATTTTGATCCATTCCTCATGAAAATTATGAGTATTTTTTTTAATCTTTAAGCAAGAACTTAAACTAGGAAAAGACAATTTAATTAAGGGAAAGAGAAAGTTCCAAGTAGTTACTATTGATCAACTTTATTCAAGCAAATCAATCAAAGATCTTGCTTATCAGATAATTTTTCTAGTAAAGAAATAAAAGTTTAATAAGATACAAAAATCACGTTGAAAGTACAAATTTATTTAGAGGATTATCGTCGCATGTGTAAGATTAGATCGTAGTTTCATTCTCTTACTGTTCCTTCACAACTAAAGGGGCGGAGCCAACTTTTTGTTAGGGGTTCATCTGAGCCTTCTTCAGCGAAAAATATTATTATTTGTACATGATTAAAATTATTTCTTTGTATATAAATCTATAACATCATATATTAAATAATATACTCAATATAACATGTGAGTAATTAAGTGATTGGATGATTAAAGATTATGATAGAAATTAAAAGTGTACAAATTCAACTAATTAGAATTTTAATGTGCTTAGACATATATAATAAAAATTATAAAAAAATTATTAAATAATAACTAGACAAAAAAAATTACTACTAATATATAAATATCTATAATTTAAAATAAATTTATAAAGGAATTAGAAATTTCCTGAGATGCCTTACTTAGAGGTGCTTAACAATTGTTTCTATTTCTATTATTAATAAGTGATATCACTATTATTTATTGATCTTTAAATAATTTGATTATTGGTTAAAGCTAAATATATATGAAAAATTTCATCAACTTTGGAATTTGTTTTTCAATTTATTAGTTGCTACATTATTTTGCACAATATCTTGTAAATTAAAAAATATATAATAATTATAATCAAACTTTAATTACTGATTTAAAATCTTGAAATGATATTACAAAAAGAATTATTCAATCACACAAAAAAATAACAAATTAGTTATATTTGTGATTAAAATATAATTATTAAAAAATTTAACTTTAGGCACCCCTAATTACAATTTGGCAAAATTACTAATATTTGAGTATTTTATTTTCAAAACAATAAGATCCAACAGTCTTATATATTTGAGTTAAAATTTTAAATTTATAAATTTTATTAGGATATTAATTATTAATCAACCCATTATGTATATTAGATATTCAAATCTCAAATTTATAATCAAATAATAATAAAAATTCTTGACCGTTAACTCAATATTTCAATATTAATAAATTAATATTTAAATTTACCAATTTTATCAAAACTTTGACTATTAAATGGTTATATTTCAATAGAAAATACAAACATGAATATTTCTTTCTTAATTAATATCTTGATTGAAAACTCTTAATATGATTTTTTTAGTAAAAAATGTTTTTTTGCATATAGAGCTTACATTATATATATTTTGAATTACTCAAGCTTTAATATACGTATTAAATATCGAATAAAAAAAAAAAGTAAAACTTATAAAATTTGATACTCCTAAAATGCACAATTTCAAGAAAAATGCAATAAAAAAATACAGTAAATGGTAAATGATGCCGACCGCCAACCAAAACAAATTCATTGTTGGAGACTTTTCTTCTGTGCAGGCCACCAAAAAAGACTACCCACACACCCTTCTAGCCCTTTTTGCCTTTCTACTCAAATTTCTCTCTGAAATTCTTAAGTTTCACTTGAGTTTCAACTTTTAAAATCTGTTGTTTTGATTCTTATTTGTTCATAGGAAGATACCCTTTTGGCTTTCTTGGTTGTGGGATTGTTGGTTGAGCTGAACATTTGAGGTATGAATGTGCAAAGATTGAATTTTGGGTTTCTTGGATCTTTGATTATGAAGTTGTGTTTCAGACTAGTCTTTTGATTGTTATTTGTTTGTAAGAAGATACCCTTTTGGCTTTTTTGGTTGAGCTGAGCATTTGAGGTATTAATGTGTAAAGGTTGAATTTTTAGTGTGTTGGATCTTTGATTAAGAAGTTGTGTTTCAGACTAGCCGTTTGATTCTTATCTGTTTATAAGAAGATACCCTTTTGGCCTTTTTGGTTGAGTTGAACATTTGAGGTATGAATATGTAAAGATTGAATTTTTGGGTTTATTGGATCTTTGATTATGAAGTTGTGTTTCAGAATAGCCTTTTGATTGTTACTTGTTTGTAAGAAGATACCCTTTGGGCCTTTGTTTTTGGTAGTGGTTTTTTTTTGGTTGAGCTGAACATTTGAGGTATGAACTGTAAAGATTGATTTCTGGGTTTGTTGGATCTTTGATTATGAAGTTGTGCTTCAGACTAGTCTCTTGATTGTTATTTGTTTTGTAAGAAGATACCCTTTTGGACTTTTTGGTTGAGCTGAGCATTTGAGGTATTAATATGTAAAGGTTGAATTTTTAGTGTGTTGGATCTTTGATTATGAAGTTGTGTTTCAGACTAGCCGTTTGATTTTTATTTGTTTATAAGAAGATACCCTTTTGGTCTTTTTGGTTGAGTTGAACATTTGAGGTATGAATGTGTAAAGATTGAATTTTTGGGTTTGTTGGATCTTTGATTATGAAGTTGTGTTTCAGACTAGCCTTTTGATTGTTACTTGTTTGTAAGAAGATACTGTTCTGGCCTTTTTGGTTTAGCTGAGCATTTGAGGTATTAATGTGTAAAGGTTGAATTTTTGTTCTGTTGGATCTTTGATTATGAAGTTGTGTTTCAGACTAGCCTTTTGAATTTTAATTGTCTGTATGAGGATACCCTTTTGACCTTTCTGGTCGTGTTTTTTTTTGGTTGAGTTGAACATTTGAGGTATGAATGTGTTAAGACTGAATTTTGGGTTTCTTGGATCTTTGGTTATGAAGTTGTGTTACAGATTAGCCTTTTGATTTTTATTTGTTTGTAAGAAGACACCCTTTTGGCCCTATTTTTTGGGTAGTGGGGTTTTTGGTTGAGCTGAACATTAGAGGTATGACTGTGTAAACTGTAAAGATTGAATTTTGGGTTTTTGAATCTTTGATTATAAAGTTGTGTTTCAGACTAGCCTTTTGATTGTTAATTGTTTGTAAGAAGATACCCTTTTGGCCTTTTCGGTTGTGGGTTTTTTGGTTGAGCTGAACATTAGAGGTATGACTGTGTAAACTGTAAAGATTGAATTTTGGGTTTTTGAATCTTTGATTATAAAGTTGTGTTTCAGACTAGCCTTTTGATTGTTAATTGTTTGTAAGAAGATACCCTTTTGGCCTTTTCGGTTGTGGTTTTTTTTGTTGAGCTGAACATTTGAGGTATTAATGTGTCAAGATGGAATTTTTAGTGTGTTAGATCTCTTTGATTATGAAGTTTACTTTCAGACCTGGTTTTTGATTTTATTTTGTTCATAGGAGGAGACTCTTTTAGCTTTCTTGGTTGTGTGATTATTGGTTGAGCTGAACTTTTTGAGGTCTAAATGAATAAATATTGAATTTTGTGTTGGATCTTTGATTATGAACTTGTGCTTCAGACAGCCTTTTAAATTTTTATTTGTTTGTATGAAGATACCCTTTTGGCCTTTCTGGTTGTTGTTTTTTTTGGTTGAGTTGAACATTTGAGGTATGCATGTGTAAATATTGCATTTTGAATTTGTTGGATCTTTGACTGTGAAATTGAGTTTTAAACTTTGATTTTTATTTGTTCAACAAAGATTACCCTTTAGATCTTATTGGTTGAGCTGAAACTTTGAGGTGTGAATGAGTAAAGATCGAATTTTGAGTTTGTTGGATCTTTGATTATGAAGTGTTTGAGTCAATGTGCAGCCTTATCCTTTGTGGGTTCTTGGAAAAAATTCTTTTGTTGTTTCTAAATTTTGACGGTGGTGACTAAAAGGTTTTTGTTGTTTCCGATGTGCTGTTCTTCTTGAGCTTATCAGATGATTCCCTAGGTGCATAACTTTGCGTTTATTTCTTGGGATATAATTTCACCTACAGAAAGTTTTAGAGATCAATTCAAGTGACTTTGTGACTTCACTAGCTCTCTTATGTTTCAGATATGATGAGCAGAATTTTCTTTCAATTCTTGGATTTTTTAATTTAGATTCACCAAAATTAGACTGACTTGGATATAGGGTGTTTGAATCTTCTGGTGAAATGAATACCATATATATGCTTTTGACTTTATAGCGTGTTGGGTATAAACTGGTTCTTGTCTGATTACTTTAGAGGATAGCATGCTGTCACTTCTTGTGGAGTTATATCATACTCCGTCTCAATTTGATTGACTGTTTTTGATTTTAACACAAAGTTTAAAGAAAGAAAAGAAAGACTTTTGAATTTCGTGTTCTTAAATTAAAGATATGTTGAATGTTCCAAAATGTCTTTTAATGTTGTTATCTTAAACATGCCATGTGGAACGATGAAACTAAAGAGTTGCCAAAAAGGATAAGAGGCATTCTTTTTGAAACGGATTAAAAAAGTAAGACAGACAAAGAATTTGAAACGGAGGGAGTAGATGATCTGAGAAATGTTTCATTATGGTACATTTGAGCTCATTGATGTAGGCTTATTATTATAGCCACTGCCTGCAGGAAGCCTTGAAGAGAGAAATGTCGGGAGGAGGTACGCAGAACAGCTTAAGAAAAACCCTTGGATCACTCAAGGACACTACCACTGTCAGTTTAGCTAAAATTAATAGTAGCTATAAGGTAATGATATTCAGTTTTGCTACATGTTCTCATTCTACGTCCATTTTGAGTTCTCTCCTGAGACCTGTTTTCTCAACGTTCTTCAGGAATTGGATATTGCTATAGTTAAGGCAACAAATCATGTTGAACATCCAGCAAAGGAGAAGTACATAAGAGGTAAGCATCAGAAGGTTATGTTACAGATATGTAACTTGCCGAATTATAGCAATAAATTGCATTCAGAATGGGAGTTGATAGAGTTATATGATTCTCATTTTCAGCCATTTTTTCTGCCATCTCGGCTACCAGACCTCGAGCTGATGTTGCATACTGCATTCATGCTCTTGCGAGAAGGTTGTCAAAGACACATAATTGGGCGGTATGAACAATAAATTCAATTCTGTAGCATCTTTTTCATGAAAGATAAATTTAAGAGAAGCATTTTCTTTACCAATCAATCCTTGTAGTTCTCGAAATACTGATTTGGGGAAGTCCTGTTAGTTTTATTGTTGTTTCTTATTTATAACTGCAGAAATTACCATAAAAAATCTAAAGGTCGACGTAGAAACAAGGGGGCTCTGTGAACTACTATTCACCCCACAAGTCCTGAAAATTAAATATAATTAGGATTTAGGGAAAACAAGTCAAATCTCTTGAAAAATTCATCCATTAAGGGAAGAGAAAATATTCGTTTTGTAACTTTGCCTAGCTGATTTATTGCCTCATGCTGCTTATAGTTTCTATACCTTGAGAAGCGTAATGAATTCAATTTAGTAGCACCTTCTCATGAAAGGTAAATTCTTGAAAAGTTTGTCCCATACCTATCAATCAATGTTACTTCTTGAAATGCTGATTTGTCACAGATCTGTTAGTTTATCGTTTCTTCGTTTCTACAAGCACAAATTAAAATAGAGATTCTAAAGGTGAACATGAAAAATTAGGGGGTGCTATGGAACTCTCATCCCAGTGTCACGAAAGAAATAACTATTCTTTTTTGGTTACGGAAAAACCAAACTCAGTATGTTCTTCCTGGAAAGTTAATTCAATCCCTCGAGCAATTCTTCCATTAATGTAAGAGAATATTAAATCCCTTGAATTATCCTTCTTTTACTGACGAGTAGGTTGCTCAGCTGGTAAGCACCTTCCACCTCCAACCTTAAGGTTATATGCTCGAGTCAAGAGCAAGAAAGTGGAGTTCCTAGGGAGGGGTAAAAAAATAAAGTGGAAAGTAATTACTCCAATTAGGTTTTTGGTGTAAAGAACAGAGTATAGAAGAGGAAATCAAATTAGTCGATTTTATAGGCTTTTTGTAAGTATCTCTCTTTTCTTTTTTGTAAACTATTTGGAGGTGACCAGCATAGCCTTAATGCTGAAGGAATACAATTTACCAATTTCAAAAAAAGAAAAGGAAAAGAAACTCAAGTCGGTGAACTTTAGCCCTATTGAGTTGTTTTACTTTTACATCTGAAGGAGCTACTTTGAGAGAACATTGGCATGACTAAGGTCCAGGGTGAAGTTTCTCAAGTATACGTGGACTTACAAATACAGCACAGCATCACTATTCAAAGAACATTGATGTGACTAAGGTCCTATGGAGATTCCACGTAGATCTCGATTGTCTCTCTCTTGTTCATGTTGAGATCCGATATATTCAAGAGCTTATGTTGAGCATATTATGAGACAAATAGACAACAGTTTTTGTGCTATGTGCTTAGTTATTTTGGTCTACTGACACATGATAGCCACTGACCTTAATTTCATTGGTGACAACTGACAACAAATCAGATTATAAGCCCAATCTTTCTAAAATATAGCATCAGTCGTGAAGACGAAATATCGTCTTGCTTTTGTGAAGATCCAACTCCTGGAGCTGAGGAATACTTTTGATAATCAAGTGTCAGTCTGAACGTTTTAAGGCTCATTTTGCGTTGTTTTTATAATCTTGGTTTCACAGTAATGCGTCAAACATAGAAGCTGATTGCGCTTTAAGAGTTTAAGTAACCTTGATTTTCTGATTATCACCACTTATATCCTCTCCATAGGTGACACATAAAGCACCTTTACGGAGGCAAATCTAGGATTTCTAGAACATGGGTGCACTATTAAAGAAAGGAGGAAAAAATACTTAAAAGTGGGAATTGATCCTTAGTCCTTTAGGTAAATAACTTAGCTTTCAACCAAGTGTACCGTTACCTTTTTGTAGCATAGGTGCCAATAGGTAATATTGGATCAATTTTAGAAAATATATACATAAAGTACCTAGTTTTGCAGAAACACTATGGGTTCACGTGCACCATAAAATTACATATTGCCCGTTGCTGATTCATTTTTCACTGGTCGCTTCACAGGTTGCTCTAAAAACATTGATAGTCATTCACCGTGCTTTAAGAGAGGTGGACCCCACATTCCATGAGGAACTTATTAACTATGGCCGCAGCAGAAATCGCATGCTTAACATGGCTCATTTCAAAGATGACTCTAGTCCAAATGGTATGCAAATTATCAACCTTTTTTCTTGCTTACAGGAAGTTGACCATAGTGATATCCTTCAATATTGATAATTGCTCTGATGAACTCTGCAGCATGGGATTACTCTGCTTGGGTGCGTTCATATGCCTTGTTCCTCGAGGAGAGGCTGGAATGTTTTCGAGTTCTGAAATATGATGTGGAGACTGATCGGCCGGTGAGAGGAACACTCTTTTTAATCTCTGCCAATAGTTAGTTTAAAGGAGTTCTGTTGCATATATGTGTGTGTGTGTTTGTGCATGTATATTAAATCGTCTGTTCACGCCAACTTATGCGCTCCTCTACAAATCGACTGGATACCCTTGTCTAGCCCACAAGTGAGGTTGCTAAGGTTATCCTCCTTCCAAGGTTGGAACTGCTGCACCAAGTGTTTCAATAGGGGTTCGAACTTGGGATCTTCAGTTTGTTACTCCCATACTAGGCCATCCTCTTGGTGACACCTATGTGTGTGGAAATAGTTTTGTTTTTGTGCAACAATTGTTATTACATTTCAAGGACCCGTTTACTTTCCTTATCAATCTTCGTATCTTTAGGTGTAACATTAAATGTTGGAATTTCCTTGTGTGTTTTTAATGCAGAGAACTAAAGATCTGGACACTCCGGAATTGCTTGAACAGTTACCAGCCTTACAACAACTTCTGTATCGAATTAACGGCTGTCAGGTACGTTTATCTTCATAATCAGTTCAATATAGTTGCTAAATTGACAATATGTCCTTTATTCAGATGGCATATGCTATTGTCCTCAAATTTATGATCATGAAACTTTCATGCAGCCACAAGGGGCATCTGCTCACAATTTTGTGATTCAGTTAGCGCTTTCAATGGTAAGTAATCTTTTCTTCAAAGATTTATTAGAAATGATTTGCGTGTTTTATTTTCTCACTGTCTGATAGCTTATTTTTATTTTGATAGGTTGCTACAGAAAGCATTAAAATCTACAATGCCATCAGTGATGGTACAGTTAATTTAGTTGACAAGGTTAGGCTTTTCTTTTGGCTATATTATAGATAGTCTTATTTCTCCTCAGTTATAATTAATTAAGGTTAACCGAGTTATTTTCTCAACAGTTCTTTGAGATGCAACGGAATGATGCTCTTAGGTCTCTGGATATATACCGCAGGGCTGGTCAGCAGGTATCATCCTGACACATTATTTGCAGAGCCAGCTAATACATCATAACAGTCGAGAGACTGTTCCTTTAGGAGTTCAGATACATTCCCTGATGCATCTCCATTTATTTTTAGGCGGAAGCGCTTTCAGAGTTTTACGAAATATGTAAGAATATTGACGCGGGACGTGGCCAGAAATTTATTAAAATTGAGCAGGTTTAAAATAACTTTTCTGGGAATATGCAATCGTTTCTAATTGCCATTGTAAATGTCTCTCTAATCCTTTTTGTGTTTAATTTATAATCAAGCCCCCTGCATCATTTTTACAAGCTATGGAGGAGTATGTGAGAGATGCACCACGAGCTTCTACAGTGCGGAAAGATTCGGTAAGAGATCTGCTCATACCTTGATAAAACATCAATGATCTCTGGATGTAGCTATTAAATGAATAGACGACATACTTTTATTTATTTAATAGTGTTTAACAAGCCCCTTAATATGAAAAGCTCACCAAGCATGCAAATATACTTTTTTGGATAACGGTAGCCATTAGATTTGAATTTGATACGAACATGTGTTTAACTCCAATTAGATCTGAAATTTTAATGCAATTTATTTCGACTTCCAGGAACCCAAAGTTATTTTAGCTATTGAGTACAAAAAGGACCCAGAGGTCAAAGATGCTGGCTCTCGTTCTCCCCCTCCACCTGAACCTGAAAAGGAACCTGAACCAAAGCCGGAACCTGTTAAAACGGAAGCTCCTCCAGCAGAACCTGCTGATCTTTTGGTAGTAGTTTCAAGACACGTCTCATCTGTAGCCTTATTGTATTTAACGCTATGATTGGATATTTGACGCCTTGTATTTGTCGTCTGTAGTCTATGGACGATCCTTCTCCGGCTGTTGCAGAACTAGATGAGAAGAATTCCTTGGCTTTAGCTATCATACCAGTTGGTAAGTGTTTCAAATTCAATAGCACCAGATACCTAGAGATGTTTGCAACTCATCGACGCCCCCGACCCGAGATGGATATTCTGACTCTTGGTGCTATCACAGGCTCTACCAACCCACCGACTTCAACTGGTTCAAATTTTACAAATGGAACTTCAGGCTGGGAACTGGCTCTTGTGGAAGCTCCCAGCTCGAATGAGAGTGCCACTACTGCTAGTAAACTGGTACAATTACACATCTTTCTCGTTTTGCTGCTTTTAATTGGTGCGCATTGATTAGAAAATTGAATGAATCGTGTTGTAAGAGACGAGATTATAATCTCACCATCTCTAATTTGGGACTAATGTAATGCCTGCAAGTAGAGGTGGATGCAACCTTCGTACAATAGGTACTATAGGTTCAACTGAACCCAGTATTTTGACCTAAGTTGCTCAGCCTCTTCACTGATGGTGTCGCACCCATGTCAAGACGACGTGGGTGTGGGATCCGTACCGGATTTGATCAACTGACTTTGGTTACTTTGACCAAAATCGACGGAGAAATCTGGGCAAATACTAATGATTTCTATAATCAAAACAAAGCGAAGGTGAAATTTAAGAAAATGGAATAACTTGTACGCAGCAATTTCTATGTCATTTCGTTTTCTTTTTTCTCCTTGGGATTTCCTCTTGATCTCGGAATACCTTGTAAGTTTTCCTCATGTCTCATAATTTAGACGCATAACTCTATTGTTAGGTCTTTGGATTTTTTAAAGCTGAACTCCCGCACCCGTATCCGTGCTTGGATCCGTACCCTCGTATCTTAAAATTTAGATCATGAAGGATCCGATCTCTAGATCCACACCTGTATCAGACACCCGCACCTGTCCGAAAAACTTAGTTTTGACAAGAAATATGCTTGAAAACGAGAAGAACGAAGAATAGGATCCCATACTTGGTGAAAGGCTGGTGTTGCACATCCATAGCGCCACCAAAATGTGAATTCCAGATATACATGTAAGAATTTGATAAATATCAAGTCTCAACGCGATATTTCACAAGTACAATGCTAAGAATTTACAGGTTGAACCTTTCAAGTTTATATCTTGGATCTACATGCAGAAGATTTAGATGCGCCGGTGCACATTCTTCTTCACATGTATAAAGAACCATACTCAATACTGACACTTCCTACTTTTGTAAAAATCTAGGGTGGAGGACTCGATAAACTTACGCTAGATAGTTTGTATGATGATGCAATGAGACAAACCAACCAAAATGTGAGCTATAATCCATGGGAACCTGCACCAGCGGTGGCTCCCGTGATGCAGAATGTAGGATATGACCCGTTCTATGTCTCCAACATGGTTGCTGCCCCGACAAATGTGCAGATGGCAGCCATGGCCAACCAGCAACAGGCTTTCATGTTACAACAACAGCAACAACAACAACAACACATGATGATGATGACTCCCCAACAACAACAGACTGCAAATCCCTTTGCCAACCCTTATGGAGCAGCTGCCAATCCATACGGCCCCGGTATGCCTGTACAAACTGCCTATAATCCTTATACTGGCCTCATTTGATAAAAAATCCAGAGAGAACATGTTGCTATATTCAGCTATTGATTTTGATACTTGGAAGATTAGATATGTATCGATTCACGGGGTAGGAAAAGAATTATTTTGTTATATATCTAGGTAGCTTTTCTTGGTTCATTCATTATTTGCAAACATCGTGGGCGCGCTCAATAATTCTTGACTCAAATTCTATCAGTTTTTTTTTTGTAAGATTTGTGATTGTTGGAACATACCAGATGTATTGTGAAACAAATTTGTGTAATGATTTGTACATTGTTTGGATATGAAATCTGGTCTTTTTGTATACTCCATTTTTATTAGGTAATCTTCCTTTTGTTACTATGCATTTTGAGTTCACCTTTTGATATAGTTACGGAATCTTCATGAATTGGATCGTTATTTCGTGGTATTTACACGAGGTTCCTCGTTAAGGAAATCCTCGAAAAGATTTCTCACACCCCTTTTCCATAGTTGGGTGTATGCTTTAGTATGATTTATGAAGGTTAGCCTAGGTTTGGTAATATCGAAAACAAATGAAAAGAGATCGGGTTGCTAAACACCATTCGTGGCATTCTTGCCTTGGCTGCAATCAAAAGGTGCCTTATTTCAATTTGACGTGCAGAATAGAATGTATTTCAACAACGTAAGGGAAAGGGGCAAAAATAAGTTTCTATTCATCCTCTTTGGTCTTTTTTACGTAACACTCTCGGCCGCCCAAGAGGACTGACTATCTTTCTCTTTATACGCAATATCTTGAAAGGCAAAGAAAAAACATCGGATCAACTGAGAGAAATCCTGAGTAACGAGAGAGATTCTCCACACGAACGAACAACCGCCATTCAATTGCAGTGCGGTGCTCTCAAAAAGCTCAATCCTCTATGGTTGAAACGAATAGATCAGGAATTCGACCTGGGATCCGTCCGTTCCGATCCTTGCCTACTAAACAGTTTGCACCCCCGGATATGTATGTTGGGAGAGTTTGTAATGAATGCTTTTATTAGTACTTGAAATAAGCTTTATTCCTCCTGGCTAATCCACCGAGAATGACTACATAATGGAATGTAACCAACGTTTATTGGTTAAAGCAACCTCAAAGATTTAAGACCAAAAGCGAGGATGGTACGAGCAAAGTAGATCGTGCACCTGTCGTGTGACCCGTTAGTCCTAAGCAATGTCTTGCGCAAAGCGACCCACTCAGAAAAGGCGTCTCCTTATTTTCCTTGTTGAAGGCCTATACAAGAATTCGAAGCCTAAAGGGTCATTTTCTAAAATCAAAAACGTAGAAAGGCCCTTATGACTTCGGATTCTTATAAATTCAAAATTTGAGTTATAATTGTTACCAAAAAATAATTAAAAGTCAAAGTAATCTCTTTTTTTTTGTAGGGAATATTTTAGCTATATATATATATATATATATTAATAAAATTAGTAAATATCGATAAAATAGTCAAGGAATGGAGATACACTCGATTAAGTTATTTTAAAAATGGTTGTTTATGTATATTAGTAAAAAAAAAATACTATTAATAAATATCAATAAAATAGTAGAGTGACATGTTTGGGTGATTTGAGAGTGACAAGCTCAACAAGAGGAAATTGATAAAAACAATACTCTTTTAAAGCAAACAAATAAATAATTTTTTTTTAAAACTTTACCCCACAAAAAAAAAAAAGAGAAAAAAATTAAAAAGAAAGACAACAAAAAATGTCAATTCAAAGAGACTAAATTGGAATAGGTCCTACTCACCTTCCTTTGATAATAACCTTCGCAATTTAAAATTGAATTAAAATCGATAAATTAAATTAAAAAAATTAATTTATTAAAAAAGAATTATCGATTTAGTACTTTTGATAATATTTTTAGTTTTTTAAATAATTGATTATTAGTTCTTAACAGTTTTGAGAGTTTTTTAACGGGATAATTAATAATCTATTAGTAAATTAAATAATTATATTTATGTTATTTTTGGGATGTAAAATCTTAGAATTAGAGTTTATACTTTTATTTCCGTCTATATCTCAAACTTTTTTCGTTATTTTACAAAGTGACAACGTTTGCATTTGAGCAAGATGCAATCTATTAACTCATTTGCATGGTTCATTTGGTTTGTTACCTTGTTTTAAAGTGATTTTCAATGATTTTTTGTGTTATATCTTAACGGTTAAATCAATAAACAAACTGATTGTGATGATCAATAGTCGATAATTCAATATTTTAATGGTTCTATGATGATTTAGTGTGTTTATAAATCGATAATGATAAATAATAGATCAATATCTTAATGGTTCTATAATAATTTTAGTACGTCTACAAAGTACAAATCGATAATCAATCGAACCGAACTGATTGATACACAACCTTATTCTCTAATACAATCAAACTTTTTGATAGTAATATCCTTCTTTGGAATATGTTTTTACTACTATAGTAAATAATAACAAAAAATCAACTTTTTGTTTATTTTATTAAGTATAAAACTTAACCTTAATTATGGCAATATTATTATGATAAATAGTTATATTATGAAGAAGTCTCATCATCATCATAATAATAAGAATATCTATTAATTTTAATTCTTCATATTTTCATACTCATTTTAATTTGATTTTTATAAATAAACTAAATTATTTTATACGTAAGAATATTATGACAAGATTTTTCAAAAGTCAAGAAAAATTAGTTACTCAAACAATACATTATATTAATAAATTCATTAAACATATATAAATATTAAATTTAAAGTCCAATCTTATCATTGGAAATTGTTCATTATAAAATTCATAATCTGAAAATTGTAATTTCTGATATAAAATATTATTGTATGATTTATAATATTTATTTTCTTCTAAACGAAAAATTAAAATTAAATTAAAATTTAAAAGTTTTAAAAGGAGAAAAAATTGCAGATTGAAGAAAGAGAAAATAAAAATGTCATCTTGGTTCTCTCTTCCTCTTCCAAATCCTTTCAAATTCGATGACGACGACGGCGCCGGCTCCGGCGGTGAAAAACCCTCATCACCGGCGGCGAAGGGTTCCGATCCAAATTCATCCGGCATAAAGGAAGACTTCTCAGCCATCTCCCAGACTTTCTCACAGCATCTCCGCGGGGTGGCTGCCTTTCTTGCGCCGACATCGCCAACTCAGTCGGAGCAAGAATCTTCAGCTGAAAAATTTAGTGGAATCAAGAGTGATTTAGTGGAGATTGGAGATAGCTTTAAATCGGGTTTATCTTTGTTTTCTTCACACAAAACTGTTTCAGAGATTTCCAAGTTGGCTTCCAATTTTTTACAGTTTGGTGATGAGTCAAATCGTGAAAATGCTGAAGATGAAGATGGAGATGACGATTATGATGATGATGATGATGATGAAGAGGAAGTTGTGGGTATTACGGATGACGTTGTGGATTTTGTTAGCACAATCTCACAACGGCCTCAGTTGTGGACTGATTTTCCACTCTCTCTACCCAGTGGTAAATCCTGAATATGTTGTTTTAGTTCACTTACTGTGCTAAATGAGTAGTATTTCTTGGTGATTAGTATCTTTGATTGGTGATCACTTGCTGAATGTTCTTTTTTGAAAAAACAATTGAGTCTTGGTTAGCTTGCGTTCACCTCGGCTATTTAACTAGATACTTACCACCTCCCAGCACAACTCCCCGGTAAATGTAGCTACCAGGGCTTAGGCAGATTGAACATACTTCTTGTATAAGCTGGGATTTGAAACCATAGTCTCCAAGGTTTGCACTCACTTACTGGCCACTAGGTGACACTCTTGGGTGCTAGTCCACTATAGCTTGTTAAAGGAGCAATTTTTGACTGTAGGGCGAGAGTAGTACTAGGATGACTGGATGAGTGACCCCATGGAAGTCCTTGTGTTGTTGCATCCCTCCTTTGGTTATCACAAAAGGAAGGAACAATTTTTGACTGTTTTTTTAATGACATGGGTTGGTGACAAGTTGCAACTTGACTAATCCAGCTAGAAGCCTGTTGGGTAAACATCCCCACTATGACTTGAACAAGTGAGCTCACAAAGAGTCAGGACTCTTAACAATTGTTATTCCTATGCTAGATATTGGCTGACGTCAATTAGCATATGCCTCAATCCACAAATCGTTTGGTGTTGGTTACATGATATTGTATATTAATTTTGCTCTATTCATAGAGATTGATAGATGGCTGCTAAAAAACTGTCTGCAAATGATGCAAATTGTTTCCTGTTATGTATATTTGGCCATTTGGGTACTGTATTTGGCATATTATAGTGTTTCATTGTCACCAAGAGTTGCAGTATGCGTTATATACTTTATATTGATATGATAATGATGGTGATTTGATCCTTGACAGTTGAACACTGCTATTAGTTGTTATCTTCCAATACTATGTTGTTTGTTTACTCTTGGCGTGTGTGTTTCACAGAATGTATTATAGTAACTAGTAAGGTTTACATTTTTTTTTCAAGCCTATGGTTTTGTTCATGATTTAAGAGGAAAAGTGTGGTATGGTTTTTAGTCACTTCCTGATGTTGCCGTTACCTTATTTTGTAGAATGGTTTGTATACAACAACTACGACACCTCAGACCCAAACAAGATGGCATATAGATGATTTGCATATATACTTCAAATAACATGCATGCAACCAAATTTGGCATTACATATACTCACAAACGGTTAGTAAGGGAAATTATACATTAATTAAGGCATACAAAAATGATTAAGCTTTTCTGTGGGATTCCAGTCCCATAGAGGGAGTGTTGGACTGCCCCTGTTCGCTCCGTCCCCTAGATAAACAAGAAAAGGAGAAATGGAAATTATCATTTTTTTGGGCTAATTACCAGACCTAAGCTATGCTGAACTTTTGTCAATAACCCCCTTCCATCCAGACCCCGTCAATGGTATAGAATTCAAATCATGAATATGAATTTGATATCTTCCCTTCCTTTTCTTTGCCAATTTTTTCTTTTAATGAATTTTTGGAGCTGAAGATATTTTGTTTTGACCTAAGAAGTGTATTAGGTAAGTGACTTTGCGCGTCTACCTGACAGAATGTGTTGGCAGATTGTAGCATGCAACAAACTTCCTAAGTTGACAATCGTAATGGGTTATTCATCCATAACCTTTCACATGCATCAGCAAACCAAGTGGTTTTTGCATGCGCGCTGGACTGTATTCCTTAAGAATCTCTTCTTTAATCTGTTTTGATAGTGGTTTTGTTAGTCAAGATATCTATAACATGATAATTAATGTAAAACATAAACTTGACAGGCTGAAAGGGAAAACAAAAGGTAGACTGTGTTTGCTAGTTCTTTATGCCTGCAAAGTAGAAGAGCAGAAACCAAAACTTAAAAAATAAAAATGTAATTAGTGAATTTGTGATTGCCATTGGGGTTTTAAGTTATAGACAATTGATGGTTACTGCACATATGGAAGAGGTGACTTTTTTTAAATAACTGTGGTATCCGGGCTAGTTTATGCGTACCTCAACTATTTCCACGGTATACTTGCCACCTCCCACCAACAACAAGTATCGGGTATCTTTGCCCATCAAAGACTAGGGCACAGATGGGAAGAAATCACCTAATTTTTTTTGTCTTTGCTTGGATTTTAACCTGAAATCTCATGGTTCACAACTCACTTCGTGGATCACTAAGTCCACACCCTTGTGTGCTGAAGAGTAGATCACCTTGGGTGTGAGCGGAGGAGAAGGTCTGGGGTGGGATACCAGGATTTGTCTATTTTATTTTTGTTTTATTTATGTTTTTGTATGTCTTAATTACACATAAACTACATGTGTTTGCACAACTTTTCTCCATGTTTCTTGCGGCCTCTGATTGATGGTTATCAATTTTTCTTGCAGATTTTTCCATGTCTGATAGTCAGAAAGAACATGTGGCATCCATTGTGCAGTTTGTGCCTGGACTTGAGTCCTTGAGGCAGAAGGTTTGCCATGAATTATCTGATCTGCAATTTTGGATGATCTATTTCGTTTTATTGCTTCCAAGGTTGAACGGGAATGACTTGGAGCTGTTGTCAACTCCTGAGGTAAGTTTCTCTCTGATAAGCTAATATATTGAATGACGTTTGCTTGCAATTCTTTTATAAATCGTGAGCAGACAAGAGACCGTTAAATTGAGAAAAATCTGCAATCCTGTAGATTGAAAACTACATGCACTGTGGAATGTTCTTGACCCATATTTTGCGTACTTTAAGTCGTTGGTCGAAGGTTTAGACCAATCGCAATAATCACCATCTTGCCGCCTACAATTGATGACTGGCTATTATATAAGAGTTGACCTAAGCCCATGTGCAGGGTCTCAGTACGGTTCCTACTAAGAACTTGAAGCCCCTCTCTCTCTAAATAGAAAAGAATGCATTTACAAAGAATAAAAGACTCTTTCAAAAAGCCACAAATTCACATTTATTTTGTCTAAAAATAGTCCCAGTCAAGTATCAAATACTTGTTAAACTATATGAAGAGAGAGAGTACCAAAAGGAAAAAAAAAAAGTTTAGAAGTTAATTAGAAGCAATGTTGTTCTAAGCGAGAAGTTCCATGAGGCTTGAAGCGAAAAGTGAGAAGTGAAGCGCATGCTTCTTTCGATTGAATCACACAGTAAATAAATAAAAATCAAATCAAATTACAATTAACATTAGAAATTCATATATGAAATATACAATATTGCTGATATTAATCCAACTCCTTTATGTTGGGATTTAGTTAATCGTTTCTCATTGTGTGTCATTATTTGAAGTGCTTATTTCTCTAAAGAATGAAAGAAAACAAAAATACTTGGATGGTGATGGGGTGGTTACTGGCGGCAGTGAGGGAGGTGGTGGCGGTGGTGGCTGTGGATGATGGTGTGTTGACGATGTAGGGTGTGGGGGTCGGAAGGAGGGTGATTTTGAAAGAGGAGAGCAAAAATGGTGGAAAGTCGACCACTAGATCTGGATTTATTTAAAAAAAAACGACCAACATGTTCACTATTATCAGTTGGTTTAGATAATTTTTTAAGAATACTGACGGTTAATCATTAAAAAATACTCAGTGGTAAATTTAACAACCATTTTGGTCGTCTTTTTGGACTGACTGGGTCGGTCGGTCGGTTTTAGTACTTTTATCTAACAGTAGCTTGATGTCTACTATCATTGTTACACCTGGACAATTCGGAGTAGACCTACATGCCGATGCCATCTGTAGATAATTCATGGAATTGGCAAGTTACAGCATTTTGCAGAGTATCTGTATAAATCATGGTGGGGAAAATGTACAAAGTATAGACTACTAAAGAAAGATCCAAGTATTGACTTTGCATTTGAGATTGAGGGAAGAATGATGTATTCTACTACCCGTGAAAGATAGTTCTGTAAGTTATAGTGTAGGCTTCAACTGGCTTGAGTTCAGTAAATAATAGTGTAGGCTTCAACTGGCTTGAGTTCAATAAATAATAGTGTAGGCTTCAACTGGCTGAATTCAGTATATAATAGTGTAGGCTCCAACTGGCTTGAGTTCAATAAATAATAGTGTAGGCTTCAAATGGCTTGCCTCGCGAAGATCCTAATCCTCAAAGTATGCTCTTCCCTGTATGGCTGTGTACTATCGACTTTCTTAACCCAACAGCTCTTCCTCCCTGAAATGCCCAAGTGATTGACTTTTCAGGTGGTTACAGCGGCTTACATCTGATCCAACATGTTGGGATAAGAGATGATCTAATCACTTATTTTCCAGGGGGTTGTTTGGGAGATGTTGGGGTGGGGTTGAGGTGTGTTATTCCATGGAGAAGATGTGGAGTTTTCTTGGTCATGTTTGTTTTTCCCTTTCCTCATATTTGCAAGTGGTAATCTTTTGTTGACTGTTCTTGAATGATGATTTACTATGACATGATCATCGTTTTCAAGAAAACAGCCCCTCCCTAAGGTCTGCGTACACCCTACCATCCTCACACCCTACTTTTAGGATTACATATGTTCTTGCTATTGTTGATCATCTTTTTCAAGTTAATTCGACTTCTGCTGTAGATTGTTGAAGTAAGGGAGACACTTCTGCAGCAGTTGCAAAGTAAGAAAGATCCACAGCCAGAAGAATCTAAGGACTCTGAGACTGTTGATGCATCTGAGAAGGATGTCAAGGTCAGTGGACAGCACGCGTCTGAAAGTAAATTGGAAGAGAAAAATATTTCAGAGGAGACAGCAAATGTCTCTCAAGATAAAGACAGTTTGTATGACGAGAAACGTCAAGAACAGTCAGAAGATGAAAAGACCAAAAGTACAATCTCATATGCTGACAAGAACGAGGACGACGTTTCTTTCAGTGATCTTGAGGATGATGATACCGATCTATCGGATAGTAGACAGCAAGTAAGCAAGCCCACACACAGAAAGAAAGTTTCCTCATCTAGTGAATCCCATGAATGGATTCAACTAAATGAAAACTCTAAAGCTCAAGGTAGTCAACAGAAGGCTGGCCAATCTATTCACCGGGATAAAGATTCCGAAGGCGAGGAATCCAGTGACTGGCTCACTGTTGATGATGTTGATTCAGACAGTTTGGCCACCAATTGATTCCTCTAAACTCTGTAAATGTTTCTTTTGTTACTCTCATAAATTTATCACCTTGTAGATTTATGTTTGTCTTTGAAAATAAGTCAAAACAACCCACCCCCAAAAGTAAAAAAAGGAAGAAAGAAAAAGAAATAGAGAGGTCAGTTGACATGAGTTTACATGTCATAACTGACCCTCCTTGGTGCCAGAATTGGCAGAAATTGGTATTGCTGCTTGTTGGTTTGATTCACTTTCTTGATAATGTATATGATATTCTACTGTTTTTTTCAGAATGCTGTTATTTTTTTAGATTAGTGAATTTACCCAACTACTTAAGGGGCTCTTTTTTTTTTTTTAAAAAAAATCGAATGTATTAATGTCTTGCAAAAACATGACCAACTCTAACAAGTTTATCTTTGACCATAAGTTTTTCATAGTTCCTTTTAATATTTTGAATTATCAATTATTGACGTATAGTACTCTTTACAGAATGTACACCAAAAACAAAACAAAATACATTTAAGCTAGAATTCCTGCAGGTTGTTGTCCCTATTTTCAAAACATCTATCATTTCTCTCTCCATATAGTACCATATACAAGGAGGTATTATCCTCCATCTTTCTCTCTTTGTAGCCTCAAATCCAGCCTCCTCCCAATTGAAAAGAGTCTCATCAATCTTACTAGGCATACTCCATGAAATGCCTCTGAGATTAAGGAAAATCTGTCACAGTTGAACAGTGAAATTGCAGTGTAGAAAGAGGTGTTTTACTGTCTCTGTATCCTTACCACATAAGGAGCATCATATTTATTTTATATATATATTTTTTAAAAGGAGTTGAGAATAACACTAAAATAGTAAAGGGTCATTTAGCTACTCCTTATCCAAGTATTGCCAGTTGATGTACTCTTCTTGTTTTTTTTAATGAAGATATCATAAAAGGCATCAAAAAGGTGCAAAGAGATTGCAAAATATACAAAACTAGAGAGCTAACAAAGCTAAAAAAATGTCCAGCTTCATGTTGTAGCACATGTTTTCAAATTAAAATAGAATGAAAGTCATACACAGACTTAAAAGTACCTAAAATTTCAGGTAGGAAAAGTTCAAAACTTTGGAACTCAAAGAATGGAATACTTTCAATGTGTTATAGGATTTTATCTCTTTCAAATAAGATGATTTGTAGACCAATCACTACTTTCCAGCAAAATTGGTCTATGATCTAAGATAACCAAAAGTTGGGATAGAGTTGATTTATAGAGCCAAAAGTATCATTCCATTCATTACAGATTAGGAATCTAAATTTCTGCAAGCTTGAGCATATTCTTCTCCATTAAACCAGGTGTGGCAAACTCCCTGTTAAGGGAGATCAATCAATTCCATGCCCTAAATAAAGTTAGAGAAAAGCTACACATAGCGCTTGACCTTCGTACAACAACATGCACAGTATAATCCCATAGATGGAGTCTGCAAAAGGATAGAGTGTATGCAAACCTTATCCTTACCTTGTGCAGGCAGAGAGGTTGTTCCTAAAATACCTTTTGCTCAAGTGACAGACGTCAAAGCAATTTGAAAAAAAGAAGAAAACCTTACATAGCAAATAATACGGAAAGCATTACATGGCATTCAGAAAACAAGAAACAACAACAATAGTCAAATAATACGATAACCAGAGCTCAAGAAACAATGGGGAGTAACAGATATAGGACAAGACTGCTGATATAAACAGGGAAATAAGTATGGTGATCTTGACCTTGGTATGCAATTAAATCTTTCAGATTCATAACTGCATACATTGAAATATCCTGTACCACCCATTGATCATTCCATAAGCCCTCGACTCCCAAAATTCTAATCTTTCCCGATCAGAGTATGGCTTATAAACTCCAGTGAAGGATGTCAAGCTTCCACTTTTGTACCAGACTTTCATCAATCATAACTCAATTCTCATCATTTCACGATGATTGATCCTTACAAAGCGATCATACGTGTCGAAGTTTTGATTTCCATTTCCCTTCAACAAGGAAGGAGAATAGTTGAAAAAGTATGCTATGTGCAGACTGACTTGCTACTTGCTTTCTTTGAGACTCTTTTTACTACTTAATACATACCAGACATTCATCAATCATAACTCTTCTCGTCTTCTCACCATGATTCGATCCTTACAAAGTGATCATACTAGAGGTTTGATATACTTTTTAGACATACTCATGGATTTTCCTTCCCCATCTGCATATGTTACCTTGCGATCTGAAGCTGATTCAAGAGCTCACATATCCATCGGAGATACTCATCATTGATTTTTAACCTGCTTGTGAATCGATGGACATACTCGATTAAGAAAAAACAAGTAATTATGGCTTTCGTCAATGAACTATTAATTCAAAGGACTTCTCACCAACAAGTGCAATCAAAATGCAGGCAAGAGAGTCCTGTGTTTTTTGTTTCAAAGAAATCTTTTTCGTCAAGTGGTTTCTCTTTCTTTTATGCTGAACTAATTAAGTACATGCGGGCATGTATCTATTATATAGTCATATATCCTTGATTTCGATGTACTGTTTCATATTCTATAACGTATAAGATAATACAGAAATTCTTGCATAAGTATGCATGTATCATTTTATATTATCTCGAAAACCAAATGTTCTATTTATAATGCAACACTTTCTTACCAAAACAAAACATTGCATTGATATTGAACAGTTTTTTATGTTAGATTTTTCTTTTCAATAAAGGAAACAAAATAAATCTTAAGGGATGGAAACTAGTGCATTAACCAAGTTTAAATAATCATACAACCAGCATAAACACATATTACATTTTGATCTTGTTGATTGAGAATCGTACCTGTGCTTTGCCGGTTTTTCTGTCCCTAATAAGTAAATCTGACCATGCCGGTTTTTCTGTCCCTAATAAGTAAATCTGACCACGTCCTATAGGGATCATCGAATCAATATCTGAATTTCTGAAAGAGTTTTCTTAATGCTATTACTTCAATTAAAGATCGAGTCAAAGGAGCACTCAAGTTTAAAGCAAATGCACCTACAGAATGACGGCTCCAGAGGTGCTGCCACATGTGCCAGCACTGACGAGCGTTTCCAGACAAAGAGGGGAGGAAAATGCTTGCTGCCAACTTGCCAGTCCTTGATCAATTAGTGGAGCATTCTAAACCTACATCAACAATCAATGAGGCACAGATATTTCAACAGCTAATTGAATAGCCATTCTCATAATACACAGTTGTAGTTTTTAGTTTGGGGTGCCAATAGTAGCATAGTTGCTTAGTCGTCCTTCCGCATACAGAAAACAATATAGGTGCTTTTCATGCAGCCTTTATCAGAAATGTACTAGACACACCTAGATGCTCAAGGAAATGCACATATGATCACTTGGCTTTAGAAATAGGACAAATAATTTTGTTTAATTATCTTGTGCATTGAATAAAATCCTCATTTAAGTTGCTCAAACTCTCCAAAATTGTTGCCACACTCGTGTCGGAACCTCCAAAAAAGAGCACTACTTTTTGTGGATCAGACACACGCTCTTCGACATTTTTGAAGAGTACAAGCAACATAGAGATTCTCACAAGTCATGGAAGGTGAACAAGACAACCACTACTTGTTTCAAGGTTCTTACATACCAAATACTAATAAGCTATGTTGCTCGGACTCTTGAAAGATGTCGATGGGTGCGTGTCGGATCCTCCAAAAATAGTGTATTTTTGAAGGATCCAACACGGGTGCGGCAACATTTCTTGAGAGACCGAGCAACTTAGCTGATAAGTACATTAACCATCTACAACACCAATAAGATATGAATAATATATTGCAGGTGGGTGGGGGGGTAGGGGGACGGGAAAAGGAAATTAAGAAAATCAATAACACAGCTAATTAAGTCACTAAACAAAGCAAGTATAAGATGCAGAAAAGCCCGTTCACAACAAACAATTGTAGACTTCACATGAAGGAATAAGAAGAAAGAAAACCAACTACAGAATGTCTCAATTTACTCCGCTATCCATGAACCTGACCAGCTGTCCATATGCATAGTTACAGCTTCAGATGTCACTGAACAATTATCGAAGAATCATTTTACTGTTGATTGAGTTTACAAGCTAGTATCAAGACCTCCTTACTCTTTTATCCGCAGGATTGCATGAACTTGCAGCAGCACGGGAACTAGACTGTGGCCTTGGAACTGGGTTAAAGGTGAATCCTGTCAAATTACTTGGACCTTTTTGAGAGGGTATGGGGGGTGGCACTGGAATTGGCAGGCAGATGATATAGAGGAGATGGTTGTGAAGAAAAACTGTTATGGGTAGGGGCAGAAGATGGATAAGGAAACACTGATCCTGTAGGAAGAGGCAGCAACATTCTCGAGGTTGAGTATTCAGGCGGAAAGGTCTTTGGTGGTTCATTTGTTCTTTCATTCTGAGCATCTGGCGGCAACCATTCAGGCATATCATCATCATAAAATAAATTCTTCTTACCCGAGCTATGAAACGGAACCATCGGTGAACCATATGCACGAACAGGAACTGTCACTGGAATAGCATGACTTTGGCTGTAATGCTTTTCTTCCATTTGCCTAGAAGCAGTGACCAGTTGACTATAGTCATTAACATTTCTAGCTAGGGGCATCTCTTTACTGATCGATATTACTGACCTAGGAATAGTCATGCAAGATGAAGGTGCCCCAAGTCTGGTGGGCTGTTTAGACATATCTAAAATTCTACTTCCAGAAAGTTGAAGCCTATTGCCAATAATGGATCCATAGGAATGATGGGAACTTGAAGATATTCCACTAGCAGTTCCAAAGTCGAACTCAGGGAGATCTTCATCATCTGGAAATGCCATTTTTCGTTTTGATGCATTGGACAGCAATGATATTACAGGTTTTGGGAGGTTCCTGCTTTCCTTGGGTGGTTCATCATTTGACTGGTGCACAAAAGAAGCTTCACTGCTCGACAAGTGCCCTTTAGATCCCCAAAGATGCGAGCCGGAAAATTCAGATTTTTTTTGCTGAAAAGTTGGTGACTTCACACCTGAAGCTGTTAAAGTTGTCCTGCTTGCAGAATCAATACCAATATTCTTGTTATCAGTGACATTTGCTTGTTCAATATTTGAGAAAGAGCTCAGTGGGGCAGATGGGTTTGAGTTCTCAACTGATGGCACAGATAAAGAACCTTGTCTCCCACCTTGCAACATAGAAGAATCAGATGGAGACTTTTGAAGCTGCTCCTGCAAAGAATTAGCCTTTTCCTCAGAATTTTTAAGAACAGAAGTCAAAGCTGTTTGACTTTTCTGCCATACAACACAACCAATCATCAACTGAGAGTTCCCTTCCACAGCTGCCGTTCCCTTCAAGAAACCATATTTTTCAAGAACAATGAAAACTGCATTGATTGGTGGACACAGGAAAATAGTAACATCTGGAGAGATCTTTGCTCTACCAACTTTGCCACGTCTCATATAATCTTTAGCGGCCTAAAGAAGACAACACTACCTTAAGCAGGGGAACATTTACAGAAACAATATTTTCATTTATTGGTAGGAATAGCATTTACCGCTTTCATGCCCTCGAGTTCTATTACAGAAGCTCCCTCCTTGAGGCAAATAGAAACTACCTGAACACAAAACAATTTACTTAATAATAAATCACACTAATACAGACGATGTATCTGAATCATCTGATCACGAGAGCATATAATCTATAATAGCCTTATTGTGCCTTCATACACTAAATATTAGTTTTTTTTGCACTAAGGACTTGTAAAGCCTTTTAACAAGGTGGGGAACCTCCAACTGGACATTGAAAGCATATAGAATTTTTATTTTTATTTTTTTCTAGGAAAAGGAATAAAAGAAGATGGTTCAACTTGGTAGATGATGGGCTTGCCTCACTACCCTTCTCCACTTAAATATCTGGCTTTTTCTCTGTGGAAGGTTTGAACAAAAGCATGAGAATTATTGCAACAACATACCTAGTGCAGTTCCGCAAAGTAGGGTCTAAAGAGGATAGAGTATATACAAACCTTACCACTAACTCAGAGGTAGAGAGGCAAGCATGGAGAACTATTATGAGACGTAAAATATTCAAGTCTAACTGTTGAAGATTCAACATTATAGTAGCTGATGCAATTACATTTCAATTCCAAGGAAGTTAGGGTAGAAAAAACTGACTCGGAGACTTGGAACCTTGCCTTAGTAATGAATCAAGGGAAGCTCGTCGAACTTTTTCCGCCGGCGGAAAATTCCACATCCGTGAGTGTTTTTCATCAGCAGAAGAATTCCTCATTTGTGAGCTATTGGGGATCTATTAGGATTCCTCATATGAAAGGATTGATTTTACTTGCCTCATACTCGCTTCAATATGTCCACTCAGCATTTTCATTTTGTTTCAAAGAGTTCACTTATTTTCAAAAAGGAGTAAATTATTTCCTTAAGAACTTACCCCTATTTAGATAAGTGAGTTTTTATGTAATCAAGAAAATTAATTAGATAATAGTTAATTAAGGGTAGTTTAGTCAAAAAATTTCATAGTGAAAAGTCAAAAACACACTTAAAGTATCCTAATTTTTTCGAGTTTCATACTTCAATTATTAGGTGAGCAAGTTCCCTAACTAAACTATCAGCAAATGTTTATCGAAACACACCTCGTTACTGACTAGACCAAGTATTCGCATACAATGGCTTCTAGGCACGTAACAACTTCATTTTCTCATAAATTTCATCCACATGATATATGTAACAGCTATATGACCTGACCCATTAATTTTGTATTTTTTTTTTTAAAAAAAAACAATTATTAACCCTAAGCTCTTCCATTCATCATTTCTCAAACATTTTTCTTCATTTCTTCTTCTCTGCTGCAGATCTTCTCAACCTACTACTTCATCAATTATCAGCAATCTGCTTCATTTTCTTCTTCTATCAGGGAGAATCATATTTTCTTCTACTTTTTCATTAGTTATATTTTCTTCTCTTCTTCTATCCATATGACATCAAGACCTCTACGATTTGAGCAGAAATTTAAGTAGCTTTAGCCCACTAGAGTGGACTAATAATATTGTTTTTGAGAAAATGTTGTATTCCTCAGCATTAAGGATATGTTGGAGACCTCCGAAAAATGGACTCCAACAAGAGAAAAAAACAATAAGGCTAATAGATTACAAAGTACCTCTAAAATCCAAAATTTGTGCAGCTTTTTCTATCCCTTCTTCTTTACACCAAATATAAATAATAGTCAAGCAATTCCATTTGACTCTCTATTAAATTAGCTTTGTTTTCAAAGCATATGCTATTTCTTTCTTTCCAAATAGACCACCAAATGCATGATGGTATTATACTCCATTTTTTCATAGAATTTTCCCCCCCTCTGCTGATCCAACAACTAAGTAGATCTGTTGTATGCCCCAGCATAATCCATTCGGTAAGTGTTAGTCCTAAAAGAAGGTTCCACAATTATATTGTCACTCTATAGTGAAGGAACAAGTGGTGGTTGGTTTCCTGAGTCTCATCATAGGAGAGCACCAAGAGGCAATATAGAAACCTCTGCTTTTCAATTTCTCATGTGAGGAGCATGCTCTTCTGGCAACCAACCAAGAGAAACACTTTATCTTGGTTGGAACCTTGTTCCTCCAAGTCTGCTTCCAAGGTCCAAGCTTACAAACTGCATGCTCTTTCACCTCCTTAATATATAGCTTGTTAACATAAAGGCTTTAATATCTGGAGTGTTTCCACCCAATAGAATCTTTTTCTGCCAACAACCCATACAGAACATGTAATAGCTCAGCCACTCTACCAATCTCCCAGTCATTTAAATGCCTTCTGAACCCAATAATCCATCCATGAGTAGACCATACCTTAGCCACTGTTTCTTCCAGATTGGTGCACAAGGAAAATAAGTTTGGAAATAAGAACATCAACTTGGGAAGCCATCCGGGCCTGGGGCCTTGTCCCAGGCACACAACTTGTCTCCAGGTCAAACAGAAACTTTTCATCATTCAGTTCGCAAATGTTGATTCCAAAGGCTTTCTTCCAATTAGTTGATGACCATATTCTTATGTCTGCTAAAGTTGTCCTGGCAAAACCCAACTAAGCATCTAGATAACAGATCACCCTCCTGGGTACTTATTTTAACTAGAACTTCCACCTTACTAATAATGCTTTTGACCTCTGCACTGCATAGGTTCCTGGATTGCCATTTACCATCTCATAAAGCATTAGCATATGGGCAATCAGCAGCCACCCTTGTACTGGGTATTTCTCCTTTCCTTTCTTGTATTTAATAAACCTGTCAATCTTCAATGCAACATCAACCCACCCCGCATTCAATGCCAACTCAGGAATAATTAGGCCTGACCTTCTCCCTCTATATACAGTATGATGCTTATGAACCTCCCATGTATATTATGTTTTCTCGTGCAAAAATGCACTGCCTCTTGCTCAGCTAATTTCCACCTCCTCGTCTCCTTTTTTTCTTTGGATGTTTCTATTAGACAGATAGATCCATTCCAACACCTTTCTACTCATGGACAATTCGTCTCCTTTTTTTCTTTGGATGTTTCTATTAGACAGATAGATCCATTCCAACACCTTTCTACTCATGGACAATCTGCGCATCATCTTTCTGCTTCTCTCTACCCATTTGTACCATTCAGCTTTCTCAGTTTCCCATCTGGTGATATCGAAAGACTTGAAACCAGCATTGAAATAGATTTGATTCTCTTCCATCCTACTAGTGGTTGATTTATCAATAATCACAGTGGGTGATTATTGTTGGCTATTTTTAAAAAAAGGGTTGATTCCGGTAGAGGATGCCAGAAAAGATGGGCTCCTCTCTACTAAGAAGTAGGAGAGAGAGAACATTGTGAACTATGTCTGGGAGTAAAAATCAATTGACTTCTTTGACCTTGTTTCTCAACACCCTCATGCTCGCAAATTGTTCAAACTTATATTCTTAGAGAAATAGAATAATTATAGCTAAACTTAGTTCTCCAGGGTATTCGACTCCGGATTTAAAAGCTGGATTACATTCACAGCAACCGCTTGTCCTTTTCGAACGAGTTTTGGTCATGAACAAAATCAGAAAAAACTACAATCTGCTCCAACAAAAACTCCATTAACACTGAAATAACAGGCCTCATATACATCATCCAACTCCCCGTTGTACTGCATAAGAAGCATAACATGCTCCACATGTGCAAATTCATTCACAGCTGCGCCTTGCCAAAAATCTTCTCAATTGTTGGATTGATTTTGTTTAGAAAATGCATTCATGTACATGTATCTATTATTTTTGCATTTAATTCTATTGATAATGCCCACAAATTACGTTAAGTATCCATGTAGTGATGGTAACTACCATATAGTAGTTCATGTTATCTATTAAGAAAGCTTTAACAGACAATCTCAAAACTGATATGGTTACACTATTTCAAGGTTATTATTTTTTATAAACGTGTTTTTAGGGTTATCTTGCTATTAGAAACACTAATGTTCTGGCTACATGCAATTTTGTCCCTGTAATAAATTCAACTTTCTGGTTATCAAGAAAATATCACCTAATAAAGAATGAGGAGTATTGTTTTGTGACTTGAACAATTATAAGTAGGCTCTCATTTAGTAACTTTGATTGCCCAAGCAGCCAAGCATATTTAAAATCAAGTATCCACTTTAAAATCCCCATAAGGTCACATTTGATAGAATAAGAAATTACTACTTCTCTTCTTTTTGATAAGAAAGTATATTCTATTTGGTTTAAGTCCACTTTGAATGCATGGATAGGAGCCCACTTCATGAACCCCGTTCATCACTATTCTCCATCTTCTACATTTCTATTTTAGAAGGTTACTACTTGAAATTTCGAGAATAGTTTTTTTAAAAAAAATTGGCAATAAGTTGAAACTTCAAGAACAGTGTTAAATAGTGGTATTCTTTCTCTCTTTAACTCAGTGTATATATGTGATGTCTTCAAGTAGGATAGTTTTGGTTACTAGTAGTTTATGGAAGGTGAAGAAATTTAAAATGCATTTTGCACATGCCACTAAAGGCACATTGGTTGCATATAGCTAATTTGATTGAAGCAGAGCTACAGTTTGGAAGTAATGTCGGTGAGTGTTCTTTATACTGTTACTGGTGATAGTGTAATGACTGGTCAATGTTGTTTGAATTCAGAGTCTAGCTACGCATTTGAATGGCTTAATGGTTGTCCAACTTGTCGAGAAGAAATTTGACAAGAACTTACTGCTAACCTCTTTCAGATAGATTTATTCAGAAGGGAAGGACCTGCATTAGTATCTCAATAATTTAAACATGGTTTTGATACACACTCCATGTTACTGGCAGACTTCCCGGTACTCAAAATGAATTGTCTAAGTCCTCTCCTTTAACTCATTGTTTATCTCGTAATAGTTCAATTCGCCAGTAAAGCTAAGCTCCTACTGCTACTCCTCCTTTGTCCCTTTCAGACAACAATTCTGGCCGCCTAAGAGGACTAGCATCTTTTTCTATATCCACAATAACTTGAAAAGCCAAGAAAAAAAATCTACTCTGACAATAAACACGTATATTCATCACATGGAATGCCACACTCAATTGTTAGCGATTGCAGACCAGTCTTCAATAGAAATTTATCACATGAGCTCAAAATATAGATAATTTATGTTGTCACATCATCAAGTTGACGACCTTAACATAAGAAGTTTCAGAGAGGTCAACTTGCTTTTCACTTTAGCTTCATTTATTTTAGTATTGTTACGATGGTTCAGAATAATAATATGATTGTTGATAGTTGACAAAAGTTTAGATAGGGATATTTCATCCTTATGGATTTATCAGCGGTTTTATTTTCTCAAATTATCTAGGTTTAATTTTTATCAAGACTTTTTGGCGAAAAACCTAGCCTGGATACTAGTTTAATATTAATGCAAGCAAATTAGAAATACCAGCTTTTTAGCAATAAGGATTCACCACTTGTTTACAAGCAGATAATACCAGCTTGGTGTTGCCTTGCTCACTAACATTGACAGGCTTCAACGGATTTATTAAATCAGCAGAATCACCGGTAAACCAATAAGCATGCTTTCCAAATTTAACATATAAAACATTGTTAATCAAGTCAAAGAACTCTGAATGATTAACATTCTCATCCCTTTTTTTCTAATTCCAGAATATACACCTAATTCTATAGTAGATACTTCAATATTTGGCTAGGAAACCCACATGGATATATAGAACTGGATCAATGCCCTATTTGGTATGGTATAAAAAGTTTCTTGGGTGATATCAACAAAAGTCATTTTCTAATGTTGGTTGCATAAAAAATTGAAAAAGGTTTTCAGAAAAATATTTTCCAGAAGATAATTAACCATTTTTTACAACAAACCTCAGTACCAAGTGGGATCGACAAATGAATCTATATCCTTTGTGCTCTGTTTGGTCTCATTTGATTACAACACTTTATAGTTTATCTTTCAAGACAGATTAAGAGCTCTCTAAACTATAGGTTCTCCAACAGTCACATTTTTCCCTACAACTACAATGCCATATAGATCTCAAAACAAACTAAAAAGACTTCAAGCAAATATTGAACCTAATGTGTGTGTTACCCTACTTAAAACTAGACGAGTTGGTCTAACCTATATGGATCTTATGCTTCTTTTGTTTCGCAAAATGCGCAGAATTCTGGTAGACTAAGTCTAAAATAATTTACACCACAGCTCTCTGTAATAGTACTCTTATCAGTTGCCTCTACAAGATTAAAGAGGCATCTAGAAAATGTTTTTTCTTAAAACATGTAACGTAAGAAATAGTTTTGCCATACCCAAAAAAGCCTAAATATAAAGGATACTCATGTATAATATATATCCTTATTGTAATCAAAAGTTGGATAACATTCAAATGAAGTGTTGTTCTTCTAATGGTGGTTGTACCTCCAAAGGCCTAGTCTAATATTAAGAAACTACACCCCGAAAAACAGGATATGGATTTTGAGTTCCATAGATGTATGTAGAGGTTGTTTAGCATCTTCAGTAGAAGTTTTCATAGAGGCATCAAGATAAGCCTTGTACAATTGAGATGAGTGTTGGTTGTTCAGTACAACGTTACCTGATCATTTATATCGTTATCAGGAAACAAAAGATAACCTGACATTTTCGTATCAAGATTGTATGTCTCAGTTCAGTTCTATTGTTTTTTGGGAGTTCTTAAACGATGATTCTGCTGTATCATTCTAAATCCATAATTTCTACCAAGATCCTTATTTGAGTATCGTGTTAGACAACTAACAGACAGCAGCTACCATCTTTGCCAAGAAGACAGAAAACTACTAGAGTATCCAAGTATGTTCATCTTCTCCAGATAAGCATGCCAACTCAACAAGGACTGTTAGATTGGATGGAGGGAGTATTTAATCAGTCTGAAGAACTTAAAACATTTGCAGAGGAAAGTGACAGTAACAAATAAGATACAATTTATGGATCACCAAGTTTAGGCAGCCAATAAACAGGTGACTTCTTCTTCTCTTTTTTTCTTTTTAAGGACCGAGGAGGAAGTGAGTAATCAGAGACTAGCGAAATGCATCACATATTTAAAGTAATGTTTCATGCATCTAATTTTCTATTAACCATTTCATCTTTCTACTTTTCAGCTGAAATCTCAAAGGAAAAAGGCATATTTTCTTCTTCCATCTTTTTCTGAAATTTTTTTAGGCATCTACCACAAATGAATCATGCTAGCTCTGCATATTAAAAAGCCCAGTTTAAGTAACAGAACAAAGATAACAAGTCTTACAGTTAGTGTCCGACTGCCTGAACTACGAAGATCTCTGACGTATGTTTTGAAGTCAACGAAATTTACTCCTTCTCTAGCTTCAACAAATTCAGACCACTTGACATCAAGCAACTTCTCACCGCTACATAAAATTCATCATTCATAGGGTCAACAAAATATAGAGGACACCAATAATTATCAAAGAAGAGACAGAAAGCAGCTTGCCATGCATGCAGGTCTGTAATGCTACAAATCAAGTGAACAGACGTAGATCCATCAACATCACATATTAAGAAGATCGGCGCAAGAGCAAGTCAAATTGTGAACAAAAACATGGAAAATGGAAAGCCCTATAGAATATGCTCAATAGTAGAGGCAGCTAAAATAAAGTCATTAAATAGGTAACCATGAAAGATGAGAATCTTTCCTGAATACAGATAAAATGCCTGCCAAACTTCATACTGAAAGAGCCATCCTACTGAACAGTCGGTAAAGACTAAACATATCTAAGGAAATCTATTAGAACTTAGAACTATGCTAACTACATTGAATCAAATTGACACAATGCAAGAACATAACTAATTAAATTGAACGCACATGAAACTACCTAGAGTAGAAGAGATGTAAAAATTCCCAAATCTGTTCTGGTGGACAATTTAGAAGTAAGCTCAGTGTGCTTGACATATCATAAAAGGTGTCACGCAGGAATTCTACGCATCTCTCCAATATAAAAGACCACACAAGCTCTTACTACACATCCCACTGACACAATTTATTTTTTCCCTTCTCTTAACTGCACTCAACATGAACTGGAATATGTGATATACCTTAAGATAGCTCCCCATTTAAGCATTGAGATTTGTATGATTTTATGAATTATGCCTGAATGGACAACTATCAAACACAAAAGAGCCAGATATCTTTCAATTGTAAGAGGCACGAAAAATAATTTCCCAGAAAACCCAACAAAAATAAAAATAAAGCTGTGTTTTGAATGTATGAAATGAAACATGGTGTTCTTTATATTCACATATTTCAGATCAAAATAAGCATCAAATAGGGATATGGTGATGCTACTCTCGGAAAGTTGACAGTAGATAGATACTGTGTGGTTATAGATTGATTGAAGGATGTGTTTTGATTGCTCGTGGACCAAGTGTTCAAGCTACACATGTATGGTGAGTGATAACCTTACTAATGATTGTGTTTCGACAACTTAATGAAAGACCTAATTCAAACTCTTCAATAGTTGAGGCGCTGATACATGTTCTTAATGTCTTTTTAAAAAAAAAACTGGTAATGTTCAGTTCTTAATGTCTTAACTAGGTCATCAAAAGCTTAGTTATCTTCTATCCGTGTACATCATAACAAAAGGAGGACTCTTCAGCTAACACTTATCACAAAAATGATCAAAGGGAAGATTGCCTGGATATTGGCCAGTACATACACTACATGCAGGTAACAGGCTACCATTTTTTAGAATTATAGGAATGTTCTACAAAATATTTTTTTTAAAAATATTTTTAAGAAAAAATAGCAACAAGTTCTAAGGTTCTAGAGCATTCCACCAAACTGTAAAGATATGGTATCTAGACCTAACTTAACCCCAATTAGCTCATGAGGGGAGGATTGCCCAAGTCCATATAAGCAAACCATTCCCCAAACAATGTGAGACTTTAACCCACTCTACCCCCCCCCCTTTTCACGCCCAGGCCCAACTGGAATGTGGATTAGAAGCACATACAGGGATGACGGAGTAGATACCACGTAAAGATATGACACTTCGATTGGATCTAACTCAACTCTACAAGTTAGCTCATGAGGAGAGGATTTGTAACACCCTAGATTCGAGAAAGGACAACATATCAGAAGTTGCAGGTGCCACAAACGGAGGCCACCTACAGACTGTAGGTTGAGCCACGGACCGTAGGTGGGATCCATGGTTAGTCACCTCAACTCCACCTAGAAAGTTCAGTAAAGGCACGATCCACGGCCGGACCTACGGACCGTAGGTTAGACCACAGCCCGTGGATCGTGACCCTCAACACCAACTCTCTGAAGTCAAACGATGCCTTAACGGGACGGACCGTCGGTCAGGTGTGTCGATGGCCCCGTCAGCTTTTAAGTTAGGGTCATTTTGGTCTTTTGCCCTATGCGTTGGACACCTAAACTACGTCGTTTAACCCCTAAACTACGTCGTTTTCGTCAATTTAAGCCTAGAAGCTTGGTCAAAACTTACCCTAAGCGATTCATTCACCAAAAATTCATCAAACTTAGAAAAATAGGAGAAAGAGTCGACCAAACCCCTCAAGAACACGCAACAGGTTTTCTTCCATTCTAGCCCCGAAATCGAAGGAATTCTTTGTAGATTTCCTCACCACGTATGTGGGATTTCACTAGTGAGTTATCTTCATCCACTAGGTCCCTAGAATTATTCTTAATTCTCTATATCTTGCTTAGACCTAAGGTTTTTATAGTATTTGTAATCAGATTATCATGTTTTGTGGAATCACTTTTTAGTTACTTGCATGAAACTCAAAACCCTAGTTGTGTAGATTCTCTTAGATAATGAATTACACTTGATAGGTCAGTTAAACATATATATATATATATATATATGCTCTAGTTTCGAATGTTTCATTGTCAGTTCATAAATGTTGCATTCTCAGATTTGCATGTCAGAATATTAAGCTATCTAATATTTAATTATGTTGTGTCATACACATTTCCAGTTGGGAGTAGGCTTAGCACCAAGTTGGACTAGGGTCCAGCGTACCCTCATAGTCCCAATACTACGTACCCATGTAGGTTTATAAGTCCCTCTGTGGGCACCAGATTTAGAAATCACGTCAGTTATGCCCTCTCAATATGGCATATACATCGGACTCCATGTTCAGCTCACATGATTTTATGTCGATTAATAGTAGCTTCCACAGTCGGATTCTAGTGCATTTGACCAGGTTTTCAATTATATTTCAATATTTAGTCTCAGCATGTCATGTTTATAAGGAGTGCTTGGTTCAGCTTACATAATAGTAGTACAGGTTGAACCGGAAGAATTTAAATGAAAGACCATATTTTTGACAAAAACTAAGCAAAAGGCAATTGGAAAAGAGGACCCACCTAGAACCCAACACAGACCGAACCACCTCAACCATGAAGATGCAAAGCGAATTTGATCGTCTCTCTATTCTTCAAGCACACTTTGTAAGAGTGCCAAACCTATGTTCATAATCCCCTCGACGCTAATAACTTGACGAGATGAGGAGGTGCATTTTTGGAACTATCACAAGTCCAGCCCATTGCTGAATCAAATAAGATGATTTTTTATGCAACCTCGAAGTTGGAGGAGGTATTGGTTGTTAATCCTTAAAAGCACAATGCACTTTGGTGTTGGGAAATGCACATACATCTCATGCATTCTGCCTATACGGACTTGGACAATCCTTTCTCATGAGCTTAATTTTTGTCAAAACTATGGTCTGTCATTAAATTTTTTCAAGTGATATTTTCCAATACTGATTTGTGTAGCACCGTGCATCTATTCAATGACTACTTTCTCATTTCTCATTTGTATACCACCCCGCATCTTTTTTTGACTACTTTCTCGTATCTGATTGGCGTGTATCATGCATCTTTTCGGTGACTACTTTATCAAATCTAATTTGTGTAGCACCGTGCATCTTCCCTGACCACTTTCTAATATTTGAGTTGTGTATGATCGTGCGTCTTTCCGATGACACCTCGGTGACAAACATAAACTTCTAGTGGTGTACCAGGCCCAAATTAATTGCAAACTAGACAACATCAAATTTTAGTACTTATGACCTTGAGATTTACTACTGTTTTCAGTTTCAAAAAAAAAAATACTACTTTTTTGTGGAACAAAGGATGGCATAGATCATTTATGGGATAGGGGATTGCAGAACTTTGTTCAACCCCAGATTTGTGGCAGATTTTCCTTGATCTCAGAGGCATATCTTGGTGTATGCCTAGCAAGATTGATGAGACTCTATTAGCTGGGAGATGGCTGAAGTTGGGGCTACAAACAGAGAAAGATGGAGGATGATCCCTGCTAGTATTTGGTGGACTATATGGAGGGAGAGAAACGAGAGATGTTTTGAGAATAGGAACAACAACCTGCAGGAAGTTAAGCTTAAGTGTATTTTGTTCTGCTTTTGGTGTACAAATGTCTACTCCAATGAAACTGAGTCAATCATAGATGCTTTAGGATCCATTTAGATTTGGTTCAGTTTTTTGGATACATTATACTTCCTTTCTGCTTTTGTAAATATGGTTTTTCAGTACTACCTATGTACTATTTGAAATACAAATGTTACCTGTTTCAGAAAAAAAAAAAAAAAAAATTTGTTCAACTCCCCCCCCCCCCCCCCGTTCCTCCACTAACTCACTTATCGTGATCTCTATTTACCACTCCTTGTTAATTCTTTTCTCAAATCTGATTTTTTTTCTTCTACTCCAGTAATTCCTGCTGCTATTAAGAATGATTGGATTTTCTTCAACATAATCATTCTCTTTTCCTATTCATGCTCTCTTTCTTTATTTGTTTTACCCGAATCTAAATCTCTCTCAATCTCGCCATATAGTTACAGATCCCTTCCTCGTCTCAGCATGTATTCAACGTCCTCAAAAATCCATATCTTCTGACTCTTTTCTTATAGTTCTCTTTACCTTCCATAATCTGTCCAGATGTTAAGCTTCCTTTTTGCTTATGCACCACTAATTAATTGCTGCAAGTTCTTAACTCCGACTTCAATATCAACATTCCAGCAGCTTCCCCTCCATGCAAAATCATTTTGGAATCAGCTAACTAAATTATGCTTGGGTAGGTCCAGTATATAACAGCAAAAGTTAAGTAGTTGCCAGAATCCACTTGGGCTTAGGAAGAGCAAGGTTAACTGTCAACATCCAAGCATTCTTTGGTTTCTCCAAAAACTCTAAACAACAAATTAGTCCCAATCTCCTATCAATTCTTTTTTGGACAGACATCTTCTCCACTCCGCTTTTTAATCCATTATTTCCTTCTTTTCTTTGTTTGCTTAATTTTCTTAATTTTTTCTAAGATATCATTCCACTCTGGCTTTTGGGTTGGAAATTCATCAAAACTAAATACAGTCACAAAGCAATTTAGTAGTACTACCGCAGAATATAGAAAACAATAAGATCAACATGCAAAGGAGCAGCATTTCAGACATGATTTAACCGAGACAATGGGGAATCTTTTAACACATAATTTGCCACATCAACGCCAAGATTAAACTACAGCAGACAACCCCTCAATAATATAAAGTAAAAACTTAGTATTACTTCTAAGGTAGCTTGCAGATTTAAGAAGTTATAAGCAAAAGTTGAAAACCAAAATGAAAAGTAAATGGAAAGACCTTCTGAAGAAAGCCACCACAGAAGCGGTAATAGATGAACTCAGCTGGAGAGATCCTTCCCATAGCTTTTCAGCCGCAGGAGACATCTTATTAGACGGTAACCTACTCTTCTCATTCAATCTGTGAGAACTATGGATTGACTTATCTATTGATTTCACGTCCTTTTTCATATCACCTTCCATGTGACTTGTTCCTCTACTTTCAAGTGTGTCTACACGATTATCAAAAGAACCAACGGAACTCTGAGCCTTGGTATGCAATGACTTTCCACCAGCCTTTTGGTCAGTAGAAGCCGAACCCCTTAAGAGAATATCTCTATCCCACCAACAAGGGATATTACTTCCAGATCTGTTTGAACACTTAAGACTTTGATCCAAAACACAAGAATTTCCAAATCTATTGGCTTCTTCAGGGCAGCCTCTTCCATGAGAAGAAGCATATGAGGAATGGTGCTGAGAAGAAATCTGCTCAACTGCTCCAAACTCTCTCACACCTCCAGTGGAAACATTATGCATTTCGAATGACATCCTAGAGGTGACATCAGGGTTCCCAGAAATCAAATATCCCTGATGGGGATGAATCTGAGATTTTCCAGTATACGAATTATCGGATTTTGAAGAGGATCTACCAGTGTCAGCTTGTGCAAGCATGTTATTTGTCTGTGATACCCAATTTAGCGAATCAGGTGCCTCCCCAATTGGAAAATCATATTTCCAGAGTGGATGCTGGTGCTGTGTAGATTGCAACTGCATGCATGAAGGGTAATGGTTTATACTTTTAACTTCATTTTCTTGGGCCTTCGAATTACTAGTGTATCCTTCGACACTGTTCTGATAATTAAATTGATGCTGGAAACTATCTCCATGAGCAACCATTGAGGCAGACTTTGATTGATTTACAGTTGACTCAAGGGTGTTTTCTTCTGTGGTGAATAAGAGTGGACCATTCTGTTTTAGACTTGATTCTGGAGTCCAGGAAAATTCAGGCAAATCAACTGGCCTCGATATCCTTTGACCCAAATGTGTCCCACATGAAGCAATGTCGTAGCCTCCAGATGAAGATGGGAGTATTTTTTTTTCCATCCAAGCTTTCCTTAAGTAGTAATAAAACAAAACTTTTATGACCAACAACAACTGCTCGCACAGTTATAACTCAATCCTGCTCACTAGCAAAATAAGATCAATAAGATAAGAGAACAATCAGAGGAAAACAAACAAAAGTCATCTACAAGCACTTCAGAAAGCTAGAAATAGTATAAAAGAACTAAGGAGAGAACTTAAACTACAGCTGACAAAAGAAATTAAGGGTACATGTTAGAAGCTTTATCTGAGTGATTATTCACCCCCCACCCACCCCACCCCCACCCCGAAAAAAAAAATACATTCCAATTTGTCCATAACAATCAGTAGGTCTTTCTACAACCTTTTTATCTAATCTGACAAAATAGACTTCTGAAATAATTTGAAGGATAATGATGATATTTCCTTGTTTCAATAATTTTATTGAATAAAAAGGAAAACCAAATCAAAGTTAGATACTTTGGGAAAGCCAACTTCTACCAAGAGAAACAAATAAGATGTAGCATAATTCCAAATATTGTCTATGGCATACCTCAACTCAAATAAGATGTAGCATAACTCCATCAATCATTTTAATTAATTGAAAGGATCAAAATGCAATTGGCCACGAAATGTAGACTTTAATAAACTAGGTAAGGATTCTTTAGATGATACCGCTTGTACTTTGAGGAATTTTGGTCAAGAAAGAGCTGGTTTCCTACATTACGAGCAACTTCCCAGGAAAATATTAAATAAAAGAATTATTTTCACTGCTTAGTTGATTGAGCTAAATTATGTAAAAAGAATATTATCTACAGATCGATAAAGAAAGATATACTACTGTCCCATGGGGATGACCTAGTGCTTGAAACATGCCGTACAACCTGCAGATCCAGGTCAGAATTCCAACTATAACACTCAGTGTGACACCATTTACTCCACTCCTGATGTGTGGGATTAACTTGGCAAGCTTTACTTGTGGACTGGTCAGGCTACCCAGGGGATTAGTCGAAGTAAAAACAAGTTGGACACACCATTGATATACAAGATAAAAATAAAAATAAGGTAAACAACTTGGCCCGCAAAAATATATAAGGTAGTCCAACCCATTGACTAAATACAACTTAGTCTTGACTGAGCCATCCGACCACAAAAAAGGATTAAACTAGCTTTGCCAAAGGGATAAGTTATTGCAATAAAAAAGTCTTTTGGTTTTTGTTGAGTAACAGTATATTATTCTTTTATTTATATTATTTTGAGAAAGGAAAAAAAGATAACAACAATACATTAATCATCAGCACAAAGGCTATGCCGGAGCCATATTTACAATTTCAAAAAACAAATGTGTGACATTGTTCTTCTTAAAGGAATTTAAGAATTCTAACAGAATTTCAGCTTCCTTTGCAAAGTTCTCTTTACACCAAAAGCAGTCTTTTTTGTCTTCAGTTGATTTCTTCGCGTTTCTTTTCCAAGTTTATCATAGGGGATATTTTACAGTAATGAAGTACAGTAGTATTCCAGTTTATCACAAAGAAAGAGGTGGTCTGTATAGAGGAAATCTGCAAGATGAAAATTATTTTGCTTTAAACTGTCACTAATGAAGCTCAAGAGGAGATGAGGGGGTATTTTCTTTTAATTTAATGTGACACGTGTGTCATGCTCCCAGTGGTGTGTTATGGACTCCCCAAGTTGAAGTGGTCGTAAGTCATCTAGGGAGATCTTAGTTACGAAAATGACAAACTAGAGCGTGTAAACAAACAAAGGTGTAAAAAAAGTTCCAGCAAGTTGGACGGATAAAGTATGCATTCAGCCTAAACTAAATAAAACAGACTTCATTCTGCACCGGAAGAGCAACTTGAATCTCAACCAAATCATATCCAACTCCTCTCACTATCTGATAATTGTGCATGATGAGATCCGTTGACCCCCCAACCATGTTTACCAATAGCTGTCCAACCAGACATCTAGATGACCCATTCAGTATCTTTACATATTTGATTCTGCTGGATGAAACCAAAACACATCCTACATATTTCTTCTTTGGTTCCAAACAAACACAAGTTGTCCATTGACATTCCAATGTTACCCAGCATTCAGCAATGTAAGTTGTCATTTTAAGTTTATGGTCCAACAGAAACTAAAAACCTTAGATCACCTCCCAAGGAATCTCAATATAATCAATTAACTATATCTCAAACCCAAACCAAACTAATTGCTATTGTTATCATTCGGAAAAGACAAATAGGGTCCTCTAAAGAAACTAGATGTTACAAATATCACAATTATCATTTCACAGACATACAAAGTCTCTATCCAGACTAAATTTACTCCTTGAAAATATTGGAACTAATATAGGTGAAAGACAACTAAACTTTAACCTTGATTAGTTGGTATCGCGTAAATGGATCATTTGCTTCTATGGTGTTCTGTTCTTAGCTAAACTGGCATTGGTTTTTGAGAAATAAAGGGTTGTCTGGACCAACTTCAGTTGATGTGTATTTAAGTCTACTCCATCCACTTTTAGCACCTTCACTCATCTATACCTACTGACAAATGTATTGGCGGTTTATACAAGAAATGGAGAAACCATTTTAGGCCATCTTCTCTGAGTTTACCCTCCGTGTTTTTACTTGCAAGTTGCACCCTCCATTAGAGATCAGCATTTTAATATTGTATAATCTTGTCAGAGAAACATGCATCTTAGGATCCACATTTCCACAACATTTATCCTATGAAAATATTCTATTGTTCCAACATTCACTTTCATAATATATTGTTAGTCATACCGTCGTCAGATAAAACTTGTCTTGCGCTTTGTTAAGTATAATTGTATCATATAATTATATGTTTTAGTTATAAAAAAAAAGAGGTAAAATTTCATTAATAAGTACCAAGAAGGTCTACAAAGTACAATAAGGAACTATCATATAATTATGTGTTGCACTTCCATAACGCTCCTCCATTAAGATCATCCTATTTTAAGTACGTCTGTTACATCTTCATTTATCACCCCATTGTCCCCGAAAGAACGAATCTAGATATCTAAATTGTTTGCACTTAAGCTTCACAATCCAAATGGCATACCCAAAAATAAAATGAACAAAGAGATGGCATTAGAGAAAGCTACACGATTCTCGAACAAAAATGATAGCACTACAGAAAACCAACCAGCAACCTAGAATCAAAGGGACAAAACTCAAGCAATCAAACAAATCCATACCTACAGGAAAGCATGTTTTGGGCCATTCAGAATTTATAGAAGCAGCATAATTTGTACAAGTGAGCTGTACTTATTAAAACTTAATTTCTATGTCACTGATATCTAATACTCCCTCCATTTTCAATTTATTCGACCTACTTTCCTTTTTAGTCCATTTTAAAAAAGAATGACTTTTTTTCCTTTTTAACAACTTTTTAATTTCAACTTTCCACGTGAGAACACCAAAAGATTAAAGGGCATTTGGTACATTTAACAAATCTTTAATTTTAGACCACATGATTCAAAAGGCGTTCTTTATTTTCTTAAACTATATGTCAAGTCAAAACATGTCCCTCAATGTGAAATTAAAAAAAATGGAGGGAATATCCAAAAACTTAGTGCCCGTTTGGATGAGCTTATAAAAAGTAACTTATAAGTCAAAAGTAGGGGATACCTCAGACCCTTTGGGTTGACCCATTGGTTTGCCTTTTGGTTCAAACTCATCACACCGAGTTAACCTAATGCAGGTTACCTCTCCTATATGGTTTGCGAGATATTGCATACAGTTTGTCTTTTGTCTTTTTAAAAATAAAAGTAGAGATTTTAAACTTTTTTAGCCTAAAAATCCGTGCTTAAAAAAAAAAAAAAAACTTTTTAAATTCTCCAAACAACTCCAAAACTTTAAAAAAAAAAAAAGTGCTTAAAAGTCAATAACCACCTAAAGCTAATCCAAATACCCCATAAGTCATTGATTATGATATTTTTCAATTTTATAAACTACTAATATGATGATGTTGTGACAATGTTCATCTAAATTTTACACTAATGACCACTGTTTTAAACTCTGTCTCTTACTCTTTACTTGATTAATACTCTAGATTTCTACATTAACAAAACCCTCATTAAGTTTTTGCTTTTAAAAAAGCTAACAAAAATTTAAAAACAAAAACTTACTGAGGGAAGCCATGAACGGAGATGGTGTAGCAGTAGCAGCAAGAAGCTGTGAGAGTGAAAGAGAAGAGACCGACACAGAGCAAAACGAAAAACTGAAAAAACTTTTGCATAATACATGGAGTTTTCTTCTATTTTTGGACTTTCGTAATTAGGGGTTTAATATATGGTGCAGTCCATGGGTGACTCTTCCTAAAAGGTCTTAGGGTTTAAACTAAGAAAGTTTTTTCGAACAAGGCTTTAAGCACTACGAATTTAAAATATTAAAATTTTAATATAGATATCGAATATGAGATACAAAATTAAACCAAATCTTTGGATTGCTAAAAAAAACGTTAAGTATATAATATAAATTAAAAAAAAATCTTATATATGATGTAGTTTGACGTACTAAGATTTTAAAATCAATACTAAAATGAGTATTGTTATAATTAAATAAGTAATACTATACTTGTTGTATTTCTATTAATATATATATTATTGATGTATGTGTTGTTATTCGATATCAATTTTGATATAAAATAACACATCAAGTATAATATAAGAAATGTGTGTTTAAGCCCTAAAGTGAGGTGCAAAACATGTTGAGCATTTGTATCTAGGTTTATAGGTATTTTTGTGTATTATTTAGGCTTTTAAGATATATTTTTCTTACTTATAAGTGGAATTTAAACAGTTAATTTCCACTTTATAAAAAAAAAAAAAAAGAACTAATTTCTTTGTTCATATAATTTTGTTCATGTTTATAATTATTAAGTTCAACTACACATACAAATTTATAAATTTCTACATTCGTATTTTTTTTTATATGTGCTTGAAGTGTTAAAGAGTTTTTTGCATTTTCACTTTTGATTACACTAGATTGCAAAAAAATAAACAATGACGGAGGAAAATCACATACAACTCTGAAGCCTGAATCTGAATCTATTCCTTTAACACAACTTTTTTTTTAAAAAGGCCCAAAACATGGAGGTGAATTTTGGTAAAACAAAGTCAAATGATTTACAAGAAACAACTAAAGCAGAAAACTGAAATAGCAACTAATCAATGCAAAAAAAGTAACATCTCAGACGATAAAAAATTACCAAAAAAGATAAAATCAACTAGTAGCAGTCAAATTAAATGAGGAACAACACAGAAAAGGATTAATAGAATGCAAGAAAAGTACAGAATCAAAAGGGAAATCAATCGGTATACCTCATTCGACGACGGCGGATTCTAGGGTTTGAGACTTGTTTTCTGAAAAAGGAATTGGTGAATGTGAAGTGAGAATGAGTTTCTGGTTAAAAAGTAATTTTTAAAATTATAATACAAAAAAAAAGGGTTCACATTTCGAGAATATCAATAAATTTAAGAGTTATTTGACCGTGAAGGTTGATACAATTATTATTTTGTCTTACTAGAATGGCGTTACAAATCATAAAGAGATGTTTGAATATTTGTGAATTTAATTGAAATTTTGATTAAAATTAGGGGGTGCAAAAATTATTCTGATAAAAATTACATCATTTTAATTGATTTATATTAGTTTATTGGCTCATATCGGATCATTCATAGGGTAGGCCAAGTGGCTTATGAGTTAGAGTTTTCATCGGGGCTAAAATCGATACATCTGGAATTTCGACGTTATTTTTGCCGAAATTTTTCATGGACATCCGTTAAGACCTTAGCTATGGAGTCAGATAGCCCACACGGCCAAAATGACTCACTTTAATGGTCAAACGAGTCTCGGAGCAAGTAAACCCCATATCTTGCCGATTATCGTGTGTTATGGTCCATGAAATTTTGGTGATCCAGAATTTCGACGTCATATTTACCAAAAAATTTCATGAACGTCCATTAAAACCTTAGTTATGGAGCCAGTTGGCCCACACGATCAAAACAACCCATTTTCAAGGTCAAGCAAGCCATAGAGCAGATAAACTTCCTATTTTGCCGATTTTCATATGCTATAGTTTACCATCTTCTTTGGTGATCAGGAATTTCGACGTTATTTATGTCGAATTTTTCATGGACGTCCATTAAGACCTTAGCTATGGAGCTAATTGGTCACCACGGCCAAAATGACTCATTTACAAGGTCAAACGAGCCCCAGAGAAAGTAAACCCCTCCGCCCCCCCCCCCCCCCCCGATTTTCGTGTGCTATAGTCTATGGATTTTTGATGATCCAGAGTTTCGATGTGATTTTTGCTGAAAATTTAGATATACATCCGTTAAGATCTTATATATAGAGCCACTTGGTCACCACGACCGAACCCCCCCCCCCCTATTTTGCAGATGTTTCTCTACTATAGTCCATCGGATTTTTGGTGATCCAGAATTTCGACATGATTTTTGCCAAAAATTTACATGGACGTCCGTTAAGACCTTATATATGGAGCTAGTTGACCACCACGGCCAAAACAACCCATTTTAGATGTCAAACGAGCCCTAGAGCACGTAAACCCTCATTTTGCCGATTTTTGTGTGCTATAGTCCATGAGATTTTTGGTGATCCAAAATTTCGATGTGATTTTTGCCAAAACTTTACATGGATGTCCGTTAAGACCTTATCTATAGAGTCACCTTGTCACCATGCCTTAAACGACCCATATAAGAGGTGAAACGAGCCACAAAGCAGGTAAACCCCATATTTGTCAATTTTTGTATGCTATAGTCCACCATTTTTTTTGGTGATACAGAATTCTGACGTGATTTTTACCAAAAATTTACATGGACGTTCGTTAAGACCTTATCTATGGGTCAGTTGGTCACCACGACAAAAAACGAAAGGTCAAACGAGCCTCAAAGCAGGTAAAACCCCCATTTTGCAGATTTTCGTGTGCTATAATCCACCATCTTATTTGGTTGTCCAGAATTCCTACATTTTTTAAGCAAAAAATTACATGTATGTTCGTTAAGACCTTAGTTATGGAGTCGATTGGTCACCACGGCCAATATGACCCATTTACAAGGTCAAACGAGCCCTAGAGCAAGTAAACTCACTATTTTGCTGATTTTCATGTGATATAATCCATAGAATTTTTGGTGATCCCGAATTTCGACATGATTTTATCCAAAAATTTACATGGACATCCTTTAAGACCTTATCTATGGAGTCAGTTGGTCACCATAACCAAAACGACTCATTTTAGAGGTCAAACGAACCCTGGAGTAGGTAAATCACTCATTTTATCAATTTTCGTGTGTTATAGTCTACCATCTATTTTGGTATTCTGAAATTCCGACGTGATTTTTGTCAAAAATTTACATAGACATCCGTTAAGACCTTATCTATTGAGCCAGTTGGTCACCCCAGCCAAAACGACCTATTTTAGAGGTCAAACGAGCCAGAGTAGGTAAACCTCCAATTTTGCCAATTTTCGTGTGTTATAGTTCACCATCTTTTTTGGTGATCCGAAATTCGAATGTCATTTTTATCAAAAAATTACCTTTATGTCCGTTAAGATCTTAACTATGAAGCTGATTGGTCGGCATAGCCAAAGCGACGCATTTTCAAGGTCAAACGAGCCCAGAGCAGGTAACTCCCCCATTTGCTTATTTTCATGTGCTATAGTCCATGAGAATTTTGATGATTCGAAATTCTGATGTGATTTTTACCGAAAATTTACATGGACGTCCGTTAAGACCTTAAATATGGAGCTAGTTGGTCACCATGGCCAAAACGATCCATTTTAGAGGTCAAACAATCCTAGAGCAGGTAAACCCCCGATTTTGCCGATTTTTGTGTGCTATAGTTCATGGGATTTTTGATGATACGGAATTGCGATGTGATTTTTGTGTAAAATTTGCATGGACATCCGTTATGACCTTATTTATGGAGTCAGTCGGTCATCACTGCCATAGTGGCCCATTCTAAAGGCCAAACGAGCGCAGACCATATTGCCAAGTTTCTTGTGCTATAAGCCACCATCTTTTTTTATGATCTGAAATTTCGACGTGATTTTTGCTGAAAAATTACATGAGTGTCCGTTAAGACCTTTTCTACAGAGTCAGTTAATCATCACGGCTAAAGCGGATCATATTAGAGGTCAAACGAGACCTAGAGCAAGTAAACCCCCAATTTTATAAATTTTCGTGTGTTATAGTCCACCATTTTTTGGTGATCCAAAATTCTAACGTTTTTCTTTGCCTGAAATTTACATGTATATCTCTTATGACCTTATGTATGAGGTCGGTTCTTCACCACGGCCAAAATGGACCATTTACAAAGTCAAACAATCCCAGAATAGGTAAATACCCCATTTAGCCGATTTCTGTTATAATCTATAAGATTTTTAGTGATCTGGATTCTGATGTGATTTTTGCCAAAAAATTACATGGACGTCGTTAAGACCTTATTTATGGAGTCAATTGATCACCATGGCCAAAATGACCCATTTTAGAGGTCAAATGAGCCAGAGCAGGTAAACCCCCTACTTTGCCGATTTTCGTGTGCTATAGTCCATGGAATTTTTGGTGGTCCGAAATCTTCGACGTGATTTTTGTTGAAAATTTTTATGGACGTCCGATAAGACTTTATCTATGGAGCCAGTTAATCACCATGGACGAAACTGCCCATTTTAGAGATCAAATGAACCAGAGCAGGTAAACCCCCAATTTGCCAATTTTCGTGTGCTATCCACCATCTTTTGGTGATCCGGAATTTTGATATTTTTTTGCTGAAAATTTACCTCTATGTACGTAAGAACTTAGCTATGGAGTCGTTTGGTCACCACGGACAAAACGACCTATTTACAAGGTCAAACGTGCCTAGAGAAACTACCCCCCCCCCATTTTGTCAATTTTCGTATGTTGTAGTCCATGAGTTTTTTTGTGATCCGAATTCTGTCATGATTTTTGCCAAAAATTTACATGGACGACCGTTAAGACCTTATATAGTGATCCATTTGGTCACCACGACAAAATAACCCATTTTAGAGGTCAAACGATCTCAAAGCAAGTCAACCCCCTATTTTGCCAATTTTTGTGTAATATATAGTCCATAGATTTTTGGTGATCTGAAATTTGGACGTGAATTTTACTAAAAAAACTTACATGGACGTCCTTTAAGACCTGATTCATAGAGTCAGTTGATCACCACAGCCAAACTGACCCATTTTAGAGGTCAAACAAGCCCAGAGCAGGTCAACCCCCTATTTTGCCAATTTTCGTATGCTATAATCCACCATCTTTTTTGGTGATCAAAAATTTTAATGTGAATTTTGCCAAAAAATTACATGGACGTCCGTTAAGACCTTCTTTAACCATGACCAAAACGACCCATTTTAGAGGTCAAACGAGCCTTACAATAGGAAAAAACCCCATTTTTCCAATTCTCATGTGCTATAGTCCACCATTTTTTTTGGTGATCCAGAATTATGACGTCTTTTTTGTCATAAATTTACGTAGGTAACTATTAAAATCTTAGTATAGAGTCGGTTGGTCACCACAACCAAAATTGCCCATTTACAAGGTCAAACGAGCCCCGGAGTAGGTAAACTCCCATTTTGCCGATTTTCCATGAGATTTTTGGTGATCCAAAATTTTGACTTGATTTTTGTGAAAAATTTACATGGACGTCCGTTAAGACCTTATCTTTAGAGTCAGTTTGTCAACACGACCCATTTTAGTGGTCAAACGAGCCCAGAGTAGATAGACCTTTCATTTTATCGATTTTTGTGTTCTATAGTTCATACGATTTTTGGTGATCCTGAATTCCGACATGAGTCTTGCAGAAAAATTTACATAGACGTCTGTTAAGACCTTATCTATGGAGCCAACTGGTCACCACAGCCAAAACTTCCCATTTTAGAGGTCAAACGAGCCTGAAAGCTGGTAAATTCCAATTTTGCCAATTTTCATATGCTATAGTCCACAATCTTTTTTGGTGATCCAGAATTTTCGACGTCTTTTCTGCTGAAAATTTACATGTATGTGTGTTAAGACCTAAGATATGGAGTCGGTTCTTCACCACAGCCCAAACAACTCATTTACAAGATCAAACGAGCCCAGAGTAGGGAAACCTCTATTTTTGTTGATTTTAATGTGTTATAGTCCATGAGATTTTTGATGATCAAGAATTTCGAAGTGATTTATGCCAAATATTTACATGGACGTCCGTTAATACCTAATTTATGAAGTCAAGTGGTCACCATGGCAAAAACGGCCCATTGTGGAGGTAAAATGAGCCCAAAGCAGGTAATCTCCTACTTTTTCCAATTTTTGTGTGCTATAATCACCATCTTTTTGGTGATCCAGAATTCCGACGTCTTTTTTATTAAAAATATGCATGTATGTCCATTAAGACCTTTTCTATGTAGCTGGTTGGTCACCACGGCAAAAACGACTCATTTACAAGGTTACAAGCCCAGAGTAGGTAAACCCCCTATTTTGCCAATTTTCATGTGTTATAGTCCATGAGATTTTTGGTGATAAAGAATTCTGACGTGATCTCTTCTAAAAATTTACATGGACATTAAATAAGATCTTATCTACGGAGCGAGTTGGTCACCACGGCCAAAATGACATGTTTTAGAGGTCAAACGAGCCCAGAGCATGTAAATCCCCCATTTTGCCAATTTTCGTGTGCTATAGTCCACCATCTGTTTTGGTGATCCAGAATTCCGACGTGATTTTTATCGAAACTTTGCAAGAACTTCCGTTATGACCTTATCAATTGAGTCTATTGGTCACCACAGCCAAAACGTCCTATTTTAGAGGTTAAACAAGCCCAGAGCAGGTAAACCCCTAATTTTGTCAATTTTTGTGTACAATGGTCCACCATCTTCTATTGTGATCCAGAATTTTGATGTCTTTTTTGTCGAAAATTTACCTGTATGTCCGTCAAGATATTAGTTATGGATCCGGTTGGTCACCACGATAAAAATGACTCATTTACAAGGTCAAACGAGCCTTAGAGCAGGTAAATTCCCCATTTTTATTGATCTTATTGTGCTATAATCCATTAGATTTTTGGTGATCTGAATTTCGATGTGATTTTTGTCAAAATTTTACATTGGCGTCTGTTAAGACCTTATCTATGGAGCCAGATTGTCACCACGGCAAAACGACCTATTTTAGAGGTTAAAAGAGCCCAGAGCAGGTAAATCCCCATTTTGCTAATTTTCGTGTGCTATTGTCCATGAGATTTTTGGTGATTCGAAAATCAGACATGATTTTTGCTAAAAATTTACATGGACGTTTGTTTAGAAATCTTGTCTATGGAGCCAATTGGTCACCACGGTCAAAACAACCTATTTTAGAGGTCAAACGAGCCCAGAGTAGGTAAACCCCTCATTTTACTTATTTTCGTATACTATAGTCCACTATCATTTTTGGTAATATGAAATTTCAACGTGATTTTTGTCGAAAATTTACCTGGGTCGTTAAAATTTATCAATGGATCTAGTTGGTCATCACGGCGAAAATGACCCATTTTAGAGGTGAAATAAGCCAGAGCAGGTAAACCCCACATTTCCAATTATCGTGTGCTATTGTCCACCATCTTTTTAGCGATCCAAAATTTTGACTTTCTTGTTGCCAAAAATTTACTTGTATGTCCGTTAAGACCTTAGCTATGGAGACGGTTGATCACTACAGCCAAAACGATCCATTTTAGAGGTCAAACGAGCCTCAGAGCATGTAGACCCCTCATTTATTGATTTTCGTGTGCTATAGTCCATGGGAATTTTGGTGATCTAGAATTCTGATATCCTTTTTACAAAATAATTATTTGTATGTCCGTTAAGACCTTAATGGAGTCGGTTGGTCACCACAATAAAAAATCCATATTAGGTCAAACGAGCCCAGAGCATGTAAATCCCTTTTTTTTTTTCCGTGTGCTATAGTTCATGAAAAATTTGGTGATCCAGAATTCCAATGTGATTTTTGCCAAATATTTTACATGGACATCCGTTAAGACCTTATGTATTGAGCTAGTTGGTCACCACGACAAAAACAGCCATTTTAGAGGTCAAATGACCCTCAGAGCAAGTAAATCCCCTATTTTGTCAATTTTTCTGTGCTATAATCCATGAAATTTTTGGTGATATGGAATTTCGACATGATTTTTGAGAAAAATTTACATGGACGTCCGTTAAGACCTTATCTATGGAGCTTGTTGGTCATCACAGCCAAAACAACCCATTTTAGAGGTCAAATGAGCCCAAAGCAAGTAAATCACCCCGCCCCCTCCATTTTGCTAATTTTTGTGTGCTATAGTCCATGAGATTTTTGGTGCTTCAGAATTCCGACGTGATTTTTGTTGAAAATTTACAATGACATCTATTAAGATCTTATTTACTGAGTTAGTTGGTCACTACGATCAAAACGTCTCATATTAGAGGTCAAACGAGCCCAGAGTAGGTAAATCCTTTATTCCATAGCTATAGTCCACTATCTTTTTTGGTTATCCAAAATTTCAACGTCTTTTTTGTCAAAAAATTATTTGTATATCCATTACGACCTTAGCTATAGTTTCGGTTGGTAACCACGACCAAGACGGCCTCATTTACAAGGTTAAACGAGCTCAGAGCAGGTAAATCTCTAATTTTTTCAATTTTCGTGTGCTATACTCCATCAACTTTTTTGGTGATCTGGAATTCCGACAGTTTTTGCCAAAAAATTCTGTATGTCTGTCAAGACCTTAGTTATAGAGTTGGTTGGTCACCATGGTCAAAACTGTCCATTTACAAGGTCAAACGATCCCAGAGTAGGTAAACCCTCATTTTGCCAATTTTTGTGTGCTACAGTCCATAAGATTTTTGTTGATCCGAATTTTTACTTGATTTTTGCCAAAGCTTTACGTGGGCGTTCGTTAAGACATTATCAATGAAGTCAGTTGGTCACTACGGCCAAAAACAGATCACTTTAAGGGGTTAAACGAGCCCACACTAAGTAGACCGCTTATTTGCTATTGTTTGTGTACTATAGTGCATGAGATATTTGGTGATCCGGAATTCCAACATGATTGTTGCCAAAACTTTACATGAACGTCCATTAAGACCTTATCTATTGAGCCAGTTGGTCACTACAACCAAAATGACCTATTTTACAGTTCAAACGAGACCCAGATTTGGTAAACCTCCAATTTTGCCAATTTTCCTGTGCTATAATAATCCACCATCTTTTTTGGTGATCCAAATTTTGATGTGATTTTTGCCTAAAATTTACACGGACGTTAGTTAAAACTATAATATTGAGTTTGTTGGTCACCACGGCCAAAACGGCCCATATTAGAGGTCAAACAAGCCCACAACAGGTAAATATTCCATTTTGTCAATTTTCGTATGCTTATAGTCCACCATTTTTTTTGATGATCCAAAATTGTAGTGTCTTTTTTGTCAAAAATTTATCAGTATGTCCGTTAAGACCTTATTTATGAATTCGGTTATCACCACGACCAAAACAACCAATTTACAAGGTCAAAAGAGCCAAAGCAGGTAAACATGATTTATGCAAAAAATTACATGGACGTTCGTCAAGGCCTTATCCATGGAGCCAATTGGTCACCACGGCCAAAATATTCCAGTTTAGAGGTCAAACAAGCCTAGAGTAGGTAAACCCCCCAATTTGTCAATTTTCATGTGCTATTATCCGTGAAATTTTTGGTGATCCGAAATTATGACGTGATTATTGTCAAAAATTTACATGGACATCTATTAAGACCTTATCAATAGAGTTAGTTGGTCACCATGGCCAAAACGACCCATTTTAGAGGTCAAAACAAGCCCAGAGCAGGTAAACCCCCCATTTTGTCAATTTTCGTGTGCTATAGTCCACCATCATTTTTGGTGATCCAAAATTCCTATGTCTTTTTTAACAAAAATTTACATATATGTCTTTTAATACCTTATTTATGGATCTGGTTGGTTACCATGAAAAAAATGGCTCATTTATTAGGTCAAACAAGCCTAAGAGCACGTAAATTCCTCATTTTGCCGATATTCGATTGTTATAGTCTATGGGATTTTTCGGTGATCTGGATTCTGATGTGATTTTTATCAAAATTTTACATACACGTCCGTTAAGACCTTATCTATGGAGCTAGTTGGTCACCACGTTCAAAACTGCTCATATTAGATGTCAAACGAGTCTAGAGCAGGTAAGCCCCCATTTTGCCAATTTTCGTGTGCTATGTTCCACCATCTTTTTTGGTGATCCAGAATTCTGACGTTGTTTTTGCCAAAAATTTACTTGTATGTCCGTTAACACCTTAGATATGGAGCTGATTGGTCACCTCATTCAAAATGGTCCATTTAAAAGGTCAAACGAGCCTAGAGAAGGTAAATCCTCTATTTTGCCGATATTTATGTGATATAGTCCATGAGATTTTTGGTGATCCTAAATTTCGATGTGATTTTTACTAAAAATTTATATGGACGTTTGTTAAGATCTTATCTATGGAATTAGTTTATCACCACGACAAAAATAATTCATTTTAGAGGTCAAACGAGCTCCACCAATGGTAAACCCCCTCCCCCCATTTTGTCAATTTTCTTGTGCTATTGTCCATCATCTTTTTTGGTGATCCAGAATTCCGACGTCAATTTTTCCAAAAATTTACATGGACATCATTTAATGCCTTATCTATTGAGCTAGTTTCTCACCAGGGCAAAAACGGTCCATTTAAGAGATCAAACGAGCCACAAAGAAGGTAAAGCCCCATTTTGTCAATTTTCGTGTGAATAGTCCATCATCTTTTTGGTGATCCGAAACTTCAATGTCTTTTTTGCCAAAAATTTACATGGACGTCCATTAAAACCTTATCTATGGATCCAGTTGGTCACCACAATCAAAACGACTCATTTTAGAAGTCAAACGTGCCTTAGAGTAGGTTAACCCCCCATTTTGCCGATTTTTGTGTGGTATAGTCCATGAGATTTTTGTGATCCGGAATCACGACGTGATTTTTGCTGAAAATTTATGTGGACATTCATTAAGACCTTATCTATTGAGTCAATTGTTCACCACGGCCAAAACGACTCATTTTAGAGGTCAAACGAGCCCTAGCGCAAGCAAACCCCCCATTTTGCATTTTTTCATGTGTTATAGATCACCATGTTTTTTGGTGATCGAGAATTTTGACGTGCTTTTCAACAAAAAATTTCATGGACATCCGTTAAGACGTTATCTATCGAGCTAGTATATCATCACGGCAAAAATGATCCATTTTAGAGGTCAAACAAGCCTCAGATAAGGTAAATCCCCCATTTTGCTAATTTTCGTATGGGTAGTCCACCATCTATTTTGGTATTACAGAATTCCGACGTTTTTTTGCAAAAAATTACCTTTATGTATGTTAAGACCTTAACTGTGGAGTCGGTTGGTCACTACGGCCAAAACAACCTATTTACAAAGGCAAATGAGCCCATAGCAGGTAAATCCCTCATTTTGTTGATTTTTGTGTGTTATAGTCTATTGGATTTTTGGAAATCCGAAATTTCGACATGATCTTTTTCAAAAACTTACATGGATGTCCATTAAGACATTATCTATGGAGCTAGTTGGTACCACAGCCAAAACTGTCTATTTTAGAGGTTAAACGAGCCCAAAGTAGGTAAACCCTCCATTTTTCTGATTTTAGTCCATGAGATTTTTGGTGATCCAAAATTCGACGTGATTTTTGCCAAAAACTTACGTGGACGTCTGTTAAGACCTTATCTATACAACCAATTGGTAGACATGACCAAAATGGCCCATTTAGAGGTCAAACGAGCTCCAGAGCAGGTAAATACCTAATTTTACCAATTTTCGTATGCTAAAAGTCCACCATCATTTTTGGTGATCCAAAATTTTGATGTATTTTTGTCTACAACTTACATGTACATCCGTTAAGTCCTTATATCTAAAGTCATCACCACTGCCAACACAAACCATATCAGAGGTCAAATGAATCCAGAGCAGGTAAACCCCCATTTTGTCAATTTTTGTGCACTATAGTCCACCATTTTTTTGATGATCCAAAATTTCGAGGATTTTTGTTGGAAATTTACTTGTATGTCAGTTAAGACCTTAGATATGGAGTCGATTGGTCACCACGACCAAGATGATGGTCCATTTACAAGGTCAAACGAGCCTAGAGAAGGTAAATCTCCCATTTCGCTGATTTTCGTGTGCTATAGTTAATAGTCCATAGGATTTTGATGATCTAGAATTGCGATGTGATTTTTATCAAAAATTTACTTGGAAATTCGTTAAGTCCTTATTTATGGAGTCAGTTGGTCACCACGACCAAAACGGTCAATGTTAGAGGTCAAACGAGCCTAGAGCAGCTAAATCTCTCATTTTGCCTTTTTGTGTACAACAGGCCACCATCTTTTTTGGTGATCCAGAATTTCGATGTGATTTTTATCAAAAATTTACATTGACGTCCGTTAAGACTTTATATGTGGGTCCAATTGGTCAGCCAACCAAAACAACCTATTTTAGAGGTCAAACGAGCCCCGGAGCAGGTAAATCCCCCCCTCATTTTGCCAATTATCATGTGCTATAGTCCACCATCTTTTTTTATTATTCGAAATTTCGACATCGTTTTTGTCAAAAATTTATCTGTATGACCGTTAAGACCTTAGCTATGGAGTTGATTGGTCACCACGGCCAAAACGGCCCATTGACAAGGTTAAATGATCCCTAGAGCAGGTAAACCCCTAATTTTATAAATTTTCGTGTCCTATAGTCTATGAGATTTTTAGTGATCTGGAATTCAGACGTGATTTTTTCCAAAAACTTATATGGATCCGTTCAGACCTTATATATGGAGTCAGTTGGTAACGACGGTCAAAAGACCTAATTTAGAGGTCAAACGGGCCCGAGAGCAGGTAAATCCCCCTATTTTGTTAATTTTTGTGTGTATAGATAATGAGATTTTTGGTGATACGAAATTCCAACGTGATTTTTATCAAAAATTTACATTGACGTCTGTTAAGACCTTATCTATAGATCTAGTTGGTCACCACGGCTAAAACGATCCATTTTAGAGGTCAAACTAGTCTCAAAGAAGGTAAAACCCCTCCATATTTTTAATTTTCTTGTGCTATAGTCCACCATCTCTTTGATGATCCGGAATTCCAAAGTGATTTTTGGCAAAAATTTATAAGGACATCCGTTAAGACCTTATATATGGAGCTAGTTGGTCACCATGTCCAAAAAGGCCCATATTAGAGGTCAAACGAGCTCCGGAGCAGGTAATTCCTCCATTTTACCAATTATCGTGTGTTATAGTCCACCATATTTTTTGGTGATCCAGAATTCTAATGTCTTTTTTGTCAAAAATTTACATGTATGTCCGTGAAGACCTTATTTATACAGTCAGTTGGTCAACAAGGCCAAAACGGTTCATTTTAAAGGTCAACGAGCCCAAAGCAGGTAAATCCCTTATTTTTCTGATTTTCGTGTGCTTTATTCGATGAAATTTTTGGTCATCCAGAATGCCGACGTGATTTTTGCCAAATATTTATATGGACGTCCATTAAAACCTTATCTATGAAGCAAGTTGGTAACCACGACCAAAAGGATACATTTTATGGGTCAAACGAGCTCCATAGCAGGTAAAAAACCTCCCTCCATATTGTCAATTTTTGTGTGCTATAGTCTACCATATATTTTGGTGATCCAAAATTCTGTCGTAATTTTTATCGAAAATAAGACATTATTTATTGAGTCAGGTTGTCACCATTGCCAAAACGGTACATTTTAAAGGTCAAAGGATCCCTGGAGCAGGTAAACCTCCCATTTTGCCACTTTTCGTGTGCTATAGTCCATCTTTTTTGGTGATTCAGAATTTTGACGTGATTTTTGCTGAAAATTTAGATGGAAATCCGTTAAGACCTTATCTATAAAGTCAGTTGGTCACCACGGCCAAAATGGCCTATATTAGAGGTCAAACGAGCCCTAGAGTATGTAAGCCCCCCATTTTGCCAATTTTCGTGTTCTATAATCCACCATCTTTTTTGTTGATCCAGAATTTCGACGGCTTCCTTTGCTAGAAATTTACATGTATGTTCAGTAAGTCCTTAGCTATGGAGTCAGTTGGTCACCACGGCCAAAACTGGCCATTTACAAGGTCAAACGAGCCTACAGTTGGTAAACTTCCCATTTTGCTGATTTTCATGTGCTATAGTCCATGAGATTTTTGTTGATCCGTAATTTCGACATGATTTTTGCCAAAAATTTACATGAACATCCCTTAAGACATTATCTATGGAGCTAGTTGGTCACCACAGGCGAAAAATATATTTAATTATACAATATAGTTTACCAAAAATTATAGAAAATTTATATTGAATATACAATATAACTTACCTATACATGGGTCATACACTGATTATACATTATAACACACTCAATGAATCAAAAAGTTGGATAACTTAACTATATAAGAAGTATAAACTGACTATTTTATCTCGATCTACTCAAAATCACCTCTAAACAATTTCAAAATTTTGATGAAGTCCTCTCAATATTCTGAGTCTTTTGATATAATTTTCTCAAAATGATGTTCATTTTGTGATACTTGAAATTTTAAAGAAGAAGAAAGAGGAGAAGATAAAGATAAAGAAAAAAAAAGTATCAAAAGAATAAAAAAGAATGAGGAGAAGATATATTACACTATTTATTTTAATTTATATGGAACTAATAAAATTAGGAGAGACAATCACATTTTGTTAATTATTTTAATTTATAGTATTTTTAACATAATTTTTAAATAACATATGTTACACTATGTCTCAATTTATACGGTACATATGAAACTTCGAAATTTCATCAATTTTTTAATATCTTAAGTAGTTATTTATTGTAATTTATAGTATTATTATTTTTTCGTAATCTTTAAATACATAACATACTAAAAAGATAAGATAAATGAATTAAAATGAATAAAGTATTGAATATAAAAAAAAAATTGAAGTAAAAAAGATAAATCAGTCAATTGAACTAACTTTATGTTCCACAAGATTCTTATAATACATAACATACTAAAAAACATAAAACAAATAAATTGAAATGAAAAAATACCAAGTAAAGAGAGGAAACTATAGGAGAAAAGCAAATCAATCAATTGACCTGACCCTATATATATAAAATATAAAATATAAAGTAAAAAGTAAAGTAATATTAATAGTAATACTAGGAAAACATTGGCATGTGACCATAGTCCCAATGGTTCACATGCAAAGTTTAGTTTTTTTGTTTGCTAGCTTTCACCAGTATTACTCACTTATTTCATTCTATATATAACAAACATCACTCTTTGTACCAACATCTTTGCCCTATCTATCACCTTTCCACACTAAAAAAAAAAGGGTATGTATGTGTGTGGGGTGGGGTTTGGGGGAGGGTTGTGGTCTTCCTCCTCTAACATATCAATTTTTTCTTTTCATTGCCATACTTTTCTCATATTTCATCTCAAAATCTCTATTAAAGCTTTCGCTAGGTGTGAAATTCTGAAAAAGATCGTATCAATCTTTTGTATACAATCTATTAATATTGAACATAATATTTTATACTAGTAGCGTATTATATATTAAACCTTTTATAGTCAGTAATTTATCAATAAGTTAATATAATTTCACTTTCTGTAGTTGATTATCAGTGCTTATTGTTAATTTGTTTATAAGGTTACTCGATAGCGTATAAAAGTTATATAAACTCCAATCAAATATGTGTGTATGCTACCTAGAATATTTCATATACGTGATGTGGTTACAAATTATATATGTAAAAGTCTTTACACTGTCAACGTATATAACTTAAATTCGTTTTTGCTTTTGCCATATTATACTAGCAAAACATGGCATGGCCACATTAGACCCCTCTTTGTTCACGTGACAAGTTTTAGGTTTTTGTATTCTTTCTCCACCACTCAATACAAGTCATTTTCTTCTATATAACATCTATCAATCTTTGCACCAAATTCTTTACCCTATCCTAATTTCCTCCCAACAACCAAAAAAAATATATACAAATGGAGTCTTCAAATACCAAAATAACAACTCTTTTTTTCATCTTCATGTTACTCATTTCTTCACTAACTCCTATTCTTGGTTGTGGTCATTGCAAAAAACACAAGAAAAAGCCTATTATAATTAGTCCACCACCACCAATAGAGGTACCTACTACTTCTTGTCCAATTGATACTATTAAGCTTGGGGCTTGTGTGGATCTTCTTGGTGGGCTTGTTCATATTGGGCTTGGTAATCCTGTTGTTAATGAATGTTGTCCAATTATTGAAGGACTTGTGGAAATTGAAGCTGCTGTTTGTCTTTGTACAACTCTTAAGCTTAAGCTTTTGAATCTTAACCTTTATGTCCCATTGGCACTTCAATTGCTTCTTACTTGTGGAAAGACTCCACCTCCTGGCTACACTTGTTCTTTGTAGATTTTTTGAGTAAAGTATGCAATTTCTTGTACTACTTTTGAGATAGAAATAGCGTTTACTAGCCACTTTTCGGTCTTTTTTTTTTTTTTTGGGTAAGAGTAGTCAATGTTATAAAGCTATGTGTAGATTTTGAGTTAAGGATGCAATTTCTTGTACCACTTTTAAGGTAGACATAGTGTTATTTGGCAACTTTTCGGCAATGTCTTTGAAAAATAGTCATTATCGTAAAGCTTTTAATTCGTAGAGTTTGAGTTTAAGTATGTAGTTTCTTGTACTACTTTTGAGATAGAAATAGTGTTTACTAGTCACTTTTCGATCTTGTATTTTTTAAGAATAGTCAATGTTATAAAGCTATGAGTAGATTTTGAGTTAAGGATACAATTTCTTGTACCACTTTTAAGGTAGACATAGTGTTTATTTGGCAACTTTTCGGTAATGTCTTTGAAAAATAGTCATTATTGTAAACTTTTAATATGTAGACTTTGAGTTAAGTATGCAATTTCTTATACTACTTTTGAGGTAAAAATAATGTTTACTAGCCACTTTTCGATCTTGTATTTTTTAAGAATAGTCAATGTTATAAAGCTATATGTAGATTTTGAGTTAAGGATGCAATTTCTTGTACAACTTTTAAGGTAGACATAGTGTTATTTGGCACTTTTCAGTAATGTCTTTGAAAAATAGTCATTATCGTAAAGCTTTTAATTTATAGACTTTGAGTTAAGTATGCAACTTCTTATGTCTCTTTTAATTTAGAAATAATGTTTATTGAGCACTTTTCGATCTTGTCTTTGAAGAATAGTCCTTGTCGTAAAGCTCTTTGTAGATTTTTAAGTTTGCAATATCTTGAGCTTCTTTTATGGTAGAAAACTATAAACAATGTTTTCTAGCCATTTTTCGATCTTGTCTTTAAAAAATAGCTAAAACTAAAAAGTGATTTGTAAAATTTTAAGTTAAGTATGCAAATACTTGTACTAGCTCCTTTAAGGTCGACATAACATTTTCATAACCACTTTTCAATTTTATCTTTGAAAAATAGTCACTATTATAAAAGTTTTAAATTTCTACCGATAAAATTTTCTAATAATGTTTTAAAGTTTTGATTAGAAATTTAAAACTATAGTGACTATTTTTTAATTACATAGACTGAAAAGTGATTATTTGTGAGTTCTAGCCACTTTTATCTATGTAGCTCTAGCTTGCATTATTAATTAAATTTTGCTCATCCTGTTTTTGGTAAGTCAATGAAATATTTGGAAAATGTTGTCAAAAGTTCAATTGTATTCCTTTCATCAGGAAAAAAAAAAGTAAAATGCAAATAGGGTAAAACATTTTTTTAGTATATAGTTCCTTTGTTTTAATTCATATTGGTACAAAGTTTACATAAAAAGACAAACTTTAAAAATTTATTGTTTTAAAAATGTCATGAAATTTTTAATAATGTTAGTAATAGTCTCTCTGTTCAATAATAGGTGTTCACTATTAACTTGACATATTTTGAAACAATAAATAATAGGGATATATTACTAACGGGTGATGCTAAATGGCTAGAAAATTTGGTCAGAAAATTTTAAAATCTATAATATTTTTATTAATTTTAAAATAAATTAATATTTTTTCACTTTTAGTTAAAATGTATTGAAGTTAAAAGGATAAAAATGTTCAAAAAGGTAAAATAACATAGATAAAATACCATTCTACCAAATTCTAATCAAATTTTCTGGCCAAAAGAATTTTTCATTACTATATTGTCCTTTGATTTTATTAAATTTAATGCTTTGAAAAATATATTAGATATTAAATAATATTTAATATCAAGAATAAAATAAATATAAAAGATAAATTATCTCTTTATTTTTTAAATTAGACAAATATTATTCAATATCTATTTTTAATATGATAAAAACTATTATGACATATATAAGGACTAACTAATATGAGATAGAAAGGAATTATAATTTTTAGTTTTTTGAAAAGTGCTTAAGCTAATATTGGTCATTTGTTTTACTTTCCCAACATCAACAAACTTTTATCTTGTGTATTGGTATTAGTGTTAATTTTTGTCTTTTGTAGAACAATAAATAGTTTATGAGAATTAGTTATAGTGCTCGATAAAGAGTTTGAAAAATATTTTAATTTTGTCTGAAATTATTATTATGATATCAAATTTTATATAAATTTTTACCTCTTTTGTTGCACTATATAATTTAAGGATATATATGTGCTCAAGTAGACACGTTACTATTTATAATGATGTAATATTTATGATGTCCACGTGGTATATATATACCGTTAAAATATACTATTAAATATTGTATGGGATAAAATTTTCTTTTCAAAGTTTGATATTATTACAGCAATTTCGACTAAAATTCGAATATATTCTAGATATTTTTCCGTATTATTTTCTATATATATTTTTTAATAGAATGTTTATCGAAATTAGTTTTCTATCCAATAAAAATAGAAATAAAATTTATATATCTCAATCTTATTGTTCTTAGTTGTGGAACTACACTAATGTGGAACCTTTTTTTAAAAATATAATTGTTGTACGGATGAATACATTTTCTAATAGTGTTTTTCAATTCTATTATTTTTGATTGATTATACTTAATATTTTTAAAAATATTATTATTAGAAAATAAGTTATCTCAAAATGAAAAAATGTTTTTTTTAGTGAAAATAAATTTAAAATATGTCATTTCAAGTCTATTGGCGACCCTACCCACCCAACCCTCACCCCACCCATCCATCCAATTTTATTTATTTGTTAAGTTATTTGTAAGTTAATATATAAATAGTTTTAAGATAATATTATTTTATTTATGTACTAATTATTAAAAATATGCAAAAAATTTACTTATTTTCCCTAGAAAATATTTTCTCTTCATAGCAACACACAACCATAGTGGAAGATAGTTACAAGAGGACGGTTAGAACATTATTGCATTCTCTAACCTTTAATCATATGTTTCAATTTTGATTTCTGAATATAATTTTTTAAATTATAAATTACTTTAAAAAAAAAAAAGGTTTTAAACAATATAAATTTAAGTTAATCGAAACCATAATTAAAATATCAGAAATCAAAAATAGGAAATAAAAAAAAAAGATATTGGTAATATGATGAGCATCTATAATCCAAATATAACAGCTTAAGAGTGTGTTTGGTATGAAGGAAAACATTTTCTGGAAAATGTTTTCCAATTTTCTCATGTTTGGTTGGGACAAAAATTTAGGAAAATGTTTTCCAAATCAACTCATTTTCCTCAAATTTAAGGAAAATGACTTCCCTTAAAAAATTAAGAAAAACATTTTTCAAAACTCTCCTCAACTTCAAATTACATTTTTTTCCGGCAAAAACATCAATTTTTAAAATATTTTCAATTTCAAACTCACCACTGGCCAACCCCCCCCCCACCCCCTCCCAAAAAAATTTGAATTCGTTTTTAAAAATATTTTTATTTTAAAACTCCTCCCTCCCTCCCCCCCCGCCAGCCCCCCTACCCCCCCTCCCTCCAAAAAAAAAATTATTTTATTTTTAAAAAATATTTTCAATTTCAAAAATTTATTTTTTCACCTAACCTCTGCTCTGCCAGCGCCCCCACCCCACCAGCCCCAGCCCTCCACACCACCACCACCACCCCTCCCCCAAAAAAAAAAAAATTGTTTCTAAAAAATATTTTCAATTTCATAAATTATTTTCTACTCTAGTAAAAATAAAAGATATTTCTCAAAAAAAAAAATCATTCAAAAATCAAACACTAAAAATCAATTCTGAAAAATATTTTCTATTCACCAACCAAACATGAGAAATAAGTCCAAAATCTACTTGTTTTCCAGGAAAACATTTTCTAGGAAAACATTTTCTAGGAAAATATTTTCCATGGAAAACATTATCCTTCATACCAAACACACCCTAAGTGTCCGTTTGAATTGACTTATTTTAGGTGTTTTTAAATCAAAATAACTTTTAAGCAGTTATAAAGTGTTTGAGTAAAATTAAAAAGTGCTTATATTATAAACACTTATTTTAAAGTCAAAATAACAAAAATAAACCAAAAATCATAAGTTATAAATCCCAACTTATGGCTTGCTTTTGGCTTATAAATCATAAGCCAAAAATCAATCCAAACAGATCCTAAATCTAAAATAAGGAAAACTTTTATTGATTGATTCTAGAGAGATACTATTTCAAATCGAATTGACATTACTTTAATAGCGAAATGTCCAACAAAATTGTATTCCATCTGTTTCAATTTATGTTATTTATTTTTCCTTTTAATAAGTCCTAGAAATAACAATATATTTTTATATTAAATAAAAATCTAATTAATTGTAAAATATCTATTTTATCCTTAATAAAAATAATTTATAATCACACAATTATTCATTTTGAATTACAAATTTTAAAAATTTTATTTTATTTTTAAAATTACATGCCAAATTAAATTGAAGTTTGAGGCGCCGTCCACTTGGCCATACACAATTTTACAATACATGTTTAAAACATTATTATCAATTTTCAATAACAATGCTCCAAACAATTGTTTTGAAAACGTGAGATAAAATTCAAGTTTGAAATTATTTATTACTCTCTTCATTTTATAAAGAATGATTTAGTTTAACTTGGCACGAAGTTTAAGAGTATAAAGAAGATTTTTATATATTGTGGTCCTAAATTAAAGTTACGTTAAATGTACACAATTGTCATTTGATCTTGTGGTCTTAAACATGTCACGTGAAAAAGTGAAATTAAAATGTTACCAAAAAAGAAAGAGATCATTTTTTTAAAACAGACTAAAAAAGAAAGGAGATCATTCTTTTTTAAACGGAGAGAGTATTATATATAATTGCATAAAATGAAGTTAAAGTTAAAGTTTTATTTAGATGTATAAATTAAATTTTTGAGTTATATTTTTTTTCGTAAACATAAAATTTTCATAAGTTAAATATTACGAGTATCTTATTTGATACACTTTTTCAACTTAAATCATTAGTTATACCCTCTTTTTGTATTAGGTTATGTATAACTAATATATAGGAAATCATCCGATTTAACAATGCAAGTGGTTTAATTTAATTGCATATATTAGTATGGTTAAACACACATTTACTCGTCAAAAAATTTTATTCATCATTTCTCCATCATATTTGTGGAGGTTATTTTTATAAACCAAATATCTTTTTATTATAAATCATATCATGTACGTTTCAGTATATCAAACAAAACATAACATAAAAAATAATCTCATCATAACTACTATCAGTAGTATCATTATATCATATTAAGCACAATTTTAATACACCCTACTAAATATACCAACAAATTCAACACTTTATTTTGAAGGTTTTGGCAGACTATTTCATATTCTATATTGTTTTAACGAATACAATATTTTGATAAAAAATATCGCTTTTTTATATTACATAATATTACATATCTATAATCTGAAAGATAAATTTTATCAAAAAAAAGTAAAGAACAAGATAGAGTTAGTATAAAAAAGTAGAATAGAAGATGGAATATAATGATAAAATAACAAAAAATATACGCAATCACATAAAATCAATTGTTTTATTATTTAACATCAATTTAAATAAGTCGATATAATAAAATTTAAATATAAATTAAAATAAATATTAAATTTAAACTATCGATACAATACGATACTAACGAGAGTCAATAATATATTCATGTTCAAACATCTCTCACATGAAGAATGTGTATTTTTCAAATTCCAAAGTTCCACACGAAAACGACCTCCACAGTCCACCATTCATCGCCGTCCATTTTTATCTTTTCACCATTAAAACACAGCTTTTCTCTGTATCTCATCATCTTCAAAACGTCACTCTTCTCTCTTCTCAGTTCTACAGATCCTCTTTCAAACAACAATGGCGTCTTCAGCTCAAGATGGAAACAATTCCCTTTTCTCTCCTTACAAGATGGGAAAGTTCAATCTATCCCACAGGTCAGTTTTACTTCACAGTTGAATCGAAGATTTAGTATATTTGGATCTAAAAATTTACTCTATACTTTTTCTTTATCGGTTTTTTCGTAACAAAAATCCAAAAGGGTATTTACATATCTGCAACTTCCATTATAAGATCCTATTTTTTTTTTACTGATTTTGCTAGTTTTTTTTTGTATCCAGAATCGAAAAAAGTTATATCTATTGGATCATATAATAATAATAATAGTGGGTTCATTCAAACTCAAAAATGGAAGTGGATTTTTTATTTTGACGATTTTACCCTTGAGATGGGATTATATTTACAGTCACGTTGCTACTTCACCTCCGATCTTAAGTTTGTGAATGGAGGAACAAAATGCTTACGGTTGTTTGACACGTGGCAGGGTAGTATTGGCTCCGATGACAAGGTGCAGAGCACTGAATAATATTCCACTGGCGGCGCTAGGGGAGTATTACGAGCAGAGAGCGACGGCCGGTGGATTTCTGATCACTGAAGGAACTATGATTTCTCCGACGTCAGCTGGGTATGTGTTTGAAAATTTGATTACATTTTAGGGGTTTTTTCGGTAAGACAGTAGTCAATTATTGATGCTTGTGGGTCCCACATTATACCATTAAAAAAGTATAGTTTCTTTTCATGTGTATAATAGTATAGTCATTAATTAATTAATTAATTAATGGAAGTTTGTGGGTCCTATTATGTGGTATTTTTCCTGTCCCATGTGTATCATAATCATTAAATATTGAAGTTTCTTTTAAATTTATTTATATACTCCCTCTGTTTCATTCGTTTAAAAAATAATGACCTAGTTTGACTTGGATCACAGTTTAAAAACTTGAAAAACATGATATGTATTTTCACTTTAATATGTTAATTTTTAAGATTAATTGCTTAGTTTGATGTAAACACCCCATGCGTATTTACCACGAAAAGAATCATTATCAAATTAGTTTCTTGAGAATTTCTTTCTGAAATATCATTTTGGTGGGGGTTTTCAGGTTTCCTCATGTGCCAGGGATTTTCACGAAGGAACAAGTGAAGGAATGGAAGAAAATAGTGGATGTAGTGCATGCAAAGGGTGCTGTCATATTTTGTCAGCTGTGGCATGTTGGTCGTGCATCTCATGAAGGTATAAAAGTTGTTACATTTACACTAAGTTAGGATCATGAATAATGTTCAATATTGTGTAGATGCATTGTAACTAGTTCGATATCTGTATTGGTGGGAGGTAGAAAGTATTCATCGAAATAATCGAGGTATGTGCAAGCTAGTTTAGACATTACTATTATAAAGAAAAATATTGGCTAGGTGTATTTGCCGGAACTAGAAGGTACTCAATGAAATAGTCGAGGTATGATTGTGAAGTTAGTTTGAACACCACCATTATAATGATAAATGTTGTCTAGATGCGTTGGCGGGAGGTAGAAGAATACTCAATGAAATAGTCAAGGTGTGCGGTAGCTAGTCTAGACACTACTATTATAAAGAAAAATGTTGTCTAGATGCATCGGTGGGAGGTTGAAAGTACTTGATGAAATAATCGAGATGTGTGCAATAGCTAGTCCAATCAACACCATGCTAAAGAGAAATAGGCTAATGCACTGGTGGAAGGTAAAAGGCATCTGATAAAATATACAAGTTTAGTCCAAACATAATCTTATGATCAATACTGCATGTTCATTCCTCTCTTCATCTCCATTTCTCTTTGACAGTTCATATAAAGAAGTCAATAGTTTCAAATTATGTTGCTCGGACTCTTCAAAATGTTGTTGCACTTGCAACCATGCATGTTGGATCCTCCAAAAACCCGCATCAGTCAACATTTTTAAGAGTTCGAGCAACATAGGTTTCGAATTAGTTATCTTACTAAGCTCATGCTTATCGCTTCATTAGTGTATCAACCTGCTGGAGCTGCACCAATATCATCCACTGAGAAGCCTGTATCAAATAGGTGGAGAATTCTAATGCCTGATGGAACTCATGGGATTTATCCAAAACCAAGAGCAATTGGAACCTATGAGATCTCACAAGTGGTTGAAGATTATCGCAGGTCGGCCTTGAATGCTATTGAAGCAGGTTAGCTCATTCTTTATGTTAATCATGTACTAATAGACATTTCTATGTTTGAAATCCTATGACATCTTTTTCATTATGTAAGTATTCAAGTTCATACTGTTGAGTTATTTGTTAACTAGAACGGAACCTTCATTTCATCCTGTAAAGGGTCGTTCAGTAGAACGTATTACAATAGTACTGAATAGGCCGATGTATTAGTAATGTTGACATTTACTTATGCTACAATTATTCTGGTAGATACCGTTTATTGCTAATTCGTTTTCACTCTTTTTGGTTCGTTATGCTGTGTTAGTCTTAACACCAGAAAAATTCATATATATATATACAGGTTTCGATGGTATTGAAATCCATGGAGCTCACGGTTACTTGATTGACCAATTCTTGAAAGATGGGATCAATGACCGGACAGATGAGTATGGTGGATCACTAGCCAACCGGTGCAAATTCATCACGCAGGTGGTTCAAGCAGTGGTCTCAGCAATAGGAGCTGATCGCGTAGGCGTTAGAGTTTCACCAGCAATAGATCATCTTGATGCCATGGACTCTAATCCACTCAGCCTTGGCTTAGCAGTTGTTGAAAGACTAAACAAAATCCAACTCCATTCTGGTTCCAAGCTTGCCTATCTTCATGTAACACAGCCACGATACGTAGCATATGGGCAAACTGAAGCAGGCAGACTTGGCAGTGAAGAGGAAGAGGCGCATTTGATGAGGACTTTGAGGAACTCGTATCAGGGGACATTCATTTGCAGTGGTGGATACACTAGGGAACTAGGAATTGAGGCTGTGGCACAAGGTGATGCTGATCTCGTGTCATATGGTCGTCTTTTCATCTCTAATCCTGATTTGGTTATGAGAATCAAGCTAAATGCACCTCTAAATAAGTACAACAGGAAGACATTCTATACTCAAGATCCAGTTGTGGGATACACAGATTACCCTTTCCTTCAAGGAAATGGAAGCAATGGACCGTTATCGCGCCTGTGAGAAAAGAACAGTTGTATTTTGTAAGAACTTGTGAAGCCTGATTTTGTTGGGCAATTTATTCACTTGGTAAAGTATGTAAGGGATGTTCTCTTTTAGAGCCTAGTACCAACCAAGCCTCCTCGACTTGCTAACAAGAGTCGGTTATTGAATAGTCTTTTAGTCGGCTTTCTCGTTCTTAAGGACTTTACTGGTGAATTTCAGGAAGAAATTTGTACTATTAAAAAACATCAGGGTTTATCATTCATGAGAAAGCTCTAAAATTACCTTTCTTCTTAAGCATTGGAATACTCTTCTTATCTTCTCCTTTAGTTCTTTGGTCCGCAAGGTGGATAGTTTATCTGGGGCAGATGTCTCCTAAAAGACTTATATATTCCGTTTTTTGCCTTTGAAAGAATTTTAGGGGTGTCACTCTATCCCCTATTTATGGTCCAAGTGTTACTAAAATTCTTCTAATATATCACAACTAGCTCGATCGATAAAATTCAAATATAATAAAAAAAAATAGGGCAAACACCTAACCCTACAAAGTTCCAAACCTTTGTTTCACCAATGTGTTTTGAACTAATTTTATGCAAATTATTACTATCAAATTAAAAGTATGTAACTATGGAAGAACGTGGTGTATTGGATAGAGTTGCTTCTTCTTTAATTAGAAATCTCGATTTTAAAATTTGAATACAGAAAAATAGAGAACTCTATCCTCGAATGTCCTATCCGTCCCATATACCCCAATAACCAATAACTAAAGCAAAGGTACTTAACTACAAACATAATAAACTTTTATTTAAAAGAAAACAACTTTATTAAACTTAAAACAACATAATCAAAACTACTAATGCATTAAAGTAACATCAATAAATTATAAAACTAATAACATCTAATCAAAAAGACTAAAATTAAAATCTTCTTCATCTGATTCTTCCACTTTCTCAACTTTCTTTTCTTCTTTTTTCTCTTCAATAACATCAACAACATTAACACTATTATTATTATTATTATTATTTGTATATCCAAAAGACATACAAGTAGTATAAGCTAATTTTTCTTTTCCAGCAGCAATTAATTCATTAATATCTTTTCCTTCCACTTGTGATAATAATAATTCAATTTTCACATCATCAATTTCAGCTCCAACTGAATTCAATATTTTCTTCAAATCATTAGCTGATGGATTACAATTTCCACCTAATTGAGCCATCAAATAAGCTGCAATAACCTTCATGATGTCTAAATTGAAATTTCAATTTTTTGAAAATTGAAATTTCAATTTTTTGAAAATTGAAAAATATTTTTTTGTTTTTGGAACTATGTGAAATATTTGTGTTTCTAAAGGGTATATATAGGCAGATAGTTGTAGGAAGTCTAAATTTGAGTTTAAATAGATTTAGACTTAATTAAGAATTTAAGACCATATTTTAGTTGTATTTATGAAATAGCTAGGATTCCTACTACTAATAGGATTTGGAAGAAAAAAAAAAAAAGGAAAATATTAAAATCCAACACGTTCAAGGTAGTACATAATATGATTCCAACTACTATTAGAATTAGGAGAGAAAAGTTTGACTTTATTTTGCGGAACTGAGAATGTTGTAATTGAATTAAGAATTAAGGATGTATCGAAAATAATTTCTCCATCTTCTCACGTTAGAGATATAAAAAAGTTTGACTTCACTTTGCGGAACTGAGAATGTTGTAATTGAATTGAGAATTAAGGATGTATCGAAAATAATTTCTCCATCTTCTCACGTTAGAGATATAATATGCATATATTATATTCTTTTCAGACACAACTGAGAATGTTGTTGTTGGTGACTTGTGGTGATTTATGTATAATATTCCTGTTAGAGATGTCAAAATAGGTTGACCCAGCCCAACCCTAACAGGCTAGAGAGTTGAATGAGCCAGGGCGGGCTGGGCCTTTTAATTAAAGGGCCTATAAAATAGTAGTTCAACCCAGCCCTAAGCGGGCCACGGGTTGACCCTTCAACCAAAAAATGGACAATATTACTCTCTTAGAAAGAGTATCGAACGTTCACCTCTATGAACACAACATCAATTCATACAAAAATACATTTATAAATCACACATTTCGGTGATTACTTACAAAAATATATTTATGAATCACACACTTCGGTGAATACTTACAAAAAATACATAATAGCCAACGTAATATTTAGCGGATAAATGTTGATTCATTCCACCATTTCTCCCACAAGAAAACTAGTTGGTTTAAAAGATTTCCAGCAACACAAGGCAGACAAAATACTTAACAAATCTAAATTGCTAAATATTACATGACCCGTTAATTAAAGTTTTACGACTACGCTTCCACCATCAATCACATTTGAATCAACATGTGATATTGTTTCCCTAAGAAGTTCATCTTTATCTACAATTCACCATACAAGATGATATTACAAAAGACTTGATTTTTTATTTTTCAAAATATTTATTGATAAAATCTTTACAAATAAAACACTGTTAAAATATATATAAAAATATTTTTTTAAAATTAATAGCCCACAAGTTGGCCTATGAGGCTTGCGGGCTGAGCCTATGAGACCAAAGGGCCTAATAGGCGGACTAAAAAGCCTCATTCTTAGATGAGCCATAAATATTAAGCCCAACCTCACCTATTTCAAGGGTTGGGTTGGGTTGGCCTAGCGGACCAAGCCCATTTTGATGACTCTAATTCCTAAATAGAAGCAATGTATCGTTATCACGTGTGTGAGTAGAACCTCGATCGACTCACTAACAAGAGTCAGTTATGAAAGTCTTTTAGTCGATTTTCTCGTTATTAAGGACTTTTTGGTGATGAATGTATATTTTTTTAGAGAAATTTGTACTATTAACACAATAGGTATTATTATTCATGAGAATGCTCTAAAATTACCATTTGTGTCAAACATTGGAAATACTCTTCTTTATCTTCTCCTTTAGTTCTTTGTTCCTTTGTTAATTTTATATCATATATATATATATATGATGCTTTTGCCTTTGAAACAACTCTTTGATTTTACGACATGATGAACATGACGATGATTAAAGTAAATGATTCCATTGTTTTTATTAAGAATAATTCATAGATTGCCCTCTAAACTTGTCTAAAAATCGAGTGTCCCATTATTCCCTATTTATGCTTGAAACGATACTAAAACCTCTCTAAGATATCGCAACTAGCTCGATCGATATTTTTTAGATACTTAATATAAGTAACTTTGTGGGATCAAGAAATAAGGGCAAACACTTAAGCCCAAAAAGGTATCACAAGGTTCAAAGCCCTTCGTTTCACTAAAGATTTTTAGAGTTAATTTTACTTAAATCTTATCTTTTAAATTAGAAGGCATATAACAATTGAAGAATGTGATATATTGATAGGTTGCTTCTATTTTTTTTAATAAAAAAAAACTAGAAAATCACGATTTCGAGACTTGAATAGAGAAAAATAAAGAACACTACCCTCGAATGTGTCCTATATACTCAACAACTTTCGTAAAATTACTAAACATATGACAGAATCAAAGGTACTTACTTAACTACAAACATAATAAATTTTTATTTAAAAGAAAACAACTTTATTAAACTTAAAAAGAATATAATCAAAACAACAAAACTACTAATAATGCATAAAAGTAACAACAATAAATTATAAAACTAATAACATCTAATCAAAAAGACTAAAATTAAAATCTTCTTCATCTGATTCTTCCACTTTCTCAACTTTCTTTTCTTCTTTTTTCTCTTCAACAACATCAACAACACTATTATTATTATTTGTATATCCAAAAGACATACAAGTAGTAGAAGCTAATTTTTCTTTTCCAGCAGCAATTAATTCATTAATATCTTTTCCTTCCACTTGTGATAATAATAATTCAATTTTCACATCATCAATTTCAGCACCAACTGAATTCAATATTTTCTTCAAATCATTAGCTGATGGATTAGAATTTCCACCTAATTGAGCCATCAAATAAGCTGCAATAACCTTCATGATTTCTAAATTAAAATTCAAGATTTTTGAAAATTGAGAAATATTTTTTTGCTTTTTGAAACTATGAGAAATATTTGTGTTACTATAGGGTATATATAGGGATTATGGTGAGGGGTTTGTTGTAGGAAGTCTAATTTGAGTTTAAAAAAAAGGTAGACGTAATTATGACCATAATTTAGTTGGATTTATGGAATATTAATTCTACTATAATAGGATTAGGAAAAAAAAAAGAAGGAAAATCTGAAATCCAATGCGTACAAGGAAATAACTATGATTACAATTACTTTTAGAACTAGGAGAGAAACATCGACTCAAGTAAAAATTATAATTTAGGGAAACTTTCACATATAGCCACTCAAAATAATATAATTATTCTCAATAGTTATAGTTTGATAATTACAATTCGTAGCTACATGTTATAGGGAGGAAAGAGACGAGCGAGACTGGGAGAGAGGCAAGAGAGGGGGCAAAAAGTGGGAAGGAGGTGAATTGTATATGTATATCAGTTAGATAATTGTATATTATATATATGTATTTGTATATATGACAATCGAGATTGGGAGAGGGCAGAGAGTGGGAGTTAGGTGAATTGTATATGTATATCGGTTAGATAATTATATATTATACATATGCATTTGTATATATGAGAAGCGAGATTGGAAGAGAAAGGAGAGAGGCACGCGAGATTTGGAGAGGGAGCAAAGAGGCGAGCGGGAGAGGGCAGAGAGTGGAAGAAAGGTGAATTGTATATGTATATCAATTAGATAATTGTATATTATTCATATGTATTTGTATATTCTGGCGAATTATACATATACAAATGTGGCTAATTATACAAATTCGAAGTCAACCCACGTAAACATAAAATGTTAGTCGTGAGTGATAATTATAGCAAATTAAAGCTATGACGAGTAATTAATTAAGTAATATAAATTTGTTTAACCGCGTAATTTTCCCTACAATTAATCAGTGATATTAGAAAATAGTAATTTTCTTGGAGTTTCTTCTACTCAGATTTTTGTTACTATCTACTATCCTTGAACTTCGATAATCGCACTACGTTGCTGCAGTTATTTGTTCCGCTTTTCTTAGTATCTCTTTTGATATATTTATCCTTGAGTCGGAATCCATTGAAAATAGTCTCTCCACATTCTCTGATAGGGAGTAATGTTTACTCGACTCCATTGAGAATGTTGTAAATTTTTCTTTGAGTCAAGGATTTATCTACCTTTTCACGGTAAGGATAAAATCCTCGTATATACTACCCTTTCGAGACTTCACGGGACTACACTGAGACTGTTGGTGGTAAAAAAATACACAGTTGAAACGTTCAAAAATTCAGACAGCACAAATACAGCAATTCCTGCTGCCCTAGTCCAAACCCTTCAACGATCGCCCTCGTCGTCCTTGGGTTTTAACTTTGGAGAACTATACAATATAGCAAACATGTACTATAATATTTATGAAACACAGCTATAGTTTAAATATATTTACCATTCGAGATTTACCTTTTCGAATGTATAGCAACTTGAAAAAATTAAGACAGATAATATGCAGCTGTAATAATGGGGGAAAAAAGCCCAGAAGTTGGGGATTAAAATGACTTTTATGAAAGAAATTCTAAGTTCATGGTTTCATCTTTCATAGGAGTTCATAGAACCTCTATATATCTCTAAAAGGGAACTAGACTGGGTCTCCTCTCTGTATGAAAAATACACCTCGAATCTTTTAAAGATGGGCATGTATCTGCAACAACCAAACTAATCTCAACCACAAAACACCACCACCCCCCATCACTTCCTCAAAACCTAAACCTGCAAATCATAGACATTTGAAAAACGGAAGAAAAAAAAAACGAAAAACTTGTTCCTGAATTGAGCTATATATATGGTACATATACTCTATCAAGGGATTCCTGAACTACCTGCCTGCTAACTCATTACTGAAAGGTGAGCTGGATATGAATCATCACGATGAACCACTTAAAGCCGGACTGCTTGGTAGGAACCTAATACGACTACACTGTTTCAACTTTGTGAGAGCTTCTTGTGTCTTCCCACACAGAAGATCCAAGTATACTGCAGTAAGAATAGCTTCAGGACGTTGAGGTTTTGTTGAAAGTGCTTGTACTACATAAGTTTGGGCCTGTTCAATGTCTCCTTGCATAGCAGCCATGGCAGCTAAGTTTGTGAAGAGAATTCCGCAGGCCTCTTCCGGCTTAACAAACACAAATGCTTGAGATTCCTCGGAAGGGAAGGAATTCACAGCGGCTGATCCAACATTAGTATCTTCCGATTCCAATGTTTTCTCCTGTCTCCACATTTCAGAATCCTCTTCACTAAACGGCAGATCAACATCCTTGCCACTGGAGATATAGGTTGACAAATGCTCTGCAGCTTCCTTTGCCCGGTTCAGCAAGCATAGAGCTTCAGCAGCATACACATTACCAAGAAAGATGTATATTCTAGAACATTCTTGGACTTTCAAGAGAGATCGTGCAATTGTAAGAGCCTTCAATGGATTTCCCAATTCCAGCTCTACAAAAGCCAAATCAGCCAATGCAGCTTGCTCAATCATCAGATTCTCTTTTCTACATGTGGCTTCATACTCGCCGAGAGAATTCAAGAAGGAGGCATTCTGACTGCTTGTACCCTTTTGCTCTTTCACCTCCCCATTTGCATTAACCTGACCAGGTGCTGGCACGTTCAGTGACTTAGAGTCAGTTGATCCATGCTTGGATGGTACTGCTTCTCTTGTTTCACTTTCTTCCACACCAGAAGCATGAGACTGTGTGGACTTGTTACCTTTTGATTCAGAACTGTTCAATAAATGCAAAGCATTCAGAAGACACTGACGAGCAAGTGGTACCGACAACTTCGGTTGTCTATCCTTAGTAGCCAAATCTTCCTTACCCGAAAAACTTTCTTGTCCATTTCTTGATAATCCATTTTCCATAACAAGTTGCCTCCATTTTCCTTGTCCAACAACATGAACTTTAACTTCAGACCTGTCAGAAGCAGCAACACCACTGGACTTGAGCAGTCCCTGCTCAAGTGCCATTAGACAACATTCTGCAACTCGTAACCATAAAAGAGGCCTACTGTGGAAAACCTGACTAGCCTTATAGAAACAGCTTGCAGCCAGCAATGGTTTCCCACAAGCCAGGTACTGCATACCACAGTTATAGGTTATGAGAAGAGACTTATCCTGTGAGATGGTTGAGAGCTTTAAAGGTCGCTCTTTCCGGAGAGATGAACTATTACTCAGAGCCTTGGCGAAAAATACAGAAGAAGTGTGATGCTTGCCAAGTCGATAATATATGCAACCCAGGTTGTTGTAGTATAAGCTAGAAATTCCCGTTTCTGCCCGATTACTTGATGCCATCAAGAGCTTGATTGCTTTTCGGTGATTCCCACGAGTATATTCAAGCTGGGACTTCAAATAGAGAGCCATAGAATGATCTTTGCCCCGTGCTGTGTTCATAGCCATCTTAACTTCACGCTTAGCTGCCTTAAGATTCCTGGTGAGGAGAAGAAACTGGACCTTGCAAAGGTGCAGTTTAATCCTCATATCAGCAGTTGAGATAAATTCATCAGCTTGGTTCCTTGTTGGATCATTTGAAGATTTCAAGCCAGACTGTCGTGGTAGGTTCTGCCCACCAATCTCCATGGATGATATTAAATGCAGATCTTCAAGTCCCTCTTCTGATAATGTCCTAGACAAAGAGCCTTCAGAGGTTATCCCAGCAGCAGGTGAATCTGGAGTAGATGCATCAGGAATAGTTGAATTGCTGGGAAATGAAGCCGATTTCAAAACGGCTGAAGTTGTTGGCAGTGCAGAGTTTCCGTTGTCAACTTGACTCAATAAACTACTGCTACAAAAGACCTTCTCCACGTAGCTGATCACATCCTGGGAGCAAGAATCATAATTAAACTGTTTGCAACAAAGATTGTTAAAAAAAAGCTCGCTACATAAAAAGGAAAAGAAGCAAAATATACTAGACCTAGAAAACAAACATGAGACTCCAACACAGATCCCACCATCTTAGGAAAAGTAAGGCAAAATTTCAACAATGGAAACAAAAACCAAAAACAACTATCCTTCATGAAATTAGCAATCTCAATTATCTATAAAATTAATAAAATGACAAATGGAGCATTAACCACAATAATCAACCTTTTAAATAGAACAATAATGACAGAACTCTTCAGGATTTTCTTCTGTGCTGGCATAGAAAGGCTCTGAACAAGAAGTTAAAGAAGAGTTTGTATCCATTTCCTGTTTGCATTGGTGGTGCATATGGAAAGAAAGAAAGAAACAGAACGTGTTTTGAAGATGAACAGAACTCTGTACTGAAGTAAAATCTGATTGGTTTATGCTATCTTTTTGCTGCAGATTAGATTGGGCAAATGAAGGTTTAAACACTGTTACAGTTCATAGAATCTTTTGTCCAGGCAATCAGATTTTTTCTGTTATTCTCTCTCTAGTAATCTTTTGGATGTAACAATAGCACCTTCTTACTGCTGACATCAATACTAACAACAATGACTAACTAGTCTTAACCCATCAAAGGCAGCACACTAGTTCATTTTAAAAACTACTGCAACAGCTGCAAGAAGGTACATGACAAAACTACTGATATTAAACCATCCATCACAAACATCAAAGCCTACAATATTTCATATAAATGTGTTAAACCAAAACTCAAAGATCACGACCTTGCAATATTTTATATAAATGTGTTAAGCATAACTCTCAGTTCACCACGTTACAATTCCCCTAGCATCACTCACTCAGAACAATATCAGAAAGAAGTTATCAAGAGGAAGAAAACAGATACAACAATTACAAATGTTAGTAGAAATGATACTAGGTGAATTGATTCCATATATTGTAGGTTAGAGACAGAGGCCTCAACACCATTGTCATTACAAAAAGAAACAGAGTAGAGAGCAAGTGTAAATGGCAATCTCTCACAAGGATAACAGATCTTGTTTTTAAAATTGTTATTGGGAATCTCAAAGTAACATCAGCTGCTTCAGTGAGTGAACTCACTCAATACAAACTTTGGGAAGCAGTTCTTAAAACTTTAGATGTCGCATCTTTAGTATCATTGGAAATCACAACATCAATGTTTCTAACATTGACCAAAATGGGAAAGACTAGGAGTGTGACATCAGAAACTTTTGATTGTTGCATTATGCTTTTATAAGAGACTAGGAGTGTTTATTGACTATCGCATCAAATGTACTACTCTTATCAATGGTGTTCACAAATTAAACATTTCACTATCATGTGAATTGAATTAAGAAAAGGTATTTAAGAGATTAGACATTACTACTTCTCATTATTCAAATGGTTATTTTATAGATTTTTACCTTTCGGTATATTCAGTGTATACGGGCAGTTTGGCCATGTTTATGAATGAGAATAGATTTACATGATCAACTTTTTCTTATTCAAATAAATTTTCTTGTCATCCAAATATGTTACTTTTATATCCATATTATCTCATCTGACACAACCGAAAAAAGAAAAGAGAAACCCAAAACCAAGTTTCTTTTGGTTCGGATTGATACCATTTTTTCAAAACCACTAGCTCCACTAAATTAATCCATCACTGATAAAAATTACAAATAGACTAATGACTTTAACATCGTCACATTTTGACCTAAATTTAAGACCCCCATAATCATCAATATTTCTTTAATCAAAAACTAGTAGCTTCCATCATAAATTGTTGAAAAGGTCATTTCAAATGCAGTAAGTAAATCATGATATTGATAAGACAGCGTAAAAAATCAAAAGACAAAAATGCATGAGAAACAAACAGTTGGGTATGTACGACTTACAGCTGATCTTGCTGCATTTCGAATAAGTAAAGCAACATCCAGCAGTAAGAGGCAAATGCGCTTGGCTATTTCCTGTGGGAAAATTCATTAGTCAATAAGCAGATTTGAATTTTTAATATTTCAGAATCTACGGTAATTGTTTACCTCGTCTATTGGTTCAATGTTCTGAAACAATCCTTCCAAAATTGAAAATGCTTTCGCATGTTCATGCAAATGAAACCAGCACACTGCCTGTACAATTCAAATGCATATGTTAGCACAAATAAAGGTCATCAAAGATAATAGGTCGTAATTCTTTTAACAAAACCAGCCAAGCCAATATCAACTGAACATACTAGATTGTATGTTGTCACTGACGGATCAAACTCATCAGCATAAACAAGTTCGGAACTATGTTGAGCGGATAGATGTCTTGGTGCACTATTATTTCCACTAATTCCTGTCACAGCTTTGGCTCCACCATTGCTAGCAGGATCTGCCTGGTCCCCAGCAGCACAAGCAAGCTCTTCGCTTCTTTTCTAAACATTGAAAGCAACAATAATGCATCACAACAAGGAGATAAGAACACCGAAGCACAGGTATAATACTACAATAAGAATATCTTTCTATTATTGATAAGGTGAAGGTTAATACTACCATAAGAATTATAGAAACCAAAAAAGTCAGAAAGGGAAGAAAAATAGTAGGAAGAACTAAGAAAAAAAAACTTGTGAGCTACTCTATACCACACATCCAGAAACAGATTAACTAAGTCAAAGGCTCCCCTTACCTGCAAGATAACTATAAAGTAAACAGAAAATTCACATAAAATTCACATAAAAGGGGAACAGTGGTGCCACCGCAAGCATCAAGACCAATAGATGAAAATCACTCTGGCAAAAGAAACAAGAAAAAAATGTAGAAATCGAAGTTCACTAAAGGGACGCATAAAGGAACACCCAAGACTTAAGCAGAACAACATCCATAAGCAAATAATAATTTCATTGTTCTAGCTTGCATATAAATCAATATTCTAATCACTCAAAGAGGAAAAACAATTGAGGCATTAAAATCCCTTCTGCTACCAGTCGTAAGTGCACTAAATATAAAATTATCATACGCACCTGTTGATGCTACCAAATTAAGAACTGACAGAATATGTTTAACGAAAAAGCTTAAATTATTTCAAGACGCTATATCAACAAAGAGATAATTAACTAAATTAGTTGAAATTAAGTTAACACTAACTTATACAACATTGAAGCATCATGTATGAAAGAACACAAGACCAAGACCAAGACCAAGACAAATCTATCTGATCATTCCTCAAAAATTAGTCCAGAAATCTGATTCTATGTGTCACTATTTGATTAGAAATGGAAATTAAGAAGTTAAAACAGGTCCAAATATGTAACTTGTAATAGTGGACGTACTTGCATTCTTAATTTCTGTTATCTTTTATTTATAACTACGTTATCTGTTATTTATAACTACTACTACTGGAGTTTTATGATCATCAAAAAGAGAAATTAAGCATGTAGCTCCTCAATTACGTCAAATCCTTAGACAAAAACTTCTAGAGAAAAACATCCCTTCTGAAGGAAAATGAAAAGCAAAGGTTAGCTGATCTTTTTTTTTATTTTGACCATAGTGTCCGGGTCAACTTTCCCGCACCTCACCTAATTCCACGAAACCTGCCACCTCCCACCAACAACAGTACCTAAGTACCTAACTCGGTCCACCAAGGCTATGACAGATAGGAAGAATCACCTACTGTTTTTTCCGTCTCCCACTAAGTTTTGACCCTCTCAACCACTAGGCCACACCCTGAGGTTTTTACTAAAGGCGTGGTTTAAGTTTAGCATACCAAATAGATTGTACCACTTCTTCATAGAGATACAGATCAAAGCAAGATATAAAGGTTAGTTGATCTTTATAGCTTGCTTAGATTTGTATCTCTATGACTTAAGAAGTTGTAAATCTATTTGGTATGCCAAACTTAAACCATGCCTTCAGTTAAAAAGAGTAGTAATTTGATCCATAGGAATAGGGAAGACTTCCAACAGATCCTGCAAGAAATTGTTTTTCAGTGCAGTTTTCATCCAACAACGTACAACAATGAGTGACAAGAGGCAGACTTATAGACCCAATGGCCAATTCAACTCGATGAGAACCTTTATGTACATATTTTCTTCCAAGAACGTTTTGACACACAAACATCCCATACCCCAATAGAAACCAGTTTGCAGAGTCTTTGATGCAATTCAAAAGGTTCCACAATCAATATTTTATGATAAGGGTGTTCACCATTTACTTGTATCAAGGATGGCTCCTTACCTTTAAAAGGCTTATTCAATCATTGGATGCGCTAATGCTAACTAGAATTATTTTCTTAAATATCCTTTAGACTTTATGACTATCCTTAATCGTTAGAGGTATATATGCATACACAAAAAGAGTGAAACAAGCATAAACTTTGCTGTGTAAAAACCAAGGCATGCATATTTCTTTCCCCGGGTGAACTTCTGCAGAACAAACAAGGCCCCTCCTCCTGCTGAGGTTATACATAATGAACAGGCTTGCACTCGCAACAGAAAACTTAGCAGCAATAGATCTCTAAGATCAAATCTGCCTCTTGGAGCTACCCTTCGGGATGGCCTAGTGGTTTGGGCTTGGGACTTCCATGTTGGAGGTCTCAAGTTTGAAACCCCTTGCCAGCGTAAGCATGGGATTTGCATTCTAGGTAAAGCTCGTCGCACCAGGCTTTCCTAGTGCGGGTTACCTCTCATGCGAACTATTGCGCATAGAAACGGAGGATTTACCATGTGCACACCCGAAGGGTTGCGGCTGCGGGTTTCCCTGCTCATCAAAAAAAAATCTGCCTCTTGGAGCTCATAGCAAATATAGAATCATTTAAACATGCATAATAGGATAAAACAAGCAGTACCACAACCACGGCATTGATGAACAACAAGATTGCTATACCTCAATATCTCAATGATACAACTCTACGTACCTTAGCATTATTAAGTTCATCAATCAGCTTCTTAGGATTGGAGCAACCATCTTGAAAGTGCACAGCAATCGCAATGTTATGTAGAACCTAGCAGATGAGGAGCAAAGAACACCATAAATAAGCAATTCGAAGTGGTAGTGAAAATGACAGGACATCATCATGAAACAAAAGCAACAAGAAATTTTTAACAAATCCAACAGCTTGATGACTTGATTAACATGATTATGGTGCATTTAACAAAAATATCAACTATTCCTAAATCAACAATGACTTGGGGTCAGTATAATAAACAATCTATATTCATTATGCTTTACTCAAAACCAATTTGCTAATTCCAATGCTGGCACATGCTTTGTTTTTATGTCTTGGTTAATGATTCCTCATGCAAGTGTAAGAAAAACAAATAAGTCCCAACTAGTTGATAGGTTCGATTGTTTTTGTTCTTAGCTGATACCGCATTTGGAAATCTCTACCTACACAAGGTAAGGGTAAGGCATCACCCTCCCCAAACGGCACTTGTGAGATTACACTGGTATGTTGTTATTGTTGTTGCAGCTGATATCGCATGATATCTCATTTTTTGAGTCAAAATAACTTCTCACCATGGTTTGAGGCCTAACAATCCCTTTTTAGCACTTTCAATCATATAATGCCACACCTCTGAACTGATGCATTTGAAGGTTTATGTAGGATCGTCGACATACACTTACTAATGGACTCATGAGTTCCACATGATTATCAAATACTTGACCCTCTCAAAGTGACATTAAACTAAACCTCCAAATTTAAACATAACACTGGTGCATATCAGGTAATTGATAAATACAAGATTTCTTTCTCCAGAGACCAGCGCAGAAATCTAATTATCTATAATTGGACTTATTGTTTTGTTCCGAAAACTAAAATCAGCAATGGCATACTAAATTTGGAACCCCAACTGTAGTTAAAACTAAAGACACCTTAAATATCTCTGCTGCAGCAGGCCTTGTTCTTCCAACAACCCAAACCAGTAATTCAAATTCCAATGCAAGTACTACCTATAGTATAAAATGAGTTCAAAGATCTAGAAACGGTTACATCCACAATCCCAGTTAAGATATTCCAAAACCAACTACAATGAACAACAGATGCCTCAGTTTCAATAAACTTATTTAACTACCCACCAATCAAAAAATCCTCAATTACCAAGCAAATATTTCAAGAAACAATCATCACCCAACGGAGAGGATCAGAGACATATTTTCATTCAGATCTATGTCAACTTAAGAGATGGAAATGGGGAAAATCCACGCACCGTCTATTTATGAGGCAAAATACTGGACCTTTGGTTATGACGCCATTAGGTTAATTAGGATAAATAAAAACAAATATAAAAGATGCATAGTATAACAAGAATAATTACTATTCAAAACGATTTTGAACTAAAAAACTGCATTTTCCAATGAACATCACGTGCAAATTGAGCTCAAAGCCATCAAAAACATCCTTGAACTAAAAAACTGCATTTTCCAACGAACATCACGTGCAAATTGAGCTCACATCCATCAATTCAAAACAATATTGAACTAGAAAACTGCATTTCCCATCACAAATCACGTGCAAATTGAGCTCAAAGCCATCAATTCAATCGTCCATCGACTTTGAACCGGAGAATTGCATTTACCATCGAAAATCACGTGCTAATTGAGCTCAAAGCCACAATTTTCCATCGAAGATCACGTGCAAATGAGCTCAAAGCCAACAATTCAATTGACGACAAGAAAAGCGCAAACTCCAAATAACCAGAAACCACTAACTCACTCTGTCCCATTTAGAATGGCACATTTGAAATTTCAAAATCAAACTTCTAACTACTATAAATCACAAAAAATAACCTAATCAGCTCAAAACCACCAATTCAATTGACGACAAGAAAAGCGCAAACTACAAATAACCATAAATCAACTACTCACTCTGTCCCATTTAGTGTGGCACATTTGAAATTGCAAGAATCAAACTTTTAAACTACTATAAATCACAAAAATAAACACATTCAAATATCTAACAGTCCTATAAAAAAAATCAAAGAAAAACTTGGTTAGCTCTCAAAATTCCAAATGTACCCTATAAATTGAAACCAAGGGAGTATATATATACTACAACAAGTTGAAAATGTATAAAGATACCACATAACAAAAACCAAAAAAAAAAAAAAAGACAGATTTAGTCACCTTTGGATCGCCTTCTTTTTTCTGCAACAGTTGATACAAAACTCTAACACAATCAGCGTAATTCCCCGACTGAAAAAACAAAGCTGCCTCCTTTGCAAGTCCTGAGTTGACAGACATCGCGCCGTCATCCTCCACCGCGGTCGGCGTCATCGAAGACGGAACATCCTTGTTATTCGCTACTGCATTTGACGCTGATGAATCCATTTCCAATCACACAGATCCACAAAATCAACCAAAAAAGCAAAAATCGAACTGAACCGATTCAAAAACCCTCAGTTTTCCGGCGCCGCAATTCAAATCTGAATTCCGATATCCAAAACCCTAGAGTTACGAAGATGAACAACAGACATACATATATATATATATATATATGTATCGATCGATAGCGATTTTTAGAGAGAGAAACAAAGGGCGATTTTTCCAAAATGGGGAAGAATTCGGATAGAGAGAGAAAATCTAGAGAGAGAGAGCACAGGGGTACTACGTTTTAACACTTCATCACTTCTTCTATAATATATATGAAGGGAAAAACTCAAAATGGTCTACTAATTTTTGACTTAAAAGATCAAACATAAGTATAGTTAAAGAGATGATTTATGTTTGTTTGTTTTTTAATAGTTTTTTCGATTTCGAGTTTCAATGAGTAATAAATAAATAGGACGATAAATATTTCTGAATAAATGAATAGAGTTGTATTTGTTGAATTTGTTGATAAATTGGTCAAATCAGCAATTAAGTTCGTGAATTAATACCGCATTCAGAATTTCAGGAATAGAGAAGGTTGAATGATGTTTAATGGAATGGTCGTGTTTCCTATTGTGTTGCTATTTATTACGGTCATACTCTTTTTCGTATTTTTTTAGTTTATCTTTCACTTTCAATCTTAATCTTAATTGTTGTTAAGTGTTTTAAAGCATTAGAGAGATAGTTTGTTTTTTGCTTTGCTTTAATCGAAATTTGAATTTTTAAATTTTAATGTATTCAATAGCTTTATGAGATGAGTACTGTGTTACAGTGAATAGACGCGTCAGAAATGTGTTTCTGGGGTAAATGAACAGATCTATTTCGATCAAATCAATAATTAAGTTCATGAAGCAGTACGGCATTCGAGATTTTAAGAACAGAGAAGCTCAGATGTTTAATGAAATAGACATATTCCTCACTGCTCTGCTATTTGTTATAGTCATACTTTATTTCGTATTTGGTAGTTAACCTTTCATTTTTAATCTTAATCGTTGTAGTGAATAGATAGATCGAAAATATATTTATGCATATGACAGATTTATTTTTACTGAATTTGTTCAAATCAGTAATTAAGCTCACGACTCAGTATCGCTTCCAGAATTACAAAAATGGAGAAACTTAAATCATATCTAATGAAATAAGCATATTCCCCATTACTGTGTTATTTATTATAGTCGTGTTCTGTTCTGTATAGAAGTTAGTCTTTTACTTTTAATCTTAATCATCCTAGTGTTTTAAAGCATTAGAGAGATAAATAGTGTTGTTTTATCATTTTTTGAGTTTCGAGCTTTAATATATTAATAGCTTTATGAGATGAGTTTTCCATTACGATGAATTATGTTTTCTGCAGAAATAAACATATTGTTCCTTATTTAACTTGCCAACTAATCGATGACTTATTATAATGGGAAAAGAGTTAAAAATACCTCTTGACTTTATTTTATTAGTTAAATATATCCTCGCCATTAAAATGAAGTTATTTTTACCTCTGTTGTCTACAAACTTGTCACATATACCCCTCAATTGGATGAAAAATCCTTAATCAACAAAAATAACCCGATTTACTTAAATTAATCAATTTAAACCCGACCCACTTATCATTTAACCCACCTATATTCATTTTCATTTTTAATCTAATTTATTCACCATCACCATATATCCTGTTGTTCACCTCATCTCATCTCATCAAATCCGCCTTGAAGCTTCTCACCTTCTTTTCTCTTCCTTAGAACCTCCACCAAATCGGATACTTCCAGCAACGTTAGACGCGAAATCTCATTAGGTGATACTCTCACTAATAAAGACGACTTTGATTTGTGAATTGATGTTGTGAAATTTGAACTGATTAACAATTTAGTGAAACTGTAGAAATGATTTTTGAAATTTTTTGCATCTTAGACTGGGTAACTTATGAATGCACATAAGGTGTTTCATATGTGAAAATGGTTCTAAAACGATGATACAAAGAACGAGAGATACATCGATTAAAACACCTCACGCTTACGACATAACAACATCTAATCACCGAATTGCTTGGGCTTTATAATGGCGTCGAAACAGAGACTATGACGGCAGTGGTTTTAAACGTCTGGGAGAAGTAGGAAGATCAACTCAAGTAAGAGATGAATATAAGTGGGTTAAATGATTAGTGGGTTGGATCGGGTTTAAATTGGTCAATTTAAGTAAATCGGGTTATTTTTGTTGATTTAAGATTTTTCATCCAATTGAGGAATATATGTGACAAGTTTGTAGACGGCAGGGGTAAAATAATTTTATTTTAACGACAAAGGCATATTCAAATAATAAAACAAAGTCTAGAGATATTTTTAACGCTTTTTCCTATTATAATTACTCTATTTGGTATCTAATGGTTGATCTTCCACCTTCTTTAAGCTTTCAAATTTTTCCATTATTCACTAATTTTCAATTTAATCATAGGTTAATTTTGTTATAAAATCGTTCATTAAGAAAAAATTTAAAGTGTGCAAAAATAGCTTTACCAAAATTCTTAATTTTGAGGTTTAATAAATTACCAATAATTGTTAATGCAAAAAAAATTCTATTCCACTTCAGTTAAATATATAATTTTTTGTAATAACCTTTCTGAAAACTAACATTCATAACGTTTCATATGATAATTGAATCATATTCATTGGTAAAAACACAATATATAAAAACATATATACATAATTGACCAAAAAAAAATTAGAAGATGAGAATTTAGTGCGTACATAAAAGCAAAAATGTGGTGAGGTTTTAGTTTTTAATAGGAGTGGGCATAAATGCCGAAAAACCGAAAAATCGAATCGAATCGAAATTTTTGGTTCTTCGGTGTTTCTGTTTGGCGTCGATTTTCTTTTTTCGGAACTTTGATTCGGAGTTCGGTGTAAGAGTCCCGAAATTACGGTGCACCAAAGAACCGAAGTTTTATTTACTAAATTTAAAAATATTTAAATTATATCGTTTAATTAATAATAGTTATACACTTTTGAATTTTGACTCAAAATATTTACATGACCCATTTAAATTTTTAATTTTTAAATGACAACAAATATAATCTCAATAAAGTGTTGAACTATTGTTGTTTATGTACAATTGTACATTGTGAGTCCTTATATTTTGGTTGTTCGAAAGTTCATCGTGGCATCGTGCTTGCTAGGCTGCTTGCTCTCTTCTTTATTCATTCAACATTCCGTGTAAGTCTTTAGGCTTTAGCAAAATGGCAGCCATCTATGCTAAGAAACAGAAACAAATCATTCGGCATCTTTGCTAAAATATCATATATGCCCTCTTTATTTTTATTAAATACATGATAAAACTCTTAACATTTTATCATATTCCTTCTTTATTTTTATTAACATCGAAAAATCGATTTAAAAACACCAAACCAAACCGATCTAGCTTGGTATAAACTTTGCTGCACACTTTTCTAAAATCAAATATCGAAGAATCGAATTGAAATTGGATTAAATCAAACTGAAGAACCAAACGTCCACCCCTAATTTTTAAGGATATTTTTTTACTTTTTTTATTGGTTAAATGATATTTACTAATATAAGGAAAGGGACAAAGGAAGTAAAAACAAAATAAGGAAAAGATTTTTTTTTTAAAAAAAAGACAAGAAAGAAAGAAGGAAAAATGCCAATTGTTTTTGTAACGGATGCTTTTTGCAAACTTCTAATCAACTTTTTTTTCTCCTTTTTATCTTTATTTTGATTATAAGTGTACTCCCTCTTGGACGGTTTAAAATCGAACTGAAATTGAAAATTTAAATTGAAAAAAAGTTATTAATTTATCGATAATGAATTATTAATTTAGCAATTTTGATAATAATTTTGATTCTTTTTATTATCGGGTTATAAATTCTTAACAGTTTAAGGTTTTTTATAACAGGTTAATCGATAACCCGATAGTAAATTAATAAATTATATTTATACCATTTTGGTATATAAAGTCCTTGACTTAGTATTTAGTTTCATATTTTTATTTTTGCAGTCTCAAACTTTCGATTAATCTACAATGTGTTAGTGTTTTTTTTTTAATAATATACAATTTATCAACTCATGTGCATGATTTATTTGGTATGTCACTATGTCTCTAAGTGATTTTCAATCATTTATTTTTTTTTGTCAGATCTTAACGATTAAACCGAATGATCTATAACCGATTAACCAATAAATCATCAATATCTTAATGGTTCTTAACGGTTTAGCATGCCTATAAATCGATCACCGATTAGTTGAACCGATAAACTTCAAAACCAAACTAAATCGACCGATAAACAGCCCTAACTCCCTCTAGTGCATATTAAAAAAAATTGAACTTTTTTTTTTAATATTCAAAATAAATTAACTATTCGGTGTTTAAGAGAAATGTTAAAAAATTCTTCTATTTTTGTCCTTCATTTACAATTTTTTACGTGATAAATTCAAAAGAATTAATTGCTCGTATTTATGATTTTACATTAAATTATTTTTATTTTCTAAATAGTTTGAGAATAACAAAAAAAAAAGTGAAAAGAGGTGTTCAATCTATATCCTAGTTTTTTTCTTAACGAATGTGCATTGCCTCACAAATTCACATATTATGGATTAGAGCGAGCAATTACTAAACACTCCTATAGACTCCTCACGTTCCATATTAGTTAATCATCTTATTAAAAATAGTTATTCTATATTAGTTGTCCATCTTACTAAATTTAAAAAAAAAATTTACATTTTTTCTATATTACTCTTGCAACTAATTATTTTTGAAAGTGTTCACATTTGTTTCTAAAACTTATAAAAAGCTTTTAAAGGGAGAATTAGTAAAATTATCTTCTTATTTATGATGTCTTAATATGCGTGTTAAAAGAAAAATGATCAACTTATATAAAACGGAGGAAATATAATATAAATTAATTTTGAATGTACCTTTTTTATATATTTTTCTTAAGTTCAGTATGCAAATAAAAAATATTATTTTTAAAATATTTATATACAATCTAGATAAATACAATAAAATCTCACTAAATTAATATATGTGGAACCATGAAATATTATTATTTTGTAGAGGTATAATATAATCTATGAATTAATATTTATTAATTTAAAGAGTGTTTTAAGATTCAACAAAGGTTATTTTTTATTATATCAAAATTATTGTATCTTACTAATTTATATATTATATTTATTGAATTCACATAAAAATAATTTTATTATATATAAAGTATAATGAATACATTAAAATTATTGTATCTTACTAAAATATGTATTATGTTTATTAAATTCATATGAAATGTAAATCAATTATATATAAAGTACGATGCATGTGTATGATTCATAGTAATATTTTTTTGTTAAATGATTCTTTGTAAAATAAATTTAAGAAATCAATGATTCTTAATAAATAAATTCACTATACATGATGTTCATTGTTTCTTAATAATCAAATATTATGCATAGTATCTTTACTAAAAACATTCGATGTATGATCGGTTAGAGAATAAACTATATAAGCAACGCAAGAAATTTCTTGAAATCATATCAAAAATGGTTTCTCATTTTAAAGGTGTCACAAAAGCAACAATGATAGATCAAATACGTAAAACATTATTTGAGTATAAAGGAAATCATTCCACATGCACTTAAAAAGATTTGCAGATGTGGCAATACCAAAACTTTTGAATACAATAAGAAAAGTTATAGATGAGTTTCAACTAGATTTATAACCAATAAACAAAACATAATAGAATCTTAGATATATTAGTATTTTTAAGAATTATTAATTTATGATATTAATGAGACCGTATATTTATATAAAGGTCTTTTGAAAATATATTATCTAATCGAAATAGGTAATTTTTTCCATTGGCCAAAGTCAGTACTAGAAAAAAATATTATCTTAAAGAGATTATTAATTTATTGACTATTAATTTAGTGAGATTTTAGTGTATTACGAGAGATGAAGGTGGAAGGTAAGTAGGAGGTGGTGTGGATGGGACAACCTTAATTGGGGGTAAAGATGACGTTTGTTGGAAGATGGAAAAGGCACTAGAATACCACTTTATAAGTTTTTTTTTTTTTTTTATGACAAGGGAAATCCGCAGCCGCTATCCTTTGGGTGCGCACAGGTTATTCATGTACGGAGCACACTCAATCTCGCCAAATTTCTCTCCCCTCGCATCTTTCCAAGGTTATCCATCACATGGAACACCCTGGATCATATCGTAAGTCGCCACGATCAACCACTACTATTAGCCATAACATATACTATTCAAACCATGCATTGAGATGTTGAAAATCGAATGGTCATAATTATTTAATATTCAAATTTTAATATAATATCTTAATTTTGAGATGTGTATTCGAACTCAACCATCTAGATCTTAATGCATATCATAAAATTCAAATGTGTATTCAACGTCTTAATCTTAATGAAAACAAATGTAACCTTCAAACCTCCGGGAACACAAGAAAAGACCACCTAAAGTTTCAACAAAATATCAGAATGAAAAACCTTAACAGGATTAAAGAATGATGATGCTCCTGATGAACAGTTTTTGATGAAGAAACACAAATTTTCCATAACAGAAACTCCTAACGAAAGAATGCAGAGAAAAGAATAACAGGGCGGAGCCAGAACGAAGCAGCTTTAGAGACGAAGAAGATTGAACACATATATACAAAGCATAATTATTGATGTTACAACATTGTATAAAGTTAAAACTAAAATTTTACTTAGCTTTGCGCAACATTTCCAAAATAGTATCTGCATCACGAATGTCCTGGCTTTCTTGTGATTCTTCAGTTCCTTGAGAAAAATCAACACTGGTATATGTCCTGATTCCTGGACCATGTCCGCTGCAATCCATTGATCGACCCTGTTGTGCTCTTCTTACTTCTTTTTGATGCTCAGTCAGCTCAGTGTGTCTTCGTTTGGACTTTGAATAAATTCTGTCATTTCCTTCCAAACTATTAGCTGCATTCTCCACGAGTTCAACTCGTTTTGAGCACCTATGCAGTGTTGTTGGCACCTTGTATCTATTTGGAACTGTAACTTTATCTACATCAGAACTGTCCTTAGTATTCGCTAACAGGCTGTTTTTTCCGAGTTTTATTTTTCCTCTCCTTGACAGCTTGTCTAGGACTGGAAGTAAGCTTTGAGGGTAGTCTAAGTCGGTCTGCTCCCCGAACGTAGAATTCCAGAAGTTAACAGTGGAGTTGGAAATGACGAGATCTGGATGATCAAGAGTTTTCTCAAGAAGAGGCTCTTGGAGCTGAAGAAAAGAGGAATTGAATTCTATTATTGGTAGCGTTTTCTGCAAACAGTTCAGTGCCTGAATCCATAACTGTTGAAGTTGATCTTTGAAGTTACTGTCTTGAGCTTCAAAATGTGACAGCCACAGAAGCAATGTACTGGTCATCATCTGATGACAGAAAGCGGAATACAATTTAAACTACTGTACTACTAGAGGAAAGGAAAAAACAAAAGCAAATTAAGTAAACACTTAATACTGCTGCTAATTGTCTACGCTTCCTTCCAATCATCCGATTGGCAGAGATAATTAAAAGATGGAAAGGAAAGGAAAGGAATAAAAAATATGGCAATGCTCGTTATGAGATGAGAATAACATGTAGTGTAGTTTAAGCTAATAGTTCATACATATTTTCCACCTCAAGACTAGAGTCTAAGTACAAACCTCAATGAATAATGTTATATCCTTCTGCAAGTGCAAGCAGCCAACAAAGTGAAGCAGTGATGATAGCAACCTGAAACTCTCAGTTAGCAGAATTCTGTACACCATTTGAAGAAACTAGTTAAACGGGAAAGTCATTACCTTTTCTCAACGAGGCTGGTTGATATATTAGTTTCACCCTTCGCCCTAGATAACTTCACAAAGCTGCAGAAGCAGTGGGCATATAAGAAACATGTAGAGAATTGAAGTACGTGCAGAGTAAAGGTTATGCAATCGGCTTTTTCCAATTATCAAACAAATAAAAGATGGTATCAAATGTAGGCAATTTTGATCTCCTACACTTTTTTCAACTATTTCAAGTAAATTGATCGGCAACAAACTCTTTTTAAGGAAATGATACATGACAATGCTCTTCATATCACTGGAAGACTCTTGCATGTATTTTAGTCTGACATCAGTGACAATTACTAAGGACACCATATTAACAACTTCAACTCAGACATGTTGACTTCTACTCAAGAAAGCAAAGGCATACAACAACAACATAACCAGTGTAGTCCCACAAGTGGAGTTTGGGGAGAGGAGAGTGTACACAGAACTAACTCTTACCCTAAGTGTATAGAGGTTTTTTCCGATAGATCACCGGCTCAAGGAAAAACAGTCCAGAGAAAGAAGTAACGGAAGTACAAGAAACTACATATAGTAACAGAACAGAAGCAAAGGCGTAATGGGGAAAAAAGGAACTTTGGTCATTTACTTCAACATATTGATGGAGGCAAACGACAACTAGAATATTCAATCAAAATAAGGCTGTCAAAACTCCAACTATTAGTTATGAAGCACTTCAGTGCTTAAACCAAATAATTTTATGTGTATAGTTTACAATTGCATTTGCAGCAGCACAATTTTTATGATTTTTTAAGTGCTTAAGTTATCAATCGAGCAGGAATTTTAAAATGGGACCAGAATAATTATTTGGTAGAAAAGTTAAAAGGCATGCCGTTGGTTCAACCTTTATTTAAATATCAATAAAATGGTTCAATACTTTTGACCTGTCAGAAGGCCTTTGCTTTTATGTCTTAAATATTTTAAACCACCAATCTCAAGAGTAAGATAGGTAATTGCTTCAGTAAGTGAAAAAATTGCAAAATCATATTGCTCACCAGGAAGTGAAATCCAAGCTACTTTTGATAATGCTGGATCTCCAACTTTCAGACTCTTTAACTTCAGATTTTGCTATCAAAGAAGCTTGTTCTACGGCACATATCACTGCTTCTCCAAACAATAACAGAACATCAAAATCCTGACCATTTACACTTGACTGAGGTTCAGGGACAAGATCGCCATTGGTCAATGCTTCATTGAAATATGAACAGAGCATTGATAACAGGTCCTCAGTTAGAGTAGGATAACCAATTTCTGATGTCCGGCTAAGAGAAACATAAAGTGATTTCCATACTTCAATAACATGCTGAAGCTTGAGATACACCTTAAGGCAAGAATATGCAGCAAATGGATAACACAGGAAATGTATTGTTATAGCATAACCAGGACTATGCGACTGCAATTTGAAAAGTGAGCGGAAGTTATGATTATCTATGTAATCTTTCAGACAATTCGCCAGAGCTACCCAGATCTCAAAGCAACAGGACATCTTCTCTGTATATAATAAACTAACAAAAAGATGGAGAATTTCCAAAGGCTCGTATGAAGATAGCAAAAGCTTGACATATCTGTGTTTCCCTTCAACTATATCATAATCAGGTGCTTTCAATGTTGCTCTGCTCACTGCATGGAAATAGAGCAAAGTGATATATGCAACTGGTGAGACCTTCTCCATACAATTAATAAAGCCGATATCTGGTATCTTTGCACTTTTGAATTTATAGACTGGTTCTGACGTCTCAATATTTTTGAAGTCTACTGTCACCTTGTAAAGAGGGGATTGCAATGTTGATGGTTCTAATTCTTCAACAGAAGCCTCCAAAAGCTGAAGTAAAAGAGGTAGCAAATCATCTATACCACCATCCCTTGAATGCATATTTTCATATACACTCTTCAAAAACTTTAACATCATATTCAAAGATAAGATAACCTCGTCATAAGTTATAAGGTCAGACTTCAAGCAATGTTTAACAGATCTCAGAAGAGATCGAAACAAACTTGAGGCAGCACCATATGTCACTGTCCTGATTTCACCGTACAGAGTAATATCTGACCCGTGAATGATCAGACCATGAATTGTGTTTAAGAAAAACTCCAAGTTACCAAGATCCAAAGGTGACCATTTAATTGGATAATACTTCCATGAGTATTTTGCAGATTCTGGAAGTCTCATTGCCTTATGGTCATTTAGCATACTATTTACATCTTTATTTCCTGCTGAAATAAAATTATCAAGCAGCTCAATGCAGAAACTCCATGACCATATATTCTTATTGACAGGCCCAACCTTGATGATGACTTCCAAGATGGGCTCCCAAACTGTTCTAACCACCGAATGGGAGCTGGCTAACTTGTCGAGCTTATACAGAAGATAAGACCATGTATTCAGGCAGGATACATGGACAGATGCATCACAATTGCTTGACATGATTCCTATAAGAGGCGTCATCACAAGTTTAATCTTTTTGGGAAATCCATCAGCTTCAGTTGGATCACTTCCTTTGAATACCGTTTGATCAGTAGGATTCTTTACAAGTACATTGCTTTCAGGAGCATGAAGTTGTGAGCAGATTAAAGCATCAATGAGACCTTCCCAGGCCACCTGCAGAAATAAGGCATCTATTTTATTTTAAACACACCCCAGTTATTCAATAAGTTGACTTAGTGGAAGCACTCTATTTTCTTTTTCTTTTTTTTATAGGAAAAATGGCACTAAGGAGCTGAACTTCCTGCAATGAAAAAAAGTAAAAAACTTGACAGCACTACAGCAATTGAGTGGTAAAATCTTCACATTATAGCTAATATATATAAAACGTATGGTATTCATATAGCAACGATGCCAGATATGTGCTGTAGGAGGCAAAAATTCCTTACATCAAATTTTTGATGTGACACTCCAAGTACAAGAACACTATTAAATACATTAAAACATGACACTAAGTTAATAGTAGGAGTCACTCATTAATTTTAAAGTCAAACTAAATTGACGAACTTACTGCCTTTTATTGGGATAATATCCTAGAGTTCTCCCTCAAATTAATTATTAGTAGATGACTTTGCATTAAGCTACTTCTGATTTTAAAGAATTCTATAGTTTAGTTGATAAACTCGATCTCTTCTATCGGGATGATATCCCAGTATTCTCTCTCAAATCAATCATTCATGGAGGAATTTGCAATTTGTAACTTGGTAAAAGTATTACTTAAAGTTGATTCATTTTAATAGTTTTTTTATGTTACTACCATCGAACACATCTAACAAAATCAGAAGAATCTATTTATTTTTTAATTGTTCATTTAATAATCTGATTAATTCAAGCAAGCAAATCTGAAAAAAATAATAAATTTAACTAAAGAGGGCTGCCCAGTGTAAGAAGCCGCTATGGCGAGGTTTGGGGAAGGGTCGGAACACAATGCATTATTTTCTTGATAGCTAAGAAGTGACTGTAAGAACTGAAATTCCCAATTAAATAGGACAATGCATATATTTGGGTTGGGCACTTGACTGTTAACACCAGAACATAGGCAGATGCTAATCAATGTTCATTAAAGTTGAGTAAATATATAAAAATACTAAGCAAGGATACTGACATCATATAAGGTTGATTTAGTCATTTTAAAATTAAGAATCTGGTAGATATGCTAGCATGTCAATGATGTAGCATCTGTAGTGCCATCAAAGCTACAGCTTTTTCAACGGGTACTCATAAATAAGGATTGGACACATCCCATCTATGTTGCTCGGACATTTCAAAAATGCTGATGACTTTGTCATATCTTTCAAAAGTAGTGCATTTTTTAAGGATCCGGCATGGGTGCAGCAACGTTTTCTAAGAGTCAGAGCAACATAGCTGATCCCATTAACAATCAGCGGCTATTGAATACCATGATTAAAAATCAAATACTAGAACAGGACTTTTGCTTGACCAAGTCGCATTAAATTATCTGGAATTGATGTGTCAAACTTAGATGAATGAATAGCATACCAGTGAAGCACTCTGAATCTGTGGATCATGGTCCGTAAAAGTTTGTTCTGGAATTTTAAGCAATTTGTTGACCAAATGCTTATATTTCATTCCATAAGGTCCGAGTAGACACATAAACCATCTCCATACTTGTAGAGTTTGAATCTTCAAGCCTTGGTTTAGCAGCTCCTCCATCGTCAAAAGCAAAGTCTTCTTCAAATCTGTGACAAGGGCCTGTTTAAGAGGCAATAAACTAAAACTGAAAAAACATGTCACTTAACAGTTAACGTGAATTATAGTCTTTTTATCACAAAAAATAAATCACAGCTTCCTTTAGAACGATGATTTTGGTGGGGAATCTGCATGATCCCTATACTAATAAACAAATAACAAAAATTAATGCCTCATATTTAACATATACTCTTTATGACAACACTACTGGGCCCTTCATTCATGCAGAATTCTTCAAAAACACTAATATAGATAATTGGACACATATTTGTTCCGCTAACTTTTTGTTCTGGAGATTAAGTTGAAATGCATAATACTGTAGTCTGTATAGATGCACATTTTTGGTCTCCAGGAAACATAAGAAACAAAGTGGATTACAGCGAACAAGAATATAAGAATAGAATATTATATGCTACCTTAGAAAGAATTACTGGTGGAGGACATATCACGCTAGAGACTTTTTGTAAACAACGCTCTGACATATCTCTTTCCCTTTTATCGCTGCTGACTAGCCTTCTATAAACTGGAGGAGCCCATATGTTTGACATGGCTCTCATATTTTGAGCTGATGTATTCGCCAACTTCATTACAGCCTATAGTAGTATAATCACAGAGAATAACTCAGAGATGACATTTACCAATATTAAAGAATTGATTTGAGACGATAATATATGTGTGTGCGCGCACGCGCGTGTGCGTATGTGTATGTATCATATATGTGTATGTGTATGTGTATGTGTGTATAGATACATGCATTTCCCTGAAGGTTATACATTAATAGGCCAGTGTACCTTTATTCCAAGTCATTTCTTATATATGCAAGAACATCCAAAATGATGGAAGTGCATTTGGCTTATAGACTATCAAGTGTAGAAAGAGGAATTCAGTACAAATTTGTTTTTTTTTCTATTGCGATTCTGATTCTGTTACTATTCAGGTACAAATATGGCTATCTCCTTTCATTTCTTTTATCATTAGTCATTACTGTATCATGAGAATAATCCAAGGTGTAGCGATCAATTCGGAGAGCAACATTGCTTGCTCTATTCAACAAAAACAAACATTATACTCCTTTCAAATGAACAAAAATTTGTGATAAGCACTATACATAGCGCTCATCTGCTGTATAAAAGAGAAGGTGATAACTCTTATTCAGCTCATATGACTATCAATTCTCAAACGGAAGTCTTTTTCTTCACTCATTCTAAAAGAACTTGCTAAATAAATCCTGCTCGTACAAATATTTGAAAAAGATGTTCCTCTAATTGTAAGTTCCATGATTATTTCACATTTATCTAAATGAACCATTGTTCACATGCATGATGTTGAAAGGAATAGCACATGAGTTTGAATTCCTACTATCTGACAAAAATCAAGATCCAGATTTTACTTTGTTATTAGGTTAGACACATCATTGCACAATATATTCAGCTTTACATATTGCTTAGAACCAATCACATTATATTCAGCTATACATACCTGCAGTGCCTCAAATGTGATTGAAAGAGAGCCAATAGGATTGTCAAGGGCATAAGTAATTGCCCTCAGCAAAGACTGGAAATTTTCATCTAAAAGCGATGAGTTAAACTGCTGCATTGATATACACCACACACCCAAGTTGCAAACAGACTGCAATTAACAATAAATATAAGTCAAATTCTCGAATCATGTTTCTTAGCGAAGGCTGCCTTACATACATTACTTTGTTGCCTATCGAGAAGTTCAGAATACCTTAATCTTGCTGGTTGTGATAACCTCAACGAGAGAATCAACAATAGCCCTGGCATCATCACCTAAATTTAGTCATCAAAGCTACATTAGCTCCAGAATTCTGAATTTGCGCCAAGAATACTTGCACAAGTAACAGTACAGAATAGCTCACACATTTAGCTTTGCGTGAATGACACCAAAAAAAGAAATAAAAAAGATCTGTATATCTCCTTCATTATTTTTTCAAAGTACACACTTCAATTCTTTCGGCATACTCTTTATCTAATCATATCCGCCCATGCTTTATTTCTCTAATAAATTTGGCAAGAATTCAAGGTGAATTCTTCTATTTTTCTACATCTTGTACTTCCTAAAACCAACTAATCCAGAAAACAATTTCTTCTCATTTTAATCTCTCTCCCCCAAAGTGTGTGTCACTTTACACTTTTCAACAATTGAGTATGCTAAAAATTGACCTTGGATTTTCCACTTGTCGGCTCTTTTTTTCCTTTCTTTTATCGTGTCTGTGTATATGGGGCGGCTAATCTCTAATCTTTTTCAAATAACAAAGTTATCTACATCTATATTTACTCCAACAAACGGTTAATTTGAACTTGAAAAGAGCATCCAACATGTTGAGATGGAGGGACTAACTTACGACACCTCTTTTGCGAG
>CM040624.1:3788198-3829350 GCA_022817965.1 Solanum lycopersicoides
AATTGATACTATTAAGCTTGGGCTTTTGTGTGGACTCTTGGTGGGCTTGTTCATATTGGGCTTGGTAATCCTGTTGTTAATGAATGTTTGTCCAATTATTGAAGGACTTGTGGAAATTGAAGCTGCTGTTTTCTTTGTACAACTCTTAAGCTTAAGCTTTTGAATCTTAACCTTTATGTCCCATTGGCACTTCAATTGCTTCTTACTTGTGGAAAGACTCCACCTCCTGGCTACACTTGTTCTTTGTAGATTTTTTGAGTAAAGTATGCAATTTCTTGTACTACTTTTGAGATAGAAATAGCGTTTACTAGCCACTTTTCGGTCTTTTTTTTTTTTTTTGGGTAAGAGTAGTCAATGTTATAAAGCTATGTGTAGATTTTGAGTTAAGGATGCAATTTCTTGTACCACTTTTAAGGTAGACATAGTGTTATTTGGCAACTTTTCGGCAATGTCTTTGAAAAATAGTCATTATCGTAAAGCTTTTAATTCGTAGAGTTGAGTTTAAGTATGTAGTTTCTTGTACTACTTTTGAGATAGAAATAGTGTTTACTAGTCACTTTTCGATCTTGTATTTTTTAAGAATAGTCAATGTTATAAAGCTATGAGTAGATTTTGAGTTAAGGATACAATTTCTTGTACCACTTTTAAGGTAGACATAGTGTTTATTTGGCAACTTTTCGGTAATGTCTTTGAAAAATAGTCATTATTGTAAACTTTTAATATGTAGACTTTGAGTTAAGTATGCAATTTCTTATACTACTTTTGAGGTAAAAATAATGTTTACTAGCCACTTTTCGATCTTGTATTTTTTAAGAATAGTCAATGTTATAAAGCTATATGTAGATTTTGAGTTAAGGATGCAATTTCTTGTACAACTTTTAAGGTAGACATAGTGTTATTTGGCACTTTTCAGTAATGTCTTTGAAAAATAGTCATTATCGTAAAGCTTTTAATTTATAGACTTTGAGTTAAGTATGCAACTTCTTATGTCTCTTTTAATTTAGAAATAATGTTTATTGAGCACTTTTCGATCTTGTCTTTGAAGAATAGTCCTTGTCGTAAAGCTCTTTGTAGATTTTTAAGTTTGCAATATCTTGAGCTTCTTTTATGGTAGAAACTATAAACAATGTTTTCTAGCCATTTTTCGATCTTGTCTTTAAAAAATAGCTAAAACTAAAAAGTGATTTGTAAAATTTTAAGTTAAGTATGCAAATACTTGTACTAGCTCCTTTAAGGTCGACATAACATTTTCATAACCACTTTTCAATTTTATCTTTGAAAAATAGTCACTATTATAAAAGTTTTAAATTTCTACCGATAAAATTTTCTAATAATGTTTTAAAGTTTTGATTAGAAATTTAAAACTATAGTGACTATTTTTTAATTACATAGACTGAAAAGTGATTATTTGTGAGTTCTAGCCACTTTTATCTATGTAGCTCTAGCTTGCATTATTAATTAAATTTTGCTCATCCTGTTTTTGGTAAGTCAATGAAATATTTGGAAAATGTTGTCAAAAGTTCAATTGTATTCCTTTCATCAGGAAAAAAAAAAGTAAAATGCAAATAGGGTAAAACATTTTTTTAGTATATAGTTCCTTTGTTTTAATTCATATTGGTACAAAGTTTACATAAAAAGACAAACTTTAAAAATTTATTGTTTTAAAAATGTCATGAAATTTTTAATAATGTTAGTAATAGTCTCTCTGTTCAATAATAGGTGTTCACTATTAACTTGACATATTTTGAAACAATAAATAATAGGGATATATTACTAACGGGTGATGCTAAATGGCTAGAAAATTTGGTCAGAAAATTTTAAAATCTATAATATTTTTATTAATTTTAAAATAATTAATATTTTTTCACTTTTAGTTAAAATGTATTGAAGTTAAAAGGATAAAAATGTTCAAAAAGGTAAAATAACATAGATAAAATACCATTCTACCAAATTCTAATCAAATTTTCTGGCCAAAAGAATTTTTCATTACTATATTGTCCTTTGATTTTATTAAATTTAATGCTTTGAAAAATATATTAGATATTAAATAATATTTAATATCAAGAATAAAATAAATATAAAAGATAAATTATCTCTTTATTTTTAAATTAGACAAATATTATTCAATATCTATTTTTAATATGATAAAAACTATTATGACATATATAAGGACTAACTAATATGAGATAGAAAGGAATTATAATTTTTAGTTTTTTGAAAAGTGCTTAGCTAATATTGGTCATTTGTTTTACTTTCCCAACATCAACAAACTTTTATCTTGTGTATTGGTATTAGTGTTAATTTTTGTCTTTTGTAGAACAATAAATAGTTTATGAGAATTAGTTATAGTGCTCGATAAAGAGTTTGAAAAATATTTTAATTTTGTCTGAAATTATTATTATGATATCAAATTTTATATAAATTTTTACCTCTTTTGTTGCACTATATAATTTAAGGATATATATGTGCTCAAGTAGACACGTTACTATTTATAATGATGTAATTTTATGATGTCCACGTGGTATAATATATACCGTTAAAATACTATTAAATATTGTATGGGATAAAATTTTCTTTTCAAAGTTTGATATTATTACAGCAATTTCGACTAAAATTCGAATATATTCTAGATATTTTTCCGTATTATTTTCTATATATATTTTTTAATAGAATGTTTATCGAAATTAGTTTTCTATCCAATAAAAATAGAAATAAAATTTATATATCTCATCTTATTGTTCTTAGTTGTGGAACTACACTAATGTGGAACCTTTTTTTAAAAATATAATTGTTGTACGGATGAATACATTTTCTAATAGTGTTTTTCAATTCTATTATTTTTGATTGATTATACTTAATATTTTTAAAAATATTATTATTAGAAAATAAGTTATCTCAAAATGAAAAAATGTTTTTTTTAGTGAAAATAAATTTAAAATATGTCATTTCAAGTCTATTGGCGACCCTACCCACCCAACCCTCACCCCACCCATCCATCCAATTTTATTTATTTGTTAAGTTATTTGTAAGTTAATATATAAATAGTTTTAAGATAATATTATTTTATTTATGTACTAATTATTAAAAATATGCAAAAAATTTACTTATTTTCCCTAGAAAATATTTTCTCTTCATAGCAACACACAACCATAGTGGAAGATAGTTACAAGAGGACGGTTAGAACATTATTGCATTCTCTAACCTTTAATCATATGTTTCAATTTTGATTTCTGAATATAATTTTTTAAATTATAAATTACTTTAAAAAAAAAAAAAGGTTTTAAACAATATAAATTTAAGTTAATCGAAACCATAATTAAAATATCAGAAATCAAAAATAGGAAATAAAAAAAAAAGATATTGGTAATATGATGAGCATCTATAATCCAAATATAACAGCTTAAGAGTGTGTTTGGTATGAAGGAAAACATTTTCTGGAAAATGTTTTCCAATTTTCTCATGTTTGGTTGGGACAAAAATTTAGGAAAATGTTTTCCAAATCAACTCATTTTCCTCAAATTTAAGGAAAATGACTTCCCTTAAAAAATTAAGAAAAACATTTTTCAAAACTCTCCTCAACTTCAAATTACATTTTTTTCCGGCAAAAACATCAATTTTTAAAATATTTTCAATTTCAAACTCACCACTGGCCAACCCCCACCCCCACCCCCTCCCAAAAAAATTTGAATTCGTTTTTAAAAATATTTTTATTTTAAAACTCCTCCCTCCCTCCCCCCCCGCCAGCCCCCTACCCCCCCTCCCTCCAAAAAAAAAATTATTTTATTTTTAAAAAATATTTTCAATTTCAAAAATTTATTTTTTCACCTAACCTCTGCTCTGCCAGCGCCCCCACCCCACCAGCCCCAGCCCTCCACACCACCACCACCACCCCTCCCCCAAAAAAAAAAAAATTGTTTCTAAAAAATATTTTCAATTTCATAAATTATTTTCTACTCTAATAAAAATAAAAGATATTTCTCAAAAAAAAAAATCATTCAAAAATCAAACACTAAAAATCAATTCTGAAAAATATTTTCTATTCACCAACCAAACATGAGAAATAAGTCCAAAATCTACTTGTTTTCCAGGAAAACATTTTCTAGGAAAACATTTTCTAGGAAAATATTTTCCATGGAAAACATTATCCTTCATACCAAACACACCCTAAGTGTCCGTTTGAATTGACTTATTTTAGGTGTTTTTAAATCAAAATAACTTTTAAGCAGTTATAAAGTGTTTGAGTAAAATTAAAAAGTGCTTATATTATAAACACTTATTTTAAAGTCAAAATAACAAAAATAAACCAAAAATCATAAGTTATAAATCCCAACTTATGGCTTGCTTTTGGCTTATAAATCATAAGCCAAAAATCAATCCAAACAGATCCTAAATCTAAAATAAGGAAAACTTTTATTGATTGATTCTAGAGAGATACTATTTCAAATCGAATTGACATTACTTTAATAGCGAAATGTCCAACAAAATTGTATTCCATCTGTTTCAATTTATGTTATTTATTTTTCCTTTTAATAAGTCCTAGAAATAACAATATATTTTTATATTAAATAAAAATCTAATTAATTGTAAAATATCTATTTTATCCTTAATAAAAATAATTTATAATCACACAATTATTCATTTTGAATTACAAATTTTAAAAATTTTATTTTATTTTTAAAATTACATGCCAAATTAAATTGAAGTTTGAGGCGCCGTCCACTTGGCCATACACAATTTTACAATACATGTTTAAAACATTATTATCAATTTTCAATAACAATGCTCCAAACAATTGTTTTGAAAACGTGAGATAAAATTCAAGTTTGAAATTATTTATTACTCTCTTCATTTTATAAAGAATGATTTAGTTTAACTTGGCACGAAGTTTAAGAGTATAAAGAAGATTTTTATATATTGTGGTCCTAAATTAAAGTTACGTTAAATGTACACAATTGTCATTTGATCTTGTGGTCTTAAACATGTCACGTGAAAAAGTGAAATTAAAATGTTACCAAAAAAGAAAGAGATCATTTTTTTAAAACAGACTAAAAAAGAAAGGAGATCATTCTTTTTTAAACGGAGAGAGTATTATATATAATTGCATAAAATGAAGTTAAAGTTAAAGTTTCATTTAGATATATAATTTAAATTTTTGAGTTATATTTTTTTCGTAAACATAAAATTTTCATAAGTTAAATATTATGAGTATCTTATTTGATACACTTTTTCAACTTAAATCATTAGTTATACCCTCTTTTTGTATTAGGTTATGTATAACTAATATATAGGAAATCATCAGATTTAACAATGCTAAGTGGTTTAATTTAATTGCATATATTAGCATGGTTAAACACACATTTACTTTTCAAAAAATTTTACTCATCATTTCTCCATCATATTTGTGGAGGTTATTTTTATAAAGCAAATATCTTTTTACTATAAATTATACCATGTACGTTTCATTATATCAAACAAAAAATAACATAAAAAATAATCTCATCATAACTACTATCCGTAGTATCATTATATCAATTCAACACTTTATTTTGAAGGTTTTGGCAGACTATTTCATATTCTATATTGTTTTAACGAATACAATATTTTGATAAAAAATATCGCTTTTTTATATTACATAATATTACATCTCTATAATCTGAAAGATAAATCTTATCAGAAAAAAGTAAAGTACAAGATAGAGTTAGTATAAAAAAGTAGAATAGAAGATGGAATATAATGATAAAATAACAAAAAATATACGCAATCACACAAAATTGATTGTTTTATTATTTAACATCAATTTAAATAAGACGATATAATAAAATTTAAATATAAATTAAAATAAATATCAAATTTAAACTAACGATACAATACGATACTAACGAGAGTCAATAATATATTCATGTTCAAACATCTCTCACATGAAGAATGTGTATTTTTCAAATTCCAAAGTTCCACACGAAAACGACCTCCACAGTCCACCATTGATCGCCGTCCATTTTTATCTTTTCACCATTAAAACACAGCTTTTCTCTGTATCTCATCATCTTCAAAACGTCACTCTTCTCTCTTCTGAGTTCTACAGATCCTCTTTCAAACAACAATGGCGTCTTCAGCTCAAGATGGAAACAATCCCCTTTTCTCTCCTTACAAGATGGGAAAGTTCAATCTATCCCACAGGTCAGTTTTACTTCACAGTTGAATCGAAGATTTAGTATGTTTGGATCTCAAAATTTACTCTATACTTTTTCTTTATCGGTTTTTTCGTAACAAAAATCCAAAAGGGTATTTACATATCTGCAACTTTCATTATAAGATCCTAATTTTTTTTTTACTGATTTTGCTAGTTGTTTTTTGTATTCAGAATCGAAAAAAAGTTATATCTATTGGATCATATAATAATAATAATAATGGGTTCATTCAAACTCAAAAATGGAAGTGGATTTTTTATTTTGACGATTTTACCCTTGAGATGGGATTATATTTACAGTCACGTTGCTACTTCACCTCCGATCTTAAGTTTGTGAATGGAGGAACAAAATGCTTACGGTTGTTTGACACGTGGCAGGGTAGTATTGGCTCCGATGACAAGGTGCAGAGCACTGAATAATATTCCACAGGCGGCGCTAGGGGAGTATTACGAGCAGAGAGCGACGGCCGGTGGATTTCTGATCACTGAAGGAACTATGATTTCTCCGACTTCAGCTGGGTATGTGTTTTGAAAATTTGATTACATTTTAGGGGTTTTTTCGGTAAGACAGTAGTCAATTATTGATGCTTGTGGGTCCCACATTATACCATTAAAAAAGTATAGTTTCTTTTCATGTGTATAATAGTATAGTCATTAATTAATTAATTAATTAATGGAACTTTGTGGGTCCTATTATGTGGTATTTTTCCTGTCCCATGTGTATCATAATCATTAAATATTGAAGTTTCTTTTAAATTTATTTATATACTCCCTCTGTTTCATTCGTTTAAAAAATAATGACCTAGTTTGACTTGGATCACAGTTTAAAAACTTGAAAAACATGATATGTATTTTCACTTTAATATGTTAATTTTTAAGATTAATTGCTTAGTTTGATGTAAACACCCCATGCGTATTTACCACGAAAAGAATCATTATCAAATTAGTTTCTTGAGAATTTCTTTCTGAAATATCATTTTGGTGGGGGCTTTCAGGTTTCCTCATGTGCCAGGGATTTTCACAAAGGAACAAGTGAAGGAATGGAAGAAAATAGTGGATGTAGTGCATGCAAAGGGTGCTGTCATATTTTGTCAGCTTTGGCATGTTGGTCGTGCATCTCATGAAGGTATAAAAGTTGTTGCATTTACACTAAGTTAGGATCATGAATAATATTCAATATTGTGTAGATGCATTGTAACTAGTTCGATATCTGTATTGGTGGGAGGTAGAAATTATTCATCGAAATAATCGAGGTATGTGCAAGCTAGTTTAGACATTACTATTATAAAGAAAAATATTGGAGTGAAATAGTCGAGGTGTGATTGTGAAGTTAGTTTGAACACCACCATTATAATGAAAAATGTTGTCTAGATGCGTTGGCGGGAGGTAGAAGAATACTCAATGAAATAGTCAAGGTGTGTGGTAGCTAGTCTAGTCACTACTATTATAAAGAAAAATGTTGTCTAGATGCATCGGTGGGAGGTTGAAAGTACTTGATGAAATAATCGAGATGTGTGCAATAGCTAGTTCAATCTAACACCATGCTAAAGAGAAATAGGCTAATGCACTGGTGGAAGGTAAAAGGCATCTGATAAAATATACAAGTTTAGTGCAAACATCATCTTATGATCAATACTGCATGTTCATTCCTCTCTTTATCTCCATTTCTCTGACAATTCATATAAAGAAGTCAATAGTTTCAAACTAAGTTGCTCGGACTCTCCAAAAATGTTGTTGCACTTGCACCCAATGCATGTTGGATCCTCCAAAAACACACATCAGTCAACATTTTTAAGAGTTCGAGCAACATAGGTTTCAAATTAGTTATCTTACTAAGCTCATGCTTATCGCTTCATTAGTGTATCAACCTGCTGGAGCTGCACCAATATCATCCACTGAGAAGCCTGTATCAAATAGGTGGAGAATTCTAATGCCAGATGGAACTCATGGGATTTATCCAAAACCAAGAGCAATTGGAACCTATGAGATCTCACAAGTGGTTGAAGATTATCGCAGGTCGGCCTTGAATGCTATTGAAGCAGGTTAGCTCATTCTTTATGTTAATCATGTACTAATAGACATTTCTATGTTTGAAATCGTATGACATCTTTTTCGTAGTGTAAGTATTCAAGTTCATACTGTTGAGTTATTTGTTAACCAGAACGGAACCTTCATTTCATCCTGTAAAGGGTCGTTCAGTAGAACGTATTAGAATAGTACTGAATAGGCCGATGTATTAGTAATGTTGACATTACTTATGCTAGACTTATTTCTTATTTGGTGTATTAAGGACAGTTTTGTCTTTAACCATGCTTTATCTTATTGCTAATACCATGGTTTGCTATGTAATACTGAATAGAAGCTTAGAAAATGTCATCAGCAGGCCTTCGTGGTAAAGTAGAGTTTTTATCCTGGTAGATACCGTTTATTGCTAATTCGTTTTCACTCTTTTTGGTTCGTTATGCTGTGTTAGTCTTAACACCAGAAAAATTCATATATATATACAGGTTTCGATGGTATTGAAATCCATGGAGCTCACGGTTACTTGATTGACCAATTCTTGAAAGATGGGATCAATGACCGGACAGATGAGTATGGTGGATCACTAGCCAACCGGTGCAAATTCATCATGCAGGTGGTTCAAGCAGTCGTCTCAGCAATAGGAGCTGATCGCGTAGGCGTTAGAGTTTCACCAGCAATAGATCATCTTGATGCCATGGACTCTAATCCACTCAGCCTTGGCTTAGCAGTTGTTGAAAGACTAAACAAAATCCAACTCCATTCTGGTTCCAAGCTTGCCTATCTACATGTAACACAGCCACGATACGTAGCTTATGGGCAAACCGAAGCAGGCAGACTTGGCAGTGAAGAGGAAGAGGCTCGTTTGATGAGGACTTTGAGGAACGCATATCAGGGAACATTCATTTGCAGTGGTGGATACACTAGGGAACTAGGAATTGATGCTGTGGCACAAGGTGATGCTGATCTCGTGTCATATGGTCGTCTTTTCATCTCTAATCCTGATTTGGTTATGAGAATCAAGCTAAATGCACCTCTAAATAAGTATAACAGGAAGACATTCTATACTCAAGATCCAGTTGTGGGATACACAGATTACCCTTTCCTTCAAGGAAATGGAAGCAATGGACCGTTATCGCGCCTGTGAGAAAAGAACAGTTGTATTTTGTAAGAACTTGTGAAGCCTGATTTTGTTGGGCAATTTATTCACTTGGTAAACTATGTAAGGGATGTTCTCTTTTAGAGCCTAGTACCAACCAAGCCTCCTCGACTTGCTAACAAGAGTCGGTTATGGAATAGTCTTTTAGTCGACTTTCTCTTTCTTAAGGACTTTACTGGTGAATTTCAGGAAGAAATTTGTACTATTAAAAAACATCAGGTTTTATCATTCATGAGAAAGCTCTTAAGCATTGGAATACTCTTCTTATCTTCTCCTTTAGTTCTTTGGTCCGCGAGGTGGATAGTTTATCTGGGACGGATGCCTCTTAGCGACTTATATATTCCGTTTTTTGCCATTGAAAGAACTTTAGGGGTGTCACACTATCCCCTATTTATGCTCTAAGTGATACTAAAATTCTTCTACGATATCACAACTAGCTCGATCAATTATCAGAAATCTATATTTTGCTCAACTTTTCCTTGAAGAAAAAGGAAAATTCAAATATAATAAAATAAAGAAATAAAAAAATTAGGGGATATCGATAATTTTATTAAAAGAAAACAACTTTATTAAACTCAGAAGAACATAATCAAAACAACAAAACTACTAATGAATAAAAGTAACAACAATAAGTTATAAAACTAATAACATCTAATCAAAAAGACTAAAATTAAAATCTTCTTCATCAGATTCTTCCACTTTCTCAACTTTATTTTCTTCTTTTTTCTCTTCAATAACATCAACAACATTAACACTATTATTATTATTATTATTATTATTATTATTTGTATATCCAAAAGACATACAAGTAGTAGAAGCTAATTTTTCTTTTCCAGCAGCAATAAATTCATTAATATCTTTTCCTTCCACTTGTGATAATAATAATTCAATTTTCACATCATCTATTTCAGCACCAACTGAATTCAATATTTTCTTCAAATCATTAGCTGATGGATTAGAATTTCCACCTAATTGAGCCATCAAATAAGCTGCAATAACCTTCATGATGTCTTAGTTAAAATTTCAAGATTTTTTGAAAATTGAGAAATATTTTTTTGTTTTTTTGAAACTATGAGAAATAATTGTATTTCTAAAGGGTATATATAGGTAGATAGTTGTAGGAAGTCTAAATTTGAGTTAAAATAGATTTAGATGTAATTTAAGACCATATTTTTGTTGGATTAATGAAATAGCTAGGATTCCTACAACTAATAGGATTTGGAAAAAAAAAGGAGAGAAATGTTTGACATCACGTTGAATTAAGGATCTATCGAAAATAATTTCTTGATCTTTTACACAAGAGATAAAATCTGCGTATATTTTATCCTTTTCAGAATTCACTGAGAATGTTGTTGGGGAGTTGTGGTGATTTATATTTATATTATTCCTAAATAGAAGCAATGTATCGTTATCACGCGTGTGAGTAGAATAATAAAATATGTATTTTAAAGTTGTATATTCATCTGTGAGAGGAATATAGTCTTCTCGAGTCACTAACAAGAGTCAGTTATGAAATAGTCTTTTAGTCGATTTTCTCGTTCTTTAAGGAATTTTTAGTGATAGAAGGTATATTTCCTTAGAGACATTTGTACTATTAACACAATAGGTTTTATTATTCATGAAAATACTCTAAAATTACCATTCTTGTTGAACACTGGAAATACTCTTCTTTATCTTCTCCTTTAGTTCTTTGGTCCTTTGCATTGAAAAAACTCTATGATTTTAGGACACGATGAACATGACGATGATTAAAGTAAATAGTTCTATGTAGGGATGTACAAAATCGAATTAAAAATCAAATCAAATCGTAAATCAAGTCAAATCGTAAAAAAAACTCGATTAGTGGTTTGGTTTGATATTGGAAACCACCCCACTATATTTGGGTTGGTTGGTTTTAACTAAAATAAAACAACCCAAAACCAAACCAACCCGACATTATATATGTAATTTTAAGTTTTTTATTTTATATATAAAAATAATTACTTTGATATCATTTTAAAATATTTCTTATACTATTTCATAATTTTTATCTTTTAATTTATTATTTCAAGTTTAAACTTAGAATTCAGAATGGTCCAATAAAAATTATAGTTCATAGATATTGATAATTATAATAAAACTTAAATCAAAATCAAATTAATACTAATGCAAAAAAGAAATCAATTCTAACACTAAGAATGACAATAATATTGAATATATGTTCTTTAGTTTTATATTGGTTTAGACAATTAAAATATATAATCTAATTTTATTTTTTCTTAAATATTTAATAATGTAACTAATACTTATTTAACTTATTTTAGCATGATTTAGTACTTTAAATTAAGATTATTTTCATTATGACTATACGATATTTATTTTGTATGACAATTTCATTATTATTTTTTATTGAATATATTTGTGTCATCAATACTCATGTTATATTTTGTGTTATTTTTTTAAGAAGCATCTTAGATAATTGTATTTTGGTTGGACTAAAGAAATATTTGGAGCACAAATTTATTATATGTTTGTATGCAAACTTTACCGAAAAATTAAAAAATCTGAAAATATCCAAAGTTTATTAATTTATTTTAAAAGTTCGAGATTGAAAACCCCAAAAAACCCTAATTTTATTAGTTTGATAGTTGAAAATGCTGGACCAACCCGGTCATGTAGATCCCTAGAATTCTATTGTTTTTAATAAGAATTATTCACCTCTAAACTTGTCTAAAAACCCTAAACTTTAGGAGTTCCCCATTATCCCCCTATTTAAGCTAGAAGTGATACTAAAAAACCCTATAAGATATTGCAACTAGCTCGCTCGATTGTCAGAATTTATTTTTAGAGACTTAAGATAAGTAACTTTGTGGGATCAAGAAATTAGGAAAAGACTTGAGCCCAAAAAGGTATCACAATAAGGTGATACCTTTTTTGAAGAATCGAAGAATGTGATAGATTAAATAAGGTTGTTTTTATTTTTTTTTAACACTAGAAAATCACGATTTCGAAACTTGAATAGAGAAAAAACAAAGAACACTACCCTCGAATGTGTCCTATACTCAACAACTTTCGTAAAATTACTAAACATATGGGAGAATCAAAGGTACTTACTTAACTACAAACATAATATACTTTTATTTAAAAGAAAACAACTTTATTAAACTTAAAACAACATAATCAAAACGACTAATGCATAAAAGTAACATCAATAAATTATAAAACTAATAACATCTAATCAAAAAGACTAAAATTAAAATCTTCTTCATCAGATTCTTCCACTTTCTCAACCTTCTTTTCTTCTTTTTTCTCTTCAATAACATCAACATTAACACTATTATTAATATTATTATTATTTGTATATCCAAAAGACATACAAGTAGTATAAGCTAATTTTTCTTTTCCAGCAGCAATTAATTCATTAATATCTTTTCCTTCCACTTGTGATAATAATAATTCAATTTTCACATCATCAATTTCAGCACCAACTGAATTCAATATTTTCTTCAAATCATTAGCTGATGGATTACAATTTCCACCTAATTGAGCCATCAAATAAGCTGCAATAACCTTCATGATGTCTTAGTTAAAATTTCAATTTTTTTGAAAATTGAGAAATATTTTTTTGTTTTTTGAAACTATGAGAAATATTTGTGTTACTATAGGGTATATATAGGGATTTATGGTGAGGGGATTTTTGTAGGAAGTCTAATTTGAGTTTAAAAAGGTAGACGTAATTATGACCATATTTTAGTTGGATTTATGGAATATTAATCCTACTATAATAGGATTAGGAATCTGAAATCCAATGCGTACAAGGAAATAACTATGATTCCAATTACTATTAGAACTAGGAGAGAAACATTGACTCAAGTAAAAATTACAATAAAGAGAACTTTCACGTATAGTCACTCAAAAATAGCCTAATTATTCTCAATAGATATAGTTTGATAATTATAATTTGTAGCTACATGTTATAGGGAGGTGAGAGGCGAACGAGACTGGGAGAGAGAGGGCAAAAAGTGGGAGAGAGGTGAATTGTATATGTATATTGGTTAGATAATTGTATATTATACATATGTACTTGTATATATGGCAAGAGAGATTGGGAGAGGGCAGAGAGAGTGGGAGAGAGGTGAATTGTATATGTATATCGGTTAGATAATTGTATATTATACATATGCATTTGTATATATGAGAAGCGAGATTGGAAGAGAAAGGAGAGAGGCACGCGAGATTGGGAGAGGGAGGAAAGAGGAGAGCGAGAGAGGGCAGAGAGTGGGAGAAAGGTGAATTGTATATGTATATCAATTAGATAATTGTATATTATTCATTTGTATTTGTATATTCTGGCGAATTATGCATATATAAATGTGGCTAATTATACAAATTCGAAGTCAATCCATGTAATTAACGTATAATGTTAGTCGTGAGTGGTAATTATAGCAAACTAAAGCTATGATGAGTAATTAAGTAGTATAAATTTGTTTAACCGCGTAATTTTTTCCTACAATTAATCAATGATATTAGAAAATAGTACTTTTCTTGGAGTTTCTTCTACTCAGATTTTTGTTACTATCTACTGTCCTTTGAACTTCGATAATCGCACTATGTTGCCGCAGTTATCTGTTCCGCTTTTCTTAGTATCTCTTTTGATATATTTTTCCTCGAGTCGAGATCCATTGAAAATAGTCTCTCCACATTCTCTGATAGGGAGTAATGTTTACTCTACTCCATTGAGAATGTTGTAAATTTTCCTTGAGTCAAGGATTTATCTACCTTTTCACGCCAAGGATAAAATCCGTGTATATACTACCCTTTCGAGACTTCACGGGACTACACTGAGACTGTTGGTGGTGAAAAAAATACAGTTGAAACGTTAAAAAAAATTCAGATAGCACAAATACAGCAATTTCTGCTGCCCTAGTCCAAACCCTTCAACGATCGCCCTCGTCGTCCTTGGGTTTTAACTTTGGAAAACTATACAATATAGCAAACATGTACTATAATATTTATGAAACACAGCTATAGTTTAAATATATTTACCATTCGAGATTTACCTTTTCGAATGTATAGCAACTTGAAAAAATTAAGACAGATAATATGCAGCTGTAATAATGGGGAAAAAAAGCCCACAAGTTGGGGATTAAAATGACTTTTATGAAAGAAATTCTAAGTTCATGGTTTCATCTTTCATAGGAGTTCATAGAACCTCTATATATCTCTAAAAGGGAACTAGACTGGGTCTCCTCTCTGTATGAAAAATACACCTCGAATCTTTTAAAGATGGGCATGTATCTGCAACAACCAAACTAATCTCAACCACAAAACACCCCCCCCCCATCACTTCCTCAAAACCTAAACCTGCAAATCATAGACATTTGAAAAACGGAAAAAAAAAAAAACGAAAAACTTGTTCCTGAATTGAGCTATATATATGGTACATATACTCTATCAAGGGATTCCTGAACTACCTGCCTGCTAACTCATTACTGAAAGGTGAGCTGGATATGAATCATCACGATGAACCACTTAAAGCCGGACTGCTTGGTAGGAACCTAATACGACTACACTGTTTCAACTTTGTGAGAGCTTCTTGTGTCTTCCCACACAGAAGATCCAAGTATACTGCAGTAAGAATAGCTTCAGGACGTTGAGGTTTTGTTGAAAGTGCTTGTACTACATAAGTTTGGGCCTGTTCAATGTCTCCTTGCATAGCAGCCATGGCAGCTAAGTTTGTGAAGAGAATTCCGCGGGCCTCTTCCGGCTTAACAAACACAAATGCTTGAGATTCCTCGGAAGGGAAGGAATTCACAGCGGCTGATCCAACATTAGTATCTTCCGGTTCCAATGTTTTCTCCTGTCTCCACATTTCAGAATCCTCTTCACTAAACGGCAGATCAACACCCTTGCCACTGGAGATATAGGTTGACAAATGCTCTGCAGCTTCCTTTGCCCGGTTCAGCAAGCATAGAGCTTCAGCAGCATACACATTACCAAGAAAGATGTATATTCTAGAACATTCTTGGACTTTCAAGAGAGATCGTACAATTGCAAGAGCCTTCAATGGATTTCCCAATTCCAGCTCTACAAAAGCCAAATCAGCCAATGCAGCTTGCTCAATCATCAGATTCTCTTTTCTACATGTGGCTTCATACTCGCCGAGAGAATTCAAGAAGGAGGCATTCTGACTGCTTGTACCCTTTTGCTCTTTCACCTCCCCATTTGCATTAACCTGACCAGGTGCTGGCACGTTCAGTGACTTAGGGTCAGTTGATCCATGCTTGGATGGTACTGCTTCTCTTGTTTCACTTTCTTCCACACCAGAAGCATGAGACTGTGTGGACTTGTTACCTTTTGATTCAGAACTGTTCAATAAATGCAAAGCATTCAGAAGACACTGACGAGCAAGTGGTACCGACAACTTCGGTTGTCTATCCTTAGTAGCCAAATCTTCCTTACCCGAAAAACTTTCTTGTCCATTTCTTGATAATCCATTTTCCATAACAAGTTGCCTCCATTTTCCTTGTCCAACAACATGAACTTTAACTTCAGACCTGTCAGAAGCAGCAACACCACTGGACTTGAGCAGTCCCTGCTCAAGTGCCATTAGACAACATTCTGCAACTCGTAACCATAAAAGAGGCCTACTGTGGAAAACCTGACTAGCCTTATAGAAACAGCTTGCAGCCATCAATGGTTTCCCACAAGCCAGGTACTGCATACCACAGTTATAGGTTATGAGAAGAGACTTATCCTGTGAGATGGTTGAGAGCTTCAAAGGTCGCTCTTTCCGGAGAGATGAACTATTACTCAGAGCCTTGGCAAAAAATACAGAAGAAGTGTGATGCTTGCCAAGTCGATAATATATGCAACCCAGGTTGTTGTAGTATAAGCTAGAAATTCCCGTTTCTGCCCGATTACTTGATGCCATCAAGAGCTTGATTGCTTTTCGGTGATTCCCACGAGTATATTCAAGCTGGGACTTCAAATAGAGAGCCATAGAATGATCTTTGCCCCGTGCTGTGTTCATAGCCATCTTAACTTCACGCTTAGCTGCCTTAAGATTCCTGGTAAGGAGAAGAAATTGAACCTTGCAAAGGTGCAGTTTAATCCTCATATCAGCAGTTGAGATAAATTCATCAGCTTGGTTCCTTGTTGGATCATTTGAAGATTTCAAGCCAGACTGTCGTGGTAGGTTCTGCCCACCAATCTCCATGGATGATATTAAATGCAGATCTTCAAGTCCCTCTTCTGATAATGTCCTAGACAAAGAGCCTTCAGAGGTTATCCCAGCAGCAGGTGAATCTGGAGTAGATGCATCAGGAATAGTTGAATTGCTGGGAAATGAAGCCGATTTCAAAACGGCTGAAGTTGTTGGCAGTGCAGAGTTTCCGTTGTCAACTTGACTCAATAAACTACTGCTACAAAAGACCTTCTCCACGTAGCTGATCACATCCTGGGAGCAAGAATCATAATTAAACTGTTTGCAACAAAGATTGTTAAAAAAAAGCTCGCTACATAAAAAGGAAAAGAAGCAAAATATACTAGACCTAGAAAACAAACATGAGACTCCAACACAGATCCCACCATCTTAGGAAAAGTAAGGCAAAATTTCAACAATGGAAACAAAAACCAAAAACAACTATCCTTCATGAAATTAGCAATCTCAATTATCTATAAAATTAATAAAATGACAAATGGAGCATTAACCACAATAATCAACCTTTTAAATAGAACAATAATGACAGAACTCTTCAGGATTTTCTTCTGTGCTGGCATAGAAAGGCTCTGAACAAGAAGTTAAAGAAGAGTTTGTATCCATTTCCTGTTTGCATTGGTGGTGCATATGGAAAGAAAGAAAGAAACAGAACGTGTTTTGAAGATGAACAGAACTCTGTACTGAAGTAAAATCTGATTGGTTTATGCTATCTTTTTGCTGCAGATTAGATTGGGCAAATGAAGGTTTAAACACTGTTACAGTTCATAGAATCTTTTGTCCAGGCAATCAGATTTTTTCTGTTATTCTCTCTCTAGTAATCTTTTGGATGTAACAATAGCACCTTCTTACTGCTGACATCAATACTAACAACAATGACTAACTAGTCTTAACCCATCAAAGGCAGCACACTAGTTCATTTTAAAAACTACTGCAACAGCTGCAAGAAGGTACATGACAAAACTACTGATATTAAACCATCCATCACAAACATCAAAGCCTACAATATTTCATATAAATGTGTTAAACCAAAACTCAAAGATCACGACCTTGCAATATTTTATATAAATGTGTTGAGCATAACTCTCAGTTCACCACGTTACAATTCCCCTAGCATCACTCACTCAGAACAATATCAGAAAGAAGTTATCAAGAGGAAGAAAACAGATACAACAATTACAAATGTTAGTAGAAATGATACTAGGTGAATTGATTCCATATATTGTAGGTTAGAGACAGAGGCCTCAACACCATTGTCATTACAAAAAGAAACAGAGTAGAGAGCAAGTGTAAATGGCAATCTCTCACAAGGATAACAGATCTTGTTTTTAAAATTGTTATTGGGAATCTCAAAGTAACATCAGCTGCTTCAGTGAGTGAACTCACTCAATACAAACTTTGGGAAGCAGTTCTTAAAACTTTAGATGTCGCATCTTTAGTATCATTGGAAATCACAACATCAATGTTTCTAACATTGACCAAAATGGGAAAGACTAGGAGTGTGACATCAGAAACTTTTGATTGTTGCATTATGCTTTTATAAGAGACTAGGAGTGTTTATTGACTATCGCATCAAATGTACTACTCTTATCAATGGTGTTCACAAATTAAACATTTCACTATCATGTGAATTGAATTAAGAAAAGGTATTTAAGAGATTAGACATTACTACTTCTCATTATTCAAATGGTTATTTTATAGATTTTTACCTTTTGGTATATTCAGTGTATACGGGCAGTTTGGCCATGTTTATGAATGAGAATAGATTTACATGATCAACTTTTTCTTATTCAAATAAATTTTCTTGTCATCCAAATATGTTACTTTTATATCCATATTATCTCATCTGACACAACCGAAAAAAGAAAAGAGAAACCCAAACCAAGTTTCTTTTGGTTCGGATTGATACCATTTTTTCAAAACCACTAGCTCCACTAAATTAATCCATCACTGATAAAAATTACAAATAGACTAATGACTTTAACATCGTCACATCTTGACCTAAATTTAAGACCCTCATAATCATCAATATTTCTTTAATCAAAAACTAGTAGCTTCCATCATAAATTGTTGAAAAGGTCATTTCAAATGCAGTAAGTAAATCATGATATTGATAAGACAGCGTAAAAAATCAAAAGACAAAAATGCATGAGAAACAAACAGTTGGGTATGTACGACTTACAGCTGATCTTGCTGCATTTCGAATAAGTAAAGCAACATCCAGCAGTAAGAGGCAAATGCGCTTGGCTATTTCCTGGGGAAAATTCATTAGTCAATAAGCAGATTTGAATTTTTAATATTTCAGAATCTACGGTAATTGTTTACCTCGTCTATTGGTTCAATGTTCTGAAACAATCCTTCCAAAATTGAAAATGCTTTCGCATGTTCATGCAAATGAAACCAGCACACTGCCTGTACAATTCAAATGCATATGTTAGCACAAATAAAGGTCCATCAAAGATAATAGGCCGTAATTCTTTTAACAAAACCAGCCAAGCCAATATCAACTGAACATACTAGATTGTATGTTGTCACTGACGGATCAAACTCATCAGCATAAACAAGTTCGGAACTATGTTGAGCGGATAGATGTCTTGGTGCACTGTTATTTCCACTAATTCCTGTCACAGCTTTGGCTCCACCATTGCTAGCAGGATCTGCCTGGTCCCCAGCAGCACAAGCAAGCTCTTCGCTTCTTTTCTAAACATTGAAAGCAACAATAATGCATCACAACAAGGAGATAAGAACACCGAAGCACAGGTATAATACTACAATAAGAATATCTTTCTATTATTGATAAGGTGAAGGTTAATACTACCATAAGAATTATAGAAACCAAAAAAGTCAGAAAGGGAAGAAAAATAGTAGGAAGAACTAAGAAAAAAAAACTTGTGAGCTACTCTATACCACACATCCAGAAACAGATTAACTAAGTCAAAGGCTCCCCTTACCTGCAAGATAACTATAAAGTAAACAGAAAATTCACATAAAATTCACATAAAAGGGGAACAGTGGTGCCACCGCAAGCATCAAGACCAATAGATGAAAATCACTCTGGCAAAAGAAACAAGAAAAAAATGTAGAAATCGAAGTTCACTAAAGGGACGCATAAAGGAACACCCAAGACTTAAGCAGAACAACATCCATAAGCAAATAANGATCGATAGCGATTTTTAGAGAGAGAAACAAAGGGCGATTTTTCCAAAATGGGGAAGAATTCGGATAGAGAGAGAAAATCTAGAGAGAGAGAGCACAGGGGTACTACGTTTTAACACTTCATCACTTCTTCTATAATATATATGAAGGGAAAAACTCAAAATGGTCTACTAATTTTTGACTTAAAAGATCAAACATAAGTATAGTTAAAGAGATGATTTATGTTTGTTTGTTTTTAAATAGTTTTTTCGATTTCGAGTTTCAATGAGTAATAAATAAATAGGACGATAATATATTTTTGAATAAATGAATAGAGTTGTATTTGTCGAATTTGTTGATAAATTGGTCAAATCAGCAATTAAGTTCGTGAATTAATACCGCATTCAGAATTTCAGGAATAGAGAAGGTTGAATGATGTTTAATGGAATGGTCGTGTTTCCTATTGTGTTGCTATTTATTACGGTCATACTCTTTTTCGTATTTTTTTAGTTTATCTTTCACTTTCAATCTTAATCTTAATTGTTGTCAAGTGTTTTAAAGCATTAGAGAGATAGTTTGTGTTTGCTTTGCTTTAATCGAAATTTGAATTTTTAAATTTTAATGTATTCAATAGCTTTATGAGATGAGTACTGTTTTGCAGTGAATAAACGCGTCAGAAATGTGTTTCTGGGGTAAATGAACAGATCTATTTCGATCAAATCAATAATTAAGTTCATGAAGCAGTACGGCATTCGAGATTTTAAGAACAGAGAAGCTCAGATGTTTAATGAAATAGACATATTCCTCACTGCTCTGCTATTTGTTATAGTCATACTTTATTTCGTATTTGGTAGTTAACCTTTCATTTTTAATCTTAATCGTTGTAGTGAATAGATAGATCAAAAATATATTTATGCATATGACAGATTTATTTTTACTGAATTTGTTCAAATCAGTAATTAAGCTCACGACTCAGTATCGCTTCCAGAATTACAAAAATGGAGAAACTTAAATCATATCTAATGAAATAAGCATATTCCCCATTACTGTGTTATTTATTATAGTCGTGTTCTGTTCTGTATAGAAGTTAGTCTTTTACTTTTAATCTTAATCATCCTAGTGTTTTAAAGCATTAGAGAGATAAATAGTGTTGTTTTATCATTTTTTGAGTTTCGAGCTTTAATATATTAATAGCTTTATAAGATGAGTTTTCCATTACGATGAATTATGTTTTCTGCAGAAATAAACATATTGTTCCTTATTTAACTTGCCAACAAATCGATGACTTATTATAATGGGAAAAGAGTTAAAAATACCTCTTGACTTTATTTTATTAGTTAAATATATCCTCGCCATTAAAATGAAGTTATTTTTACCTCTGTTGTCTACAAACTTGTCACATATACCCCTCAATTGGATGAAAAATCCTTAATCAACAAAAATAACCCGATTTACTTAAATTAATCAATTTAAACCCGACCCACTTATCATTTAACCCACCTATATTCATTTTCATTTTTAATCTAATTTATTCACCATCACCATATATCCTGTTGTTCACCTCATCTCATCTCATCAAATCCGCCTTGAAGCTTCTCACCTTCTTTTCTCTTCCTTAGAACCTCCACCAAATCGGATACTTCCAGCAACGTTAGACGCGAAATCTCATTAGGTGATACTCTCACTAATAAAGACGACTTTGATTTGTGAATTGATGTTGTGAAATTTGAACTGATTAACAATTTAGTGAAACTGTAGAAATGATTTTTGAAATTTTTTGCATCTTAGACTGGGTAACTTATGAATGCACATAAGGTGTTTCATATGTGAAAATGGTTCTAAAACGATGATACAAAGAACGAGAGATACATCGATTAAAACACCTCACGCTTACGACATAACAACATCTAATCACCGAATTGCTTGGGCTTTATAATGGCGTCGAAACAGAGACTATGACGGCAGTGGTTTTAAACGTCTGGGAGAAGTAGGAAGATCAACTCAAGTAAGAGATGAATATAAGTGGGTTAAATGATTAGTGGGTTGGATCGGGTTTAAATTGGTCAATTTAAGTAAATCGGGTTATTTTTGTTGATTTAAGATTTTTCATCCAATCGAGGAATATATGTGACAAGTTTGTAGACGGCAGGGGTAAAATAATTTTATTTTAACGACAAAGGCATATTCAAATAATAAAACAAAGTCTAGAGATATTTTTAACGCTTTTTCCTATTATAATTACTCTATTTGGTATCTAATGGTTGATCTTCCACCTTCTTTAAGCTTTCAAATTTTTCCATTATTCACTAATTTTCAATTTAATCATAGGTTAATTTTGTTATAAAATCGTTCATTAAGAAAAAATTTAAAGTGTGCAAAAATAGCTTTACCAAAATTCTTAATTTTGAGGTTTAATAAATTACCAATAATTGTTAATGCAAAAAAAATTCTATTCCACTTCAGTTAAATATATAATTTTTTGTAATAACCTTTCTGAAAACTAACATTCATAACGTTTCATATGATAATTGAATCATATTCATTGGTAAAAACACAATATATAAAAACATATATACATAATTGACCAAAAAAAAATTAGAAGATGAGAATTTAGTGCGTACATAAAAGCAAAAATGTGGTGAGGTTTTAGTTTTTAATAGGAGTGGGCATAAATGCCGAAAAACCGAAAAATCGAATCGAATCGAAATTTTTGGTTCTTCGGTGTTTCTGTTTGGCGTCGATTTTCTTTTTTCGGAACTTTGATTCGGAGTTCGGTGTAAGGGTCCCGAAATTACGGTGCACCAAAGAACCGAAGTTTTATTTACTAAATTTAAAAATATTTAAATTATATCGTTTAATTAATAATAGTTATACACTTTTGAATTTTGACTCAAAATATTTACATGACCCATTTAAATTTTCAATTTTTAAATGACAACAAATATAATCTCAATAAAGTGTTGAACTATTGTTGTTTATGTACAATTGTACATTGTGAGTCCTTATATTTTGGTTGTTCGAAAGTTCATCGTGGCATCGTGCTTGCTAGGCTGCTTGCTCTCTTCTTTATTCATTCAACATTCCGTGTAAGTCTTTAGGCTTTAGCAAAATGGCAGCCATCTATGCTAAGAAACATAAATAAATTATTTGGCATCTTTGCTAAAATATCATATATGCCCTCTTTATTTTTATTAAATACATGATAAAACTCTTAACATTTTATCATATTCCTTCTTTATTTTTATTTACACCGAAAAATCGATTTAAAAACACCAAATCAAACCGATCTAGCTTGGTATAAACTATGCTGCACACTTTTTTAAAATCAAATATCGAAAAATCGAATTGAAATTGGATTAAATCAAACTGAAGAACCAAACGTCCACCCCTAATTTTTAAGAATATTTTTTTACTTTTTTTATTGGTTAAATGATATTTACTAATATAAGGAAAGGGACAAAGGAAGTAAAAACAAAATAAGGAAAAGATTTTTTTTTTTAAAAAAAGACAAGAAAGAAAGAAGGAAAAATGCCAATTGTTTTTGTAACGGATGCTTTTTGCAAACTTCTAATCAACTTTTTTTTCTCCTTTTTATCTTTATTTTGATTATAAGTGTACTCCCTCTTGGACGGTTTAAAATCGAACTGAAATTGAAAATTTAAATTGAAAAAAAGTTATTGATTTATCGATAATGAATTATTAATTTAGCGATTTTGATAATAATTTTGATCTTTTTATTATCGGGTTATAAATTCTTAACAGTTTGAGGTTTTTTATAACAGATTAATCGATAACCCGATAGTAAATTAATAAATTATATTTATACCATTTTGATATATAAAGTCCTTGACTTAGATTTAGTTTCATATTTTTATTTTTGCAGTCTCAAACTTTCGATTAATCTACAATGTGTTAGTGTTATTTTTTAATAATATACAATTTATCAACTCATGTGCATGATTTATTTGGTTTGTCACTATGTCTCTAAGTGATTTTCAATCATTTATTTTTTTTTGTCAGATCTTAACGGTTAAACCGAATGATCTATAACCGATTAATCAATAAATCATCAATATCTTAATGGTTCTTAACGGTTTAGCATTCCTATAAATCGATAACCGATTAGTTGAACCGATAAACTTCAAAATCAAACTAAATCGACCGATAAACAGCCCTAACTCCCTCTAGTGCATATTAAAAAAAAATTGAACTTTTTTTTTCAATATTCAAAATAAATTAACTATTCGGTGTTTAAGAGAAATGTTGAAAAATTCTTCTATTTTTGTCCTTCATTTATAATTTTTTACGTGATAAATTCAAAAGAGTTAATTGCTCGTATTTATGATTTTACATTAAATTATTTTTATTTTCTAAATAGTTTGAGAATAAAAAAAAAAATTGAAAAGAGGTGTTCAATTTATATCCTAGTTTTTTTCTTAATGAATGTGCATTGCCTCACAAATTCACGTATTATGGATTAGAGCGAGCAATTACTAAACACTTCTATAGACTCCTCACGTTCCATATTAGTTGATCATCTTATTAAAAATAGTTGTTCTATATTAGTTGTCCATCTTACTAAATTTAAATTTTTTTTTACATTTTTTCTATATTACTCTTGCAACTAATTATTTTTGAAAGTGTTCACATTTATTTCTAAAACTTATAAAAAGATTTTAAAGGGAGAATTAGTAAAATTATCTTCTTATTTATGATGTCTTAATATGCGTGTTAAAAGAAAAATGATCAACTTATATGAAACGGAGGAAATATAATATAAATTAATTTTGCATGTACCCTTTTTATATATTTTTCTTAAGTTCAGTATGCAAATAAAAAATATTATTTTTAAAATATTTATATACAATCTAGATAAATACAATAAAATCTCACTAAATTAATAGATGTGGAACCATGAAATATTATTATTTTGTAGAGATATAATATAATCTATGAATTAATATTTATTAATTTAAAGAGTGTTTTGAGATTCAACAAAGGTTATTTTTTATTATATCAAAATCATTGTATCTTACTAATTTATATATTATATTTATTGAATTCACATAAAACTATTTTTATTATATAAAATACAATGAATACATTAAAATCATTGTATCTTACTAAAATATGTATCGTGTTTATTAAATTCATATAAAATGTGAATCCATTATAAGATGTTCATTGTTTCTTAATAATCAATATTATGTATAATGTTCATTGTTTCTTAATAATCAAATATTATGCATAGTATCTTTACTAAAAACATTCGATGTATGATCGGTTAGAGAATAAACTATATAAGCAACACAAGAAATTTCTTGAAATCATATCAAAAATGGTTTCTCATTTTAAAGGTGTCACAAAAGCAACAATGATAGATCAAATACGTAAAACATTATTTGAGTATAAAGGAAATCATTTCACATGCACTTAAAAAGATTTGCAGATGTGGCAATATCAAACTTTTGAATAAAATAAGAAAAGTTATAGATCAGTTTTAACTAGATTTAAATTTTAACCAAAAAACAAAACATAATAGAATCTTAGATATATTAGTATTTTTAAGAATTATTAATTTATAATATTAATGAGACCGTATATTTATATAGAGGTCTTCTGAAAATATATTATCTAATCGAAATAGGTAATTTTTTCCATTGGCCAAAGTCAGTACTAGAGAAAAATATTATCTTAGAGAGATTATTAATTTATCGACTATTAATTTAGTGAGATTTTAGTGTATTATGAGAGATGAAGGTGGAAGGTACGTAGGAGGTGGTGTGGATGGGACAACCTTAATTGGGGGTAAAGATGACGTTTGTTGGAAGATGGAAAAGGCACTAAGAGTGTGTTTGGTATGAAGGAAAATATTTTCTGGAAAATGTTTTCCAATTTTCCCATGTTTGGTTTGGACAAAAGTTTGGAAAATATTTTTCAAATCAACTCATTTTCCTCAAAATTAAGGAAAATGACTTCCCTTCAAAAATTAAGGAAAACATTTTCCAAAACTCCCCCAATTTCAAATTACATTTTTTTGGAAAAACATTAACTTTAAAAAAAAAAAAATTAATTTCAAAATTTTATTTTTTCACCCGATCCCTGACCCCCCACCGGCCAGCCCCCCCCCCCCCACAACCCCAACCCCTCCCAAAAAAATAATTTTGCTTTTTAAAAATAATTTCAACTTCAAATTTTTATTTTTAAATTCCTACCCTCCCCCGGCCCATCCCCCACCCACCCCCAACCCCCAAAAAAATTAATTTTATTTTCTAAAAATGCTATCAACTTTAAATTTTTATTTTTTCACTCCTACCCCCTCCCCCCCCCTCCACCCACTACCCCCACCCATCACCATCCCAAAAAAGTAATAATTTTATTTTTTAAAAATATTTTTAATTTCATAAATTATTTTTTACTTTAGTAAAAATAAAAGATGTCTCTCGAAAATATTTTTCATTCATAAATAAAATGCTAAAAATCATTTCTGGAAAATATTTTCTACTCACCAACCAAACATGAGAAAATAAGTCTAAAATCTACTTGTTTTCCAGGAAAATAGGAAAACATTTTCCTCCATACCAAACACACCCTAAAATATCACTTTTATAAGTTATTTATGGAAGTCATTTTCCTTATTTTAAAAAAACATATTTCCCTAAGATAACATGTTCTTCAAAAAAGTTTTGACTGGCCAAACATGAGAAAGTCAAAAAACATTTCCAAAATATATTTTCTTATGTACCGAGCACACTCGATCTCGCCAAATTTCTCTCCCCTCGCATCTTTCCAGGGTTATCCATCACACTGAACACCCTGGATCATATCGTAAGTCGCCACCATCAACCACTACTTTCAGTTATCATCACTACTAACTATTAGCCACAACATATACTATTCAAACCATGCATTGAGATGTTGAAAATCGAATGGTCATAATTATTTAATATTCAAATCTTAATTTTGAGATGTGTATTCGAACTCAACCATCTAGATCTTAATGCATATCATAAAATTTAAATGTGTATTTAACGTCTTAATCTTAATGAAAACAAATGTAACGTTTAACCTCCGGGAAAACAAGAAAAGACCACCTAAAGTTTCAAGAAAGTCTCAGAATGAAAAACCCTAACAGGATTAGAGAAAGATGATGCTACTGATGAGCAGCTTTTGATGAAGAAACTCAACATTTTCCATAGCAGAAACTCCTAACGAAAGAATGCAGAGAAAAGAATAACAGGGCGGAGCCAGAACGAAGCAGCTTTAGAGACGAAGAAGATTGAAACACATATATACAAAGCATAATTATTGATGTTACAACATTGTATTAAGTTAGAACAAAAATTTTACTTAGCTTTGCGCAACATTTCCAAAATAGTATCTGCATCACGAATGTCCTGGCTTTCTTGTGATTCTTCAGTTCCTTGAGAAAAATCAACACTGGTATATGTCCTGATTCCTGGACCATGTCCGCTGCAATCCATTGATCGACCCTGTTGTGCTCTTCTTACTTCTTTTTGATGCTCAGTCAGCTCAGTGTGTCTTCGTTTGGACTTTGAATAAATTCTGTCATTTCCTTCCAAACTATTAGCTGCATTCTCCACGAGTTCAACTCGTTTTGAGCACCTATGCAGTGTTGTTGGCACCTTGTATCTATTTGGAACTGTAACTTTATCTACATCAGAACTGTCCTTAGTATTCGCTAACAGGCTGTTTTTTCCGAGTTTTATTTTTCCTCTCCTTGACAGCTTGTCTAGGACTGGAAGTAAGCTTTGAGGGTAGTCTAAGTCGGTCTGCTCCCCGAACGTAGAATTCCAGAAGTTAACAGTGGAGTTGGAAATGACGAGATCTGGATGATCAAGAGTTTTCTCAAGAAGAGGCTCTTGGAGCTGAAGAAAAGAGGAATTGAATTCTATTATTGGTAGCGTTTTCTGCAAACAGTTCAGTGCCTGAATCCATAACTGTTGAAGTTGATCTTTGAAGTTACTGTCTTGAGCTTCAAAATGTGACAGCCACAGAAGCAATGTACTGGTCATCATCTGATGACAGAAAGCGGAATACAATTTAAACTACTGTACTACTAGAGGAAAGGAAAAAACAAAAGCAAATTAAGTAAACACTTAATACTGCTGCTAATTGTCTACGCTTCCTTCCAATCATCCGATTGGCAGAGATAATTAAAAGATGGAAAGGAAAGGAAAGGAATAAAAAATATGGCAATGCTCGTTATGAGATGAGAATAACATGTAGTGTAGTTTAAGCTAATAGTTCATACATATTTTCCACCTCAAGACTAGAGTCCAAGTACAAACCTCAATGAATAATGTTATATCCTTCTGCAAGTGCAAGCAGCCAACAAAGTGAACCAGTGATGATAGCAGCCTGAAACTCTCAGTTAGCAGAATTTTGAACACCATTTGAAGAAACTAGTTAAACGGGAAAGTCACTACCTTTTCTCAATGAGGCTGGTTGATAGATTAGTTTCACCCTTTGCCCTAGATAACTTCATGAAGCTGCAGAAGCAGTGGACATATAAGAAACATGTAGAGAATTGAAGTACGCGCAGAGTAAAGCTTACGCAATCAGCTTTTTCCAATTATCAAACAAATAAAAAATGTTATCAAATGTAGGCAATTTTGATCTCCTACACTTTTTTCAACTATTTCATTGCTCAAGTCAATTGATCGGCAACAAACTCTTTTTAAGGAAATGATTCATGACAACGCTCTTCATATCACTGGAAGACTCTTGAAATATATTTTAGTCTGACATCAATGACAATTACTAAGGACACCATATTAACAACTTCAACTCAGACATGTTGACTGCTACTCAGGAGAGCAAAGGCATACAACAAAAACATAACCAGTGTAGTCCCACAAGTGGAGTTTGGGGAGGGGAGAGTGTACACACAACTTACTCTTACCCCAAGTGAAAAGAGTTTTTTTCTGATAGACCCTCGGTTCAAGGAAAAATAGTCCAGAGAAAGAAGTAATGGAAGTACAAGAAACTACATATAGTAACAGAACAGAAACGAAGGCGTGATGGGAAAAAAGGAACTTTGGTCATGTACTTCAACATATTGATGGAGGCAAACAGCAACTAGAACATTCAATCAAAATAAGGCTGTCAAAACTCCAAGTATTAGTTATGAAGCACTTCAGTGCTTAAACCAAATAATTTTATGTGTATAGTTCACAATTGCATTTGCAGCACACAATTTTTATGATTTTTTAAGTGCTTTAAATTATCAATCGAGCAGGAATTTTAAAATAGGACCAGAATAATTATTTTTGAGCTGTCAGAAGGCCTTTGCTTTTATGTCTTAAATATTTTAAACCACCAATCTCAAGAGTAAGATAGGTAATTACTTCAGTAAGTGAAAAATTTGCAAAATCATATTGCTCACCAGGAAGTGAAATCCAAGCTAGTTTTGATAATGCTGGATCTCCAACTTTCAGACTCTTTAACTTCAGATTTTGCTATCAAAGAAGCTTGTTCTACGGCACATATCATTGCTTCTCCAAACAATAACAGAACATCAAAATCCTGACCATTTACACTTGACTGAGGTTCAGGGACAAGATCGCCATTGGTCAATGCTTCATTGAAATATGAACAGAGCATTGATAACAGGTCCTCAGTTAGAGTAGGATAACCAATTTCTGATGTTCGGCTAAGAGAAACATAAAGTGATTTCCATACTTCAATAACATGCTGAAGCTTGAGATACACCTTAAGGCAAGAATATGCAGCAAATGGATAACACAGGAAATGTATTGCTATAGCATAACCAGGACTACCCGGGTGCAATTTGAAAAGTGAGCGGAAGTTATGATTATCTATGTAATCTTTCAGACAATTCGCCAGAGCTACCCAGATCTCAAAGCAACAGGACATCTTCTCTGTATATAATAAACTAACAAAAAGATGGAGAATTTCCAAAGGCTCGTATGAAGATAGCAAAAGCTTGACATATCTGTGTTTCCCTTCAACTATATCATAATCAGGTGCTTTCAGTGTTGCTCTGCTCACTGCATGGAAATAGAGCAAAGTGATATATGCAACTGGTGAGACCTTCTCCATACAATTCATAAAGCCGATATCTGGTATCTTTGCACTTTTGAATTTATAGACTGGTTCTGACGTCTCAATATTTTTGAAGTCTACTATCACCTTGTAAAGAGGGGATTGCAATGTTGATGGTTCTAATTCTTCAACAAAAGCCTCCAAAAGCTGAAGTAAAAGAGGTAGCAAATCATCTATACCACCATCCCTTGAATGCATATTTTCATATACACTCTTCAAAAACTTTAACATCATATTCAAAGATAAGATAACCTCGTCATAAGTTATAAGGTCAGACTTCAAGCAATGTTTAACAGATCTCAGAAGAGATCGAAACAAACTTGAGGCAGCACCATATGTCACTGTCCTGATTTCACCGTACAGAGTAATATCTGACCCGTGAATGATCAGACCATGAATTGTGTTTAAGAAAAACTCCAAGTTACCAAGATCCAAAGGTGACCATTTAATTGGATAATACTTCCATGAGTATTTTGCAGATTCTGGAAGTCTCATTACCTTATGGTCATTTAGCATACTATTTACATCTTTATTTCCTGCTGAAATAAAATTATCAAGCAGCTCAATGCAGAAACTCCATGACCATATATTCTTATTGACAGGCCCAACCTTGATGATGACTTCCAAGATGGGCTCCCAAACTGTTCTAACCACCGAATGGGAGCTGGCTAACTTGTCGAGCTTATACAGAAGATAAGACCATGTATTCAGGCAGGATACATGGACAGATGCATCACAATTGCTTGACATGATTCCTATAAGGGGCGTCATCACAAGTTTAATCTTTTTGGGAAATCCATCAGCTTCAGTTGGATCACTTCCTTTGAATACCGTTTGATCAGTAGAATTCTTTACAAGTACATTGCTTTCAGGAGCATGAAGTTGTGAGCAGATTAAAGCATCAATGAGACCTTCCCAGGCCACCTGCAGAAATAAGGCATCTATTTAATTTTAAACACACCCCAGTTATGCAATAAATTGACTTAGTGGAAGCACTCTATTTTCTTTTTCTTTTTTTTTATAGGAAAAATGGCACTAAGGAGCTGAACTTCCTGCAATGCAAAAAAGTAAAAAACTTGACAGCACTACAGCAATTGAGTGGTAAAATCTTCACATTATAGCTAATATAAAATGTATGGTATTCATATAGCAATGATGCCAGATATGTGCTATAGGAGGCAAAATTTCCTTACATCAAATTTTTGATGTGACACTCCAAGTACAAGAACACTATTAAATACATTAAAACATGACACTAAGTTAATAGTAGGAGTCACTCATTAATTTTAAAGTCAAACTAAATTGACGAACTTACTGCCTTTTATTGGGATAATATCCTAGAGTTCTCCCTCAAATTAATTATTAGTAGATGACTTTGCATTAAGCTACTTCTGATTTTAAAGAATTCTATAGTTTAGTTGATAAACTTGATCTCTACTATCGGGATGATATCCCAGTATTCTCTCTCAAATCAATCATTCATGGAGGAATTTGCAATTTGTAACTTGGTAAAAGTATTACTTAAAGTTGATTCATTTTAATAGTTTTTTTATGTTACTACCTGTGAGAAATATAGCAAAATAATATTATTGAATTGTTGTTATATCTACATTATTACATGAGACCCTATTTATAGACCATAGAATACAATCCTTTACCAAATAGGATACTATTTAGTAGTCCTATTCCTATTCTAATAGGATTATATAAACCTATTCCTATTTTAATAGTATTGTATAAACTATTCCTATTCTAATAGGATTGTATAAACCTATTCATATTCTAACACTCCCCCTCAAGCTAGTGCGTACAATTCATGCACCTAGCTTGTTACAAATGTAATTAACACGGGGACCGATGAGGGGCTTGGTGAGATATTTGCAGACTTCACAAAATTGACGGTCAATCTTAATGTGCTTGTCTTCTCATTAAATACTGGATTTGATGGATTTGATGCATAATGCCAGTAAATCTCAATGTGTTTAATCTTCGCATGAAATACTGAATTTGATTCATAATATTGGTGTTGAACTTCCCAACCCAAGCTTGAGAAAAAATTGTTCTAGACCATAGAGTGATCTGCACAATCGATGACACAACACAATCGACATACAAGGCTACTAAACTCCCCCTGAGCAACGAAGTGCTCAAATCTAATATAAAGTATATGGATCATGTTGGCATCAATAGATGAGTTAATATTAAATAAGAAAGTCACCAAAATAATTATTGGAACATGCTCATATGCCGTAGTATTAGATTGATGGCTAAAAATGGTCACAATCTAAGAAATAAAATTATATAGGTAGGGTCGGAATGATGTCACGACCCAACTAGAAAATAGAAATTATATAGGATAGTTGGAACGACCCCATTGACAAAAAAAGAGAAATAATATGGGTAGGGTCGAAATGATGGCACGACCCTAATGAAAAAGAGAAATTATATAGGTAGGATTGGAATGATGGCACAACCCTACGCAAATCAGATTTGAGGAGTCACCGGAAAAGACAAATGGAACTATGCAAATAAAATCTAAGTTACTGAAAAGACACATGATGTTATGCAACTCAGATATGAGAAAATAGTTCGGAAAAAAAAAATCCACGGTACTACACAAATTCAATATGAAAAGTAGTCCGGGAGATGCACGGTGCTACGCCAATCAGATATGCAAAAAAAAGGTAGTCACCGGAAAGATGGGACGGTGCTACAAAATTAAATATGAAAAAGTAATCACTGGAAAGATGGGACGGTGCTACAAAATTAAATATGGGAAAATAGTCACTAGAAAAATACACGGTGACCCAACTTTTGCTAACATAATCATTGGCCAGACGGGCGGCATATATGAATAATAGCCGCCCGCCGACAGCTGAAGCTCTTTGATTGTTTACCAAGATCGTAGAGGCTCTGATACCATGTGAGAAATATAGGAAAAGAATAGTATTGAATTGTTGTTGTATATCTACATTATTACATGAGACCCTATTTATAGACCATAGAATACAATCCTTTACCAAATAGGATACTATTTAGTAGTCCTATTCCTATTCTAATAGGATTATATAAACCTATTCCTATTTTAATAGTATTGTATAAACTATTCCTATTCTAATAGGATTGTATAAACCTATTCATATTCTAACATCGAACACATCTAACAAAATCAGAAGAATCTATTTATTTTTTAATTGTTCATTTAATAATCTGATTAATTCAAGCAAGCAAATCTGAAAAAAAGAATAAATTTAACTAAAGAGGGCCGCCCAGTGTAAGAAGCCGCTATGGCGAGGTTTGGGGAAGGGTCGGAACACAATGCATTATTTTCTTGATAGCTAAGAAGTGACTGTAAGAACTGAAATTTCCAATTAAATAGGATAATGCATATATTTGGGTTGGACACTTGACTGTTAACACCAGAACATAGGCAGATGCTAATCAATGTTCATTAAAGTTGAGTAAATATATAAAAATTCTAAGCAAGGATACTGACATCATATAAGGTTGATTTAGTCATTTTAAAATTAAGAATCTGGTAGATATGCTAGCATGTCAATGATGTAGTATCTGTAGTGCCATCAAAGCTACAGCTTTTTCAGCGGGTACTCATAAATAAGGATTGGACACATCCTATCTATGTTGCTCGGACATTTCAAAAATGCTGATGACTTTGTCATATCTTTCAAAAGTAGTGCATTTTTTAAGGATCCGGCATGGGTGCAGCAACATTTTCTAAGAGTCAGAGCAACATAGCTGATCCCATTAACAATCAGCAGCTATTGAATACCATGATTAAAAATCAAATACTAGAACAGGACTTTTGCTTGACCAAGTCGCATTAAATTATCTGGAATTGATGTGTCAAACTTAGATGAATGAATAGCATACCAGTGAAGCACTCTGAATCTGTGGATCATGGTCCGTAAAAGTTTGTTCTGGAATTTTAAGCAATTTGTTGACCAAATGCTTATATTTCATTCCATAAGGTCCGAGTAGACACATAAACCATCTCCATACTTGTAGAGTTTGAGTCTTCAAGCCTTGGTTCAGCAGCTCCTCCATCGTCAAAAGCAAAGTCTTCTTCAAATCTGTGACAAGGGCCTGTTTAATAGGCAATAAACTAAAACTGAGAAAACATGTCACTTAACAGTTAACGTGAATTATAGTCTTTTTATCACAAAAAATAAATCACAGCTTCCTTTAGAACGATGATTTTGGTGGGGAATCTGCATGATCCCTATACTAATAAGCTGTTAGAATATGAATAGGTTTATACAATCCTATTAGAATAGGAATAGTTTATACAATACTATTAAAATAGGAATAGGTTTATATAATCCTATTAGAATAGGAATAGGTTTATATAATCCTATTAGAATAGGAATAGGACTACTAAATAGTATCCTATTTGGTAAAGGATTGTATTCTATGGTCTATAAATAGGGTCTCATGTAATAATGTAGATACAACAATAATTCAATATTATTTTTTCCCTATATTTCTCACATGGTATCAGAGCCTCTACGATCTTGGTAAACAATCAAGGAGCTTTCGCTGTCGGCGGGCGGCTATTACTCATATATGTCGCCCGTCCGGCCAATGATTATGTTAGCAAAAGTTGGGTCACCGTGTATCTTTCTAGTGACTATTTTCCTATATTTAATTTTGTAGCACCGTCTCATCATTCCGGTGACTACTTTTTCATATTTAATTTTGTAGCACCGTCCCATCATTCCGGTGACTATTTTTTTATATTTAATTTTGTAGCACCGTCCCATCTTTCCGGTGACTACCTTTTTTTGCATATCTGATTTGCGTAGCACCGTGCATCTCCCGGACTACTTTTCATATTGAATTTGTGTAGTACCGTGGATTTTTTTTTTCCGAACTATTTTCTCATATCTGAGTTGCATAACATCATATGTCTTTTCAGTAACTTAGATTTGATTTGCATAGTTCCATTCGTCTTTTCCGGTGACTCCTCAAATCTGATTTGCGTAGGGTTGTGCCATCATTCCAATCCTACCTATATAATTTCTCTTTTTCATTAGGGTCGTGCCATCATTCCGACCCTACCCATATTATTTCTCTTTTTTTGTCAATGGGTCGTTCCAACTATCCTATATAATTTCTATTTTCTAGTTGGGTCGTGACATCATTCCGACCCTACCTATATAATTTTATTTCTTAGATTGTGACCATTTTTAGCCATCAAATCTAATACTACGGCATATGAGCATGTTCCAATAATTATTTTGGTGACTTTCTTATTTAATATTAACTCATCTATTGATGCCAACATGATCCATATACTTTATATTAGATTTGAGCACTTTGTTGCTCAGGGGGAGTTTAGTAGCCTTGTATGTCGATTGTGTTGTGTCATCGATTGTGCAGATCACTCTATGGTCTAGAACAATTTTTCTCAAGCTTGGGTTGGGAAGTTCAACACCAACATTATGAATCAAATTCAGTATTTCATGCGAAGATTAAGCACATTGAGATTTACTGGCATTATGCATCAAATCCATCAAATCCAGTATTTAATGAGAAGACAAGCACATTAAGATTGACCGTCAATTTTGTGAAGTCTGCAAATATCTCACCAAGCCCCTCATCGGTCCCCGTGTTAATTACATTTGTAACAAGCTAGGTGCATGAATTGTACGCACTAGCTTGAGGGGGAGTGTTAGAATATGAATAGGTTTATACAATCCTATTAGAATAGGAATAGTTTATACAATACTATTAAAATAGGAATAGGTTTATATAATCCTATTAGAATAGGAATAGGTTTATATAATCCTATTAGAATAGGAATAGGACTACTAAATAGTATCCTATTTGGTAAAGGATTGTATTTTATGGTCTATAAATAGGGTCTCATGTAATAATGTAGATACAACAACAATTCAATATTATTTTTTCCCTATATTTCTCACATAAGCAAATAACAAAAACTAATGCCTCATATTTAACATATACTCTTTATGACAACACTACGTGGATCCTTCATTCAAGCAGAATTCTTCAAAAACACTAATATAGATAATTGGACACATATTTGTTCCGCTAACTTTTTGTTCTGGAGATTAAGTTGAAATGCATAATACTGTAGTCTGTATAGATGCACATTTTTGGTCTCCAGGAAACATAAGAAACAAAGTGGATTACAGCGAACAAGAATATAAGAATAGAATATTATATGCTACCTTAGAAAGAATTACTGGTGGAGGACATATCACGCTAGAGACTTTTTGTAAACAACGCTCTGACATATCTCTTTCCCTTTTATCGCTGCTGACTAGCCTTCTATAAACTGGAGGAGCCCATATGTTTGACATGGCTCTCATATTTTGAGCTGATGTATTCGCCAACTTCATTACAGCCTATAGTAGTATAATCACAGAGAATAACTCAGAGATGACATTTACCAATATTAAAGAATTGATTTGAGACGATAATATATGTGTGCGTGCGCACGCACGTGTATGTGTATGTATCATATATGTGTATGTGTATGTGTATGTGTGTGTATAGGTACATGCATTTCCCTGAAGGTTATACATTAATAGGCCAGTGTACCTTTATTCCAAGTCATTTCTTATATATGCAAGAACATCCAAAATGATGAAAGTGCATTTGGCTTATAGACTATTAAGTGTAGAAAGAGGAGTCCAGTACAAATTTGTTTTTTTTTTTCTATTGCGATTCTGATTCTGTTACTATTCAGGTACAAATATGGCTATTTCCTTTCATTTCTTTTATCATTAGTCATTACTGTATCGTGAGAATAATCCAAGGTGTAGCGATCAATTCGGAGAGCAACATTGCTTGCTCTATTCAACAAAAACAAACATTATACTCCTTTCAAATGAACAAAAATTTGTGATAAGCACTATACATAGCGCTCATCTGCTGTATAAAAGAGAAGGTGATAACTCTTATTCAGCACATATGACTATCAATTCTCAAACGGAAGTCTTTTTCTTCACTCATTCTCAAAGAACTTGCTAAATAAATCCTGATCATACAAATATTTGAAAAAGATGTTCCTCTAATTGTAAGTTCCATGATTATTTCACATTTATCTAAATGAACCATTGTTCACATGTATGATGTTGAAAGGAATAGCACATGAGTTTGAACTCCTACTATCTGACAAAAATCAAGATCCAGATTTTACTTTGTTATTAGGTTAGACACATCATTGCACAATATATTCAGCTTTACATATTGCTTAGAACCAATCACATTATATTCAGCTATACATACCTGCATTGCCTCAAATGTGATTGAAAGAGAGCCAATAGGATTGTCAAGGGCATAAGTAATTGCCCTCAGCAAAGACTGGAAATTTTCATCTAAAAGCGATGAGTTAAACTGCTGCATTGATATACACCACACACCCAAGTTGCAAACAGACTGCAATTAACAATAAATATAAGTCAAATTCTCGAATCATGTTTCTTAGCGAAGGCTGCCTTACATACATTACTTTGTTGCCTATCGAGAAGTTCAGAATACCTTAATCTTGCTGGTTGTGATAACCTCAACGAGAGAATCAACAATAGCCCTGGCATCATCACCTAAATTTAGTCATCAAAGCTACATTAGCTCCAGAATTCTGAATTTGCCCCAAGAATACTTGCACAAGTAACAGTAAAGAATAGCTCACACATTTAGCTTTGTGTGAATGACACCAAAAAAAGAAATAAAAAAGATCTGTATATCTCCTCCATTATTTTTTCAAAGTACACACTTCAATTCTTTCGGCGTACTCTTTATCTAATCATATCCGCCCATGCTTTATTTCTCTAATAAATTTGGCAAGAATTCAAGGTGAATTCTTTTTTCTACATCTTGTACTTCCTTAAATCCAACTAATCCAGAAAATGAATTTCTTCTCATTTTGGTCTCTCCGCCAAAGTGTTTGTCACTTTACACTTTTCAACAATCGAGTATGGTAAATTTTGACCTTGGATTTTCCAACTTGTTGGCTCTTTTTCCTCTTTCTTTTTGTCGTCTGTGTTTACGGGGCTGCTAAATCTCTGATCTTTTTCAAAAAACAAAGTTATCTACATCACAGGTTAATGTGATCCTTGAAAAGAGCATCCAACATTTTGAGATGGAGGGACTAACTTACGACACCTCTTTTGCGAGTTCAAATGAGCAACTAAACGGGATTCCTATAAGCAAGAAACAGGGAACACTTGAACAAAAATAAATAAAGGACAAAAGATAGAACCTTTGATTGAGCCAACTATAGATGGATGATATATCATAAATCCCAAGCACTTCAATGCCTGAGCAGCACTATAATTTTGAGGAAAACATAACCAAAAATCAGCTATTGAAATTATCAAACACAGAGGCAAGTTAGAAAGAAAAAACGACTTCAATTTTATACACACACATATAAACACTTATAGTGCTGAAATCAGAAAAGTTGCAAAATCATAGTATTTTTCGTATAGTTTTTGAATATCCAAATTTGATTTATATGTTATTGAGTTGAAAATAAGTCAAATTCACTATCGAGAAGCAAAACAAACAACAAGTTTGGAACAGGGGAGTATGAACTTAGAAACCAATTTGCACTAAATACATATAATATTTGAATTTAACTGTGAACAAACTCATAAACTTTAAATTACTATTTGAAGAAACTCACATTTCCTCGTCGTTATCGGAGACATCGGAGATAATATAGGGAACGATGATAGAAGATGAATCGGCGAGCAGCTTAACAAGAGAAGGATCGGCGCCGGATTGTTGCTGGAGATGAAGCAGCGTCGAGTAAGCCAACGGTTTGTTTGATGATAAAAGAGTTGTTATCTGATCGAATTGCTCTTCGAAGGTTTCCATTTTTTCGGTTTGGAGAAAATCAAAGCTTTGCCCTAAATTGGAGAATTTGTGTCTATGGCGGATTTTCGCGCCAAATTCGAGAAACAAGGAGGGAAGAAGAGGGACCTATGTGATAGTTTAGAAGTTTTCTAATTGGTCCCTCTAAGTTTTGAAATATGGCAATCTAGGCTACTTATTTTCTCAAATTTCAAATGAGGACTTTGACGGTATTTTGTTACTTCAAATATTACTTATATTGTATTGTTAAATACTGTTGTTAATGATGAAAAGTGTTATTTATATAACTTAAATATGATTGCATCGTTAATTTTTTTATTTTCAATTTGTTTTCAGTTGATGTTTTGGTAATTCATTTTATCAATCTAATTTTATGTTATACTCTGCTTATTTTTGTTGGTAATATCGTGAACTTATTTTTATTTGTTTGTGTGTGGGATGATAATCAGTGAAAAATAATACGGTATGTTTAATTACAATAAAATATTTTGATAAAGAAAAAATCTCTTATTTTTTGGGGAAAAGGCTTAAATATGCTATCGAATTTTTAAAAAAGGCTTATTTATGTCATCTGTTGAAAGTTTGGCACATCTACGCTATTACCCGTTAAGAAAATGCTCATTTATGCTATTATTTTTTTAATAGTGGTTTTGCAAAATCATTTTTAACACGTGGTCAATTATAATTCGGTCACGTCATTAATTTTTTAAATTAAATATATTCAGAACTCTAAACAAAAATTGAATTAAAATAACCCACTCAAATTTTAAAATATCCCTAATTTTATTTGGCTGAGTTATTTTAATTCATTTTTTGTTCAGAATTTTAATTTTTTCATTAAAGAAATTAATGACGTGGCCGAATTATAATTGGTCACGTGTTAAAAATAATTTTGCAAAATCACTGTTAAAAATAATGGCATAAATGAGTATTTTCTTAAACGATAATGTCATAGATGAACCAAACTTCTAACGGATGACATAAATAAGTCTTTTCTGAAACTTTAATGACATATTTGAGCATTTTTCCTATTTTTAAAGGGGTCATAATTTCATAACCTTTCGGCTTTCGTCACTATGTCAGTCATGATTTTTCTAATCTTTTCATGACACTAACTACTTAAAAACAATTTTAAAATTTCGACTTAAAAAAATAAGCGAGCTCGTCACCTTCAAACTGAAACACTATTTCTCTTTTTTCATTCTAAGAAGTATGAATAAATAAGTTTTAGTAACAAACATCAACAATCTAGTGGTAGGAATGTCTTATCATATTATGGTGATTACGATAAAAAATAAGATAAATAAATAAAATTAATTTAAATTTAAAAGGGAAAAGACTCAAATATGTCATCGAATTTTCAGAAAAGACTCATTTATGCTATCAGTTAAAAGTTTGGCTCATTTAGATCATTACCGTTAAAGAAAAGGCTCGTTCATGTCATTATTTTATAGATGGTTTTGCAAAAACCATTTTTGACACGTGACCAATTATAATTCGGCCACATCATCAATTTTTTAATAAAAAAATCATAATTCTAAAAAAAAATTGAATTAATTTTATTTTTTATTATTAAAAAAATTGATGACGTGGCCGAATTATAATTGACCACGTCATCAACTGTTTTGATAAAAAAATTCAAAATTCTGAACAAAAATTGAATTGTTTTTTTTTTATTTTTTTAATAAAAAAATTGATGACGTGACCGAATTATAATTGGCCATGTGTCAAAAATATTTTTTGCAAAATCATCGTTAAAAAATAATAGCATGAATGAACCTTTTCTTTAACGATAATGGCATAAATGATCCAAACTTTTAACTGATAGCATAAATGAGCCATTTCTGAAAGTTCGATAACATATTTGAGTCTTTTTCCAATTTAAAATAATTATTTTTAAAAATCACAATAAATAATTTAAAACGTTACGTAAAAAAAAAAACTCAAGAAAATAGTGTCAGCATATGACCTACCCCCTCAAACTCACATGCTATAGTACTTCATCCATTCTAGTTTATGTATTACTTTATGAATTTCGAGACTCAAACATATTTATTTTTAATTAAATTTTTTATATATTTTTTTCATGAATTTGTTAAAAATTGTGATTTTTAATATTTTTATATACAGTTTCAAAAATATAATTTTTATTTTAAAAAAATTAAAAATTTTATATTTGCTTATCGAAATTTAAATTATATCATATATTTAAAATGGAAAATAATATATTTATAGAGATCTGCGCTTGAAATACCCGTGCACCCTCCCACTTGACTGTTCATGTTTTGGTCGAACCACTTTTTTTTGTTTTTATTTTTTAAAAAAATATTATTTACAGATTTTTTAAATCGGATATATATATATATATATTTGTAAAATTAAATTAAAATCACCTATTATAAAATTTATTTTTAGGCAATGCTTTGTTGACATATTCTTTTTTCTGCAATTAGGGAATCAGATTTCTTGGAATGTGTACATATTTCACCTTTTTTTT
>CM040624.1:3830350-3856759 GCA_022817965.1 Solanum lycopersicoides
TATAGATGAACCAAACTTCTAACGGATGACATAAATAAGTCTTTTCTGAAAGTTAATGACATATTTGAGCCTTTTCCCTATTTTTAAAGGGGTCATAGTTTCATAACCTTTTGGCTTTCGTTCACTATGTCACTCATGATTTTTCTAATCTTTTAATGACACTAACTAGTTAAATCAATTTTAAAATTTCGATTTAGAAAAATAAGTGAGCTCGTAACCTTCTGAAGCAATATTTCTCTTTTTTCTTTCTAAGAAGTATGAATAAATAAGTTTTAATAACAAACATCAACAATCTAGTGGTAGGAATGTCTTATCATATTATGGTGATTACGATAAAAAATAAGATAAATAAACAAAATTAATTTAAATTAAAAAGAGAAAAGGCTCAAATATGTTATCGAAATTTCAAAAAAGGCTCATTATGTCATCAATTAAAAGTTTGGCTCATTTATGTCATTACCGTTAAAGAAAAGGCTCGTTCATGCCATTATTTTATAACGGTGATTTTGCAAAAACTATTTTTGACATGTGACCAATTATAATTTGGTCACATCATCAATTTTTTAATTAAAGAATCATAATTCTGGAAAAAAAAAATGAATTAATTTTTTTTGTTTTTTATTAAATAAATAACGTGGCCGAATTACAATGGCCACGTCATCAATTTTTTTTATAAAAAAATTCAAAATTCTGAACAAAAATTGAATTTTTTTATTAAAAAGTTGATGTTGTGGCCGAATTATAATTTGTCACGTGTCAAAAATATTTTTTGCAAAACCACCGTTAAAAAATAATGATATGAATGAACCTTTTCTTTAACGGTAATGACATAAATGAGCCAAACTTTTAACTGATGGCATAAATGAGCCTTTTCTAAAAGTTCGATAACATATTTGAATCTTTTTCCAATTTAAAATAATAAATATTTGAGACAATTATTTTTAAAAATCACAATAGATAATTTAAAACGTTACATAAAAAATAAAAAATAAAAACTCAAGAAAATAGTGTCAGCATATGCCCTACCCCCTCAAACTCACATGCTATACTTCATCCACTCTAGTTTATGTATTACTTAATAAATTTCGAGACTCAAACATATTTATTTTTTAATTCAATTTTTTTTGTATATCTTTGTCATGAATTTGTTAAAAATTGTGATTTCTAATATTTTTATATACAGTTTTCAAAAATATAATTTTTATTTTAAAAAAATTAAAAATTCTATGCTTGCTTATCAAAATTTAAATTCTATCGTATATTTAAAACGCAAAATAATATATTTATAGAGATCTGCGCTTGAAATACCCGTGCACCCTCCCACTTGACTGTTCATGTTTTGGTCGAGCCACCTTTTTTTGTTTTTATTTTTTAAAAAAATATTTCTTTACATATTTTTTAAATCGGATATATATATATTTGAAATATTAAATTAAAATCACCTATTATAAAATTTATTTTTAGGCAATGCTTTGTTGACATTTTTTTTTTTCCTGCAATTAGGGAATCAGAATTCTTGGAAATTGTGTACATATTTCACCTTTTTTTTTTCTCCTTATTAACTTAATTGCAATGAGCAAAGATTTTTCTTATTTTTAGTAACAAAAAAAAAGCTACTTGTAAGCAGTTTATGTATATATTATAATTATATTATTATAAAAACAATTCACATGAGTGGTTATAAATAATAGTGTCTTTTCAGTTATAATTGGGAAATGTGAAAGAGATAATATAGTACTCTCTTCGTTCGATATGATTTGTTATGGTCTATATTTTTATAATTAAATTATAAAAACTTTGATTAATATTTTATGATGTATTTTTTATCCTATTAATATGCAAATTTATAATAATTTTCATATAATTTTAGAATATCTAATTCTTTTTTTTAAAATATCGCATTAATATAATTCAATTAACCTTTGAAAATTAATCAAATTGACTTTCAATAAGCGCAACATGACAAATAATTCCGGACGAACAGAGTATATCACATTATTCAATATTCACATATAAAGTTTATAATCAGAAACTAATATTTTCATGGCTCTTTCTAAACTTTATTTTACCAATTATAATATTTTATGTCAAAACATTTCATACCTCTCAATTAATATAATGATGTTTGATAGATTACGGAATTTAAGAAAGGAAAAAAAAGAAAAGTTTTAAAATTTATGGTTTAAAATAAAGTAAAATAAGTATTTTAAAATTAAATTATTGCTATATATAAAATGTGTTATTTTTTTAAAGATCAACAAAAAAAAATCATATAAATTGCGATAAAAGAAAATAATAAACATTAAATTCTCGTTGAATTCTGCTTTTTTTTCTTATTTAAATAACTTTAGAAGTTCTTGAACTCGAAGAATTTTAATCTAAGAATTTAACGTTGATCTTGGTCTTGATTTTTAGTTTGATTAGACAACTAGAGTTCGTAGAGAATTTTTTAGTTTTACTAGAGTTCCGAGCTCTTTCTGATTTCTTGTTGTAAATTTTGAATGATGTAAATTTTTATTTGTAATATAGAAGAAGAAAAGAGTTGAGTAAATTCTTTCCGATCAATTACATTAAAACGATATGATGATCTCGAAATATGTCAGTTAACACATACAATATGTGGCATATTCTTATTGATCTTTTAATTGATTAGTTATGCAAATTGAGATATATGATATGTTCGTATCGCTTTCTTGACTTAACAAAGTTCAAAATTATATCTCTTTCACATTCAGATTTACCAATTACGATATCCAAAACTGATAATTGATAATAGAGATATTGCTATTAGAAATACACGATTTTTTCAATGTAATTTATGCTATTTTGACTAATATTTTGATTGAATCAACGAGAAATAAAAAAGATTTCATACGAAGAATAATTATTATTTTTTTGTGAAAATTTTCTTTCCACTCTGCATTTTTATTAAAATTCATGATATTTAGATTACACAAAAATAACTTTATCAACATTACACAACATAACTTCCTAAAAGCGATGCTCCCTCTGTTCACTTTTTATTGTCATCAGAGGCGGAGTCACGATTTTCAATGAAGGAGTTCAAAATATGTAGAAATAGACACATAAAGTAGCCGAAAGGGTTCAACAACTACTATATATACATATAAAATTATTTTAACCATGTATAAATAATATAATTTTCGTCCAATGGGGTGACGTAGCTCCGCCCCTGATTGTCATGATTTTCTTATTTAGAGTCAAACTATAAGAACTTTGACCAACATTTTACAATATATTTTTTCATTACATTCATATGCAAAAAATTGTAATTTATAGTACTTTGCGTATAATTTTTAAACATCTAATTTCTTTAAAAATATATCGAATTAATGTAATCTTTAAAACTAATCAAATTAATTTTCAAAAAATATAACATGACAAATAAAAATAAACGACGGAAATACTATTATGATCTGAGTTAGTAATTCATCAGCTCCAGCTCAGCATTTTGAATCCAATAATTGTGATTATTAAAAAACAATTAAATCCCTATCGAATAATCCAAGTGTTCATTTAATGATTGTGCTTGTGGGTCCATTTTTTCTAATCACTTCCTTAAACGCAAGATATTTTCTCTAATTACAAAAATTATCTGAATAATTCAACAATTCAAGAAAACTTAGATGCATTTAATCACCTTGTTAATGATTTAAAATAATTTAAATAACTCAATTCTAAGCAGTCACGTAAAACTTATTTTATCAACAAAAAAAGCTTATGATAGGTACATTTTGTAGATTTTTTTTTGTCAAATAATTAGGATTCCAACACATATATAACAATCTATAATATATAATTAAATATTTACTAAATAAGGTAAAAGTTGTACCAAATAGACAAAAAAATAATAATTTAAACAATCAATCATTTGAATTTTTGATGACACGTGATAAAATCTTATCCGTTATTAAATATCACAAAAAAAAAACTAAAAACAACAGAACTCTAATATATGTCACAACAACATATTCTATATAATTTTACTCGGATATGAAACAAATGATATGTAAATAAATTTATTTATGTTTTAAAGTGGTGAAATTAATTTAAAATAACAAAATAAAATAAAAAGAAACATAATTTATTGATAAAACAATATAATCATAAATATGTAGTTGTTACTCACGTAAGTATTTTTCGAAATTAGAATAAAACAGAGAATTCGATCACATTTTTTTTTGGAAATTCATAATAACCCGCAATTGCTATAACCCCTTCGGGTAAGCATTTTGTGCACACTGGATAAACCTTTTATAATAGTCATATCAAGGGGTGGCGACAGTATTAAAAAAAAAACATGTGCTTAGGCCTCCAAATTTAAGGGGCTTCATTTTTAATAATAATATATTATAAGTTATTATTTTTTAACAAATATTGAATACTATTTGTAGAAAAAGTAAAGTTTATATGAAAACAAAGAAATTATTAGAAGAAATTTGACATATTTGGAGTACTAATCTCATGAAAAATAATTGTAAATAAGAATGATTATATTATCAATTGCAAATTAGAAGAAATCAATTATATAAAAAAATTTTAACAATTCAAATTTAAGGCCCTGTTTGATTTTTGTTAGGCCATTAATATGCTTGAGCCGCTCCTGATCATATCAAATATAAACTGCATTAAACAAATTTTATATGATATGCTCGATTTAGAAAACATTAAAAATAAATCAATTTCAAATTTACCGCATAGATGATCAACTTCTAAATTAATTGAGTCATTCCGAATAAACGATGAGTGAATATATATTGAATTTTCATAAATCGAGGAGTCACACTAAACTTGTCATTATCCTTTTTTTTTTTCAAGTTGGGTACAACTTGGCTGCCAGGAAAACGGCGGTCCAACGTGGCAGTCTGATCCACCGTCATAGTTAACGACTCTTTCCTTTCCCGTAACAGTTGTATTTACCCCATTTTCTTTATTGGATAATTGCACTTTTAGTCCTTTTAACTATTAATAAATTTCATTTTTGATTCTTGAAATATTTTTATTTGGTTATATACATTTAGCCTTTCATTAATTTGATATTTTGTATGATTCTTTTATATAAGAAAAAAAGTTGCCACATTTAGATTATTTGTAAAAGTAATAGTGGGTAATTTTATTCATGAGATAAAGATAGATAATCAGATTTTTTTTTTTTTTGTATAAGATGAAAAAAAAGATAAATTAAAAGATGAAAATTCACATAGTGAATTAATTGAATGTTTTCAATTTCTTTTGCTTTATTTTGTTTGATAAAACGTATAATATTTTATTATTACAAATTAAATATCAAACCTAATCCTACACATTCCATTCTTATCCATCAAAGTTGATGTTATTTTATTCCCCTCGCGCATATATCCTTATATTGAATAGATATATTTAATATTTCTTTGCACGTAACAAATATCTTCAGATAACTTAGTCAACAAATTAAATATCCACTAACAAAACAAACTCATCACAATACATTAATAACCAAATGATTTAACACTTACATTTGTTTAAAAAATTTATCTCAATCAACCAAAAATCACAAGGATCAAAATTAAAATATTTAATATTTGAAGGATTAAAAGTGCAAATTTTTCTTTTTTTTATTATAACATGAAATTGAGCTCTAGCTGACCAAAATCACCAATCATGTCTGAGTTGATTTCTATTTTTAGCCATCACCCTAATTCCATCATCAATACTATAAATAGGCCAATCCAAAACCACAAAATCCCATCATTCTTCTCTTCTACAACAACCCATTTTTCATACTCATTCAACAAATCTATTAACCCTTTACAATTCTCTGTTTCATCACCTACCACTTCAATTCTTGTTCACAAAGTAAGTCTTTTTAATGGTTTTTTTGCATTGTAGTTGTTGTTTTTGTTCAATTTAGTTTTGTGGGATTTGATTAAATTTGAATTTTATGAAAATCCCATATCAATACTTGCTCATTCTGTCATAATGGGTTGTGGGTTGGGTTCACAATATGATATTCAAGAAAGCTAATTTATTTGATGTTGTAGATTAAAAGACTAATCTTTTGAGTAAATTTCAATGTATTGTCAGTTTGATTTATTGGGGGTCTTTGGAATATGTTGTTGTTGTCTTTAATTTATTGACTTTGATCTGAAATTATTTGGTTGTGGTACAAATAGATATGTTTCTGCACTTGCTTAGTTTAGGAAGTGGTGGGAATAAGCTTCTTATTGTTGGTATGGTGATAAAGATTGTACTTTGATGTGTTATATGAGCTGAGGGTCTTTTGAAGACAGCCTCTCTACCTCCACGAGGTAGGTAGGGGTAAGGTCCGTGTAAACTCAACTTTTTCCTGATCTCACTTGCGTGATTTCATAGGGTATGTTGATATAAAGATTGTAATTTGGGTTTGATTTTCTTATTTTTTTGGTTTTGTTTCAGGGAAGTGAAGTAGAATTTGAGAAAGGGGTAGAAGAGGAGGAAGCAGCAGCAAAAACAGTAGTAGACGCTGCCATGACGATTACTCCAGCGATAAGGATTTCTGACAGAAAACTGATGGTGAAAGACAGAACAATATTAACAAATGTACCTGACAACGTACTCACCACTCCTAGTGCTGCATCAGGTCCATTGGAGGGTGTATTTCTTGGTGCAGAATTTGATCAAGACAATAGCCGCCATGTTGTGTCACTCGGGAAATTACAGGATGTTCGGTTCTTGTCTTGTTTCAGGTTCAAGTTATGGTGGATGGCTCAGAAAATGGGTGATAAGGGAAGTGAAATCCCAATGGAAACACAATTTCTTCTTGTTGAAACAAAAGATGGATCTCATCTCGGATCCAACGACAACAACAATGATGAAAATATTGTGTATGCTGTTTTCCTTCCATTAATTGAAGGTTCATTTCGAGCTGTTCTTCAGGGTAATGCTGAAGACGAGCTCGAATTATGCCTTGAAAGTGGCGACAAGGACACTGTCGGATCAGCATTTAATCAAGCAGTTTATATTCATGCTGGCAGTGATCCGTTTATTGTCATCACGGAGGCGATAAGGGCGGTGAAGTTACATCTCAAGACTTTCCGCCAACGGCACGAGAAGAAGCTCCCCAAAATTGTTGATTACTTTGGGTGGTGTACTTGGGATGCTTTTTATCAAGAAGTTACTCAAGAAGGCGTTGAAGCCGGACTCGAAAGTCTTACAGCTGGTGGTATCCCGCCAAAATTCATCATCATCGACGATGGCTGGCAATCAGTCGGCGGTGATCCAGAAGTTGATAAACCATTGATGAGACTTACAGGATTAAAAGAAAACGAAAAATTTCAGAAGAACGAAGATCCAACGGTGGGGATTAAAAACATTGTGAATATAGCTAAAGAGAAATACGGGCTGAACTATGTGTACGTATGGCACGCAATAACGGGTTATTGGGGCGGAGTCCGACCCGGAGTTAAGGGAATGGAGGAATACGGTTCGGTTGTGAAGTACCCGGATATTACAAAAGGAGTGATGGAGAATGAACCGGGTTGGAAAACGGATGCAATTGCAGTTCAAGGTTTGGGTTTGGTTAACCCGAAAAGTGCTTATAAGTTTTATAACGAAATGCATAGTTATTTGGCATCAGCTGGAGTGGATGGATTGAAGGTGGATGTGCAGTGTATATTGGAGACCTTAGGGGGTGGTTTAGGGGGTCGGGTTGAGCTCACTAAACAGTATCATCAAGCTCTTGATGCTTCCGTTGCTCGGAATTTCCCTGATAATGGTTGCATTGCTTGCATGAGCCACAATACTGATGCACTTTACTGGTATGTGCACTTTCTATTTTGGTTAAATATTTTCCATTTTCGATGAGGAACTTCAAGTCTTTACAACTGAAATTTAGTTTCAAGTGATTCATTTGATGTTAGCATGATCTATATTTCTCATGTTGTCCACTAATATTTTGGTCAGTTTCTTGAAATTTTTGAGATTTTGGAAAGTGAAGGCATGTAATAATATGTAAAGATCTGATTTTTAGGACTGGTGGTGTTTTGGTTATTTTTCATTAAGAATAGAATATTTCTTTAGTCCTCTATAAAGTTAATTGTATTACCATCTAAGTGTTCCTTATTTGGTAAAAGTTCTTTTCTTTGGTTACTAGCATACAAAGTAGTTTAATGTATAAACATATAGCATTATATTCATGTTGCTTCTGGCTGGCCTGATGAGACAAATGAAAAACACTTTAGATGGCATGGTTTTATCCAAAAAGTTGTCAGTGTCAATCTTTTTAGCCTTTTGAACTTTAAAACAGCATTTAGTATGTAACTACTGTAAAGATTTGATAAATTGTTTTATGTTGTGTTTTGATCATTACAATGGAACAGTTCAAAGCAGACGGCAGTTGTGAGAGCATCAGATGACTTCTATCCAAGAGATCCAGCTTCACACACCATTCACATTGCTTGTGTGGCATACAACAGTGTGTTCCTTGGAGAAATTATGCTGCCTGATTGGGACATGTTCCACTCCCTTCATCCAGCAGCCGAGTATCATGGCTCAGCGAGGGCTTTGAGTGGTGGACCTGTCTATGTTAGGTACTAAATTTATGTCCAATGAGTATTTATATGGATCCTTGTTTTGTAATGACAGTAGCATGTGATGATTTGTGTCGAGTTGCTAATTTTTTTGCTCTGTTCCGAATGACAGTGATGCACCTGGCAAGCATAACTTTGATGTTCTGAGGAAGCTTGTTCTTCCCGATGGTTCAATTCTTCGTGCTCGTTTGCCTGGTCGGCCTACAAAGGACTCCCTTTTCACTGATCCTTCTCGTGATGGTGTTAGGTACGTCTTCCATTTTCACCATTAATGCTATTTATTGAATGTTCAGCTTAGGTGGTCCTTAGTTGAAATTTTTGAGGTGGAAGGTTGGTTTGTTTAGAATGGGAAATAAGGATGAAGAAGTGACTTATATTCCTCTATTTCCTCTCTTTTTTTTAATAATATGGTTAAGCCTGGGGCTGATAATGGAAAGTGAACTGTTTTGGTAATATCAAATATGATTGCTAATACTGAGAGTTGTGTCTAACGAACATAATGATGTTTTCAGCCTTTTGAAGATATGGAACATGAACAAATACACTGGTGTTCTTGGAATATACAACTGCCAAGGTGCAGCGTGGAGCACGGTTGAGAGGAAGACCACGTTCCACAAAACCAACTCAGAGGCGATAACAGGCTATATCAGGGGGTGTGATGTCCATTTCATATCTGAAGCTGCCTTGGACCCCAAATGGAGTGGAGACACAGTTCTTTACTCTCATGGAAGTGCTGAGCTTCTTGTTCTCCCGTATAATGCAGCAATGCCTGTTTCTTTTAAGATCCTTGAGCACGAGACATACACTGTCACACCTATTAAGGTCTTGGCACCTGGCTTCAGCTTTGCACCTTTGGGGCTTATTGATATGTACAATGCTGGTGGGGCAATTGAAGGACTAAAATACGAGGTGAAGGCAGGCGCAGAATTGTCTGAACTCGAGGCTGGATATGAAGGTGAAGGAAATCTTGTGGCTGAAGATAAAATTGAGAACTTGAGCACAGAAGCAGTTGCAGTAGTGTCAATGGAAGTAAGGGGATGTGGCCGATTTGGTGTTTACTCGTCTGTCAAACCAAGGAAGTGCAGTGTGGGTGGAGATATGGTTGATTTTGCCTATAACTCAGAATCTGGTTTGTTAACTTTGAATCTTGATACCATGCCTCCAGCAGATCAGAAAGTGCACATCATTGAAGTTGAAGTATAGAATAGATATTAGGAAGGTAGAGATTATTAAGAAGGGGATTTTTTGGGGACTCAAAATGTGGGATTGGGACTTAGATTTATGGTATAACTTCTCCGGTCCTGCTAACACGAGATGCTTTGTGCCTTACTAGATTATGATCCATAGTATGTGTCCCCACTTATTTGTATCACCATTGAATAGTTAAGCTCCATTTGCTTTTCATGGAAGGAAGGCATGGTAGAAGTTGATGATCTAAGAGAAGGAATTTAATGTGGAATATGGTTATCCTACAATAATGTGATTATGATTGTGTTTGACAATATTTTCATTCTCTTGTTATGTTTGGGCCAACTTGTGCAAGCATTGATTGTAGTAATCATCTTTCCACTTATTTCCTATTTTAGAGACTTCTTAGATTACCTTATAAAATACTAACAAATGGATCTCTATGAGAAATCATCCATTGGTAACAAAAACTAAAACATCTTACAGGTTGGATCAAACTGTAGGTCATCCAAGACACAGAAAATATAATAAGTGGAGTTCGATTTCCTTCTTGTATCAAACTGAAGTGTTGTATACACAACGCTACCTAAACTCCACTGGTAAGATCACACTGAGTATGTTGTTGGATAAAAAACTGAACTAGATAAGGGAAATACTGTAGGTCCCATTTCTAAAGAATGTACATTATAAGAAGACTCTGTTCTTTTGTTCACCCAAAAGCACTTATAATCATATTTATGACTTACAGCTAAATCTTCCAAGACTTTGCCATTTTTATAACTACAAAATAGTTTAGCTGCAAAAGAATGGCTTCAAACTGAAAATTTCTCTCCCTAACAGAAGCCATTACCCTTTTGCAAAAACTCATTGGTGTCAATTGAGGGGTCTGTGGACTTTTGTTGGAGCTTTTGGTCTACCCTTTTTTCAGTTAATCTTGATAGTTTAATAATTCCACTGATGGTCTTCTGGCCTAAAAAGGACTCCCTCCCTATTCTTCGAAGTCAGAGTCGTACTGTGCAGACAATAACACTTCTTCAAGTTCCTTACTGAAGTCTTCATTGTCATCCTGCTCTTCAGCTACTTCTTGTTGGGACTTATCCTGCTCTTCAGCCACTTCTTGTTGGGACTTATCATGCTCTTCACCCACTTTTTGTTGGGACTTATCATGCTCTCCTCCAACAACGTCAACTGAGTCTTTTTTCACAGGCTGATGAAGAATGCCTGTTTTTTGATAAAATAATTCCTTCTGAACTTTCCAGTCATCAGCAGTCTTCCCGACCACGTCTCCTATCAATGTCTGGTTTTCTGCTATGTGCTTTATACTTTCTACATCCACAATGCCACTAGCTTCTTTAAGAAAAAAACAAGAAAAAATAAGTGAAAAGATGTCCTCCTCGACTTTATTGTCAAAACCTTGGATGCAAAAGTAAACTGTGGAATTTATGCATGCCCATTCCCCTGAATCTTGAAACTAAGCTAAAACTTGGGAGGAAAGTTTTAGACTGCCTATACACTATCTGAACAATACTTTTGTGAACGAATTCAGGGTAGCTTCACCGCATAAACGCATTCACAGCTACTTCAGTATGTAGGCAATACATAATTTTCACTGTTATTGAATTATAAATATCCTTACTTAGCACATCAATAGTGCTGACCACAAATAGAAAATGACCAACTGACCAAGATATATTTCCGTTAAAAACTTAAGAAGGTACCTTTAATACTTACTATGCCTTGACACAAAATAGTGCAGACCACATATAGAAATTGGCCAAAATATATTTCCAATAAAAGCTTAAGAAGCTCATTGAGTTACCTTTAATACTAAATATGCCGTACTCACACATTATGGTGCTGACAATACATAGAAAATCACCAAAATATATATTTTCAGTTAAAAGCTTTAAGCTCAAAGAAATACCTTTAATTGCTAGATCCTTCGCCCTTGCATAATCTGCTGATTTTTGCTTGAGCAAATCCACCTCAAGCTCCAATCCCTAGGAAATATGGGAATATGAATTTAGCATTCTCAAGTCAAAGATGGAGACATGCAATAGCAGGTTAAGTCACAAGAGACCTGATGAAAGGATTTGCACAACTAATGCAGCCTCCCACCTAGCTAACTTGCTACACTGATCAACTCAAACATTCAAATAATCCAATTAACGGAAAGAATGCCCACATGTCCAAATAATCCTCTAACAATATATTTGATTTTGCGTCATTTAAAGCTTAAAACCCTTCATTTGAGTTTATCTCATAAAGAGGAAACTAGTAAAGGGAGGAAACATAAATAACACTTGCATGTGATTCTGAAGATACTTGCAAAATTATATTTACAAAAAAACACAGAAACACCGTCACAACAGCAGAAACAATATCCTATTCCAGCAAACACAACTGGTTCACATTTTGGAAAGGAGCAATTCCAACCAAATTAAAGTCACAAGTTTTAAAAAGTCAATTGCTCTAAAATAACTAAATATTACTTGTATTTTTTATTTTGACGAAGTTGTCACCTGATTATTTTCTTGCAATCAATAGAAGTACAGGTCTACTAAATATTTCCATCAAAATGGTGCTTGAGTTCAATGAATCCTTGTAACTAGCCACATCAATCCATATGAACACTGTATGCAAAAGTACAGAGCTGGAAGTATATTCTAGAAATCAAACATACCATATCCATGTGGGTGAAATGCTCGATCCGGCTATTTGCAAATAACCTACATCATCAAAGGAAACAAGATGAGGGAAGGTTTAGAGTAGACTGTAAAATAACAAGCTGTAGCAGGAAAAGTATCAGCAACATACTTTTTGCATGCTATTTGGATACTTGCATTTTGTACTTCTGACAGTTCATCTAGTCTCTCCGCTACAGAGCTTTCATTCACATCCACAAACCCAAAAAGAAACATGTTCCTATCAAACATACGCTTGACTACAGCAGGGACTACCTTAACATCTTTGGCCTTTGCCTCAGCGACAACGTTCCTAAGATTCTTTAACTCTCCTGTCAAATGGAATTGACGAAATATCATCAAATCACAGCAAGATAAGTGCATCAAAAGCACGTGAGAGTTGCACAAAGAACTAAATTGGTAACCTAACACTAGAAAATTGGTAAGCAAAAAATACTAGACGAAGTACCAGATTCAAACCTCCACATACCAATATAAAAGGAATCCACAGACATTAATCAGATGGTATACATCCTAAGTGGAAATAAGCCAGAAGGAACAAGAAATTTCAGACTAATATAGCACTATGGTCCAATGGTTTGCTGGAGCACTATTGATCAGCTGTTTAGAATGTCTCCCAGACAGAAATTTCTTTCTCTGATTTGGCACTCCAAGATAAGAAGTTGATGGGGTATGCACCCAAAGAAACACAATTTTTTTTTATATCCTCACAGATCTCCAACTGAAAGAATATGAATAGAAATGTGGCAATTCATTTATACACGGGTGTGGCTACATACCACGAACACTGAATCATGGTGAACCAGTCTAGAAGTGTGAACTATAATGCATATTGAATCTGCAGATGATAGTTCAAAACTTATAATGTTCATTGGGGTATTTATGATGCTGAAGATGCAACGACTTCTCATGAATATATAACTGCCATAAGGTAATTTGAGAAATGAGAGAGAAAGAGAGGAGGAGATCATTTGGCATCCAAGGATTTTTTTGTAAGAAGTCCTGCTGATTATTGTTCTTTAAATAAAACACAACATGTCCTTCAAATGAAATTGAAACTAACACTTCAGAACTTTTTCGCAAAACTATAGTATAAGCTAATATTGTGATTGGTGGTCTCAGAACACCAACTTATTCATCACCTATATTTTCATTTTTCATAAGTTATCCAAGAATTCCTTGAATTTTGGGCTTTAACTATTACTATGAATCACTGAGAAAACTGAATACAGTATTGACCCACCTGTGGTTACAGGTTAATGTCCCAAACCTAAGCCAAGAAAAGTTTTAACATCAGTCGAAGTAACAATTGCGGACACCTAAAGCAACCTACGTATAGTATGAGTAATAAGACTATGAATCAACATCCTCACTAGAACAATTTACTGTGCCAATGATCTAGAAGATTTACGGAAAATAAATGTACATTTTACTTCCTAATTGATCTGATCTAAAGCATAAATTGTGTTAAATCAGTTTCCATGTTCCATGACACATTTTAAAACAGAAATCTAGGAAGTATCCATGACGACATATGCTCTAGACAATGCCATAAAAAAACACAGGAGATTTGCATCTGCATTTCAAGTTTGAAAGCATGTAGTTCGAACATATTGGATTCGGAAATTTGGCCAAAGAATGGTGGAATTCTTTCAACATTATTGGCAGGCTAGATTTCATCTTTTGCAAAGAAACTCTAATTATTGAAAGTTAAGCTCAAGGAATGGAACATGACTTCTTTTGCACAACTGGAAAATAGGAAATTCTTCATCCTTAACAGGATTATGAAATCGAACCCGAATCCGACAATTCTCCCCTTTTGGATGAGCATCAAATGTCAAAGGTGCACAATCAGATTGAGCTGGAGAAGATTTTCAGATTGGAAGTGATCTCAAGGCGACCAAATCGAGGTGTTTATGGTTGAACAAGGGGATCATAACACTAGCATCTTTCATAACATGGCAAATACTCGTAGGAGATTTAGCCATATTGACAATCTAGATATGAATGGGACTATTACAGAAGACAGGGATGTGATTGCTCATCAGATTCTTTCTTTATATGGGCTATAAATCATTTCCACGATCTGGAACATTTTGAGAAAAGCTTAAATTCGTCTTTTATTGCTCTCATCCATAAGAAGTGCTATAAAAAGCATTAAGGGATTTTAGACCTAGCAGTTCGATAGATAGTATTTATAAGATTATATCCAATGCTCTTATGGACATATTAAAAGTTATACTTCCTAAGTTGATCAATAGTTCTCAGGTGGGTTTCTTAAGTGACAGAAATATCACTGATGCAGCCTTGATAGCTAACAAATGTTTGGACTCAAGGACGAAAATTGGAAAACTTGGAATTCTTGCAAATTGGAAACCAAAAATGCACTTGAATCATGTTAATGGGAAGTTCAAGCTGGATTTATTGAGATAAATGGGCGTCAGTATCAAATGGATCATTAGATTAGTTTTATATTTCATCAGTGAAGTTCTGCATTCTCATAAATGGTGCAGGACATGGTTTTTACTCTAGTCAAAGAGGTTTTAGACAACAAGACCCTTTATCTCCTTTCCTCTTTGTTTTGGTGATGGGGAATGATGGAGAAACTCAGTAAGATGACTCACAATATGGCTCAAGCAAATTGAATTTCTGGTTTCTCTTAGGGTCCTGAAGGTTTGAAAACCTCTCATATTCTTTATGCAGACGACATAAATCTTCTATGAAGCCAAGGAACAGCAACTTATGTTCTTGAGGATGTTTCTAACAGTTTTTAGGCTATTTCAGGCCTTGGTATTAATTTTGCCAGAAAATCCATATTCCCGGTCAGCAATGTTTCTGATATTGACAGTTTGGTGTATCTTACGATGCAACATTAGATCTATCCCTACAAAGTATTTGGCACTTCCTTTGGGAAAAAATACAATTCAGCAGCCATTTGGAATGAGGCTCTTGGAAAGATGGAGAAAAATTATCCAACTGGAAACGACAATAATTTTCAAAGGGTGGAAGTGTCACTCTAATCTACAGTGTTCTGAATGCTCTTCCCACTTGAACAATATCGCTATTTCCTGCTCCTGCTTCAGTCTTAAAGCGCATGGACAAAATTACAAGGGATTTTCTATGGAAATGAAATAAACAGTCCAAGTCTTTTCCCAAATAAAATGGAACTGTGTCACCAGAGATAAGAAGAATGGCAGTTTTAGCATTAAAAACCTAAAACTTCATAATGTTAGTCTCTTGACCAAATAGCACTGGGAGGTTTAACAGGGAAGAGAGCACACTTTTGTAGAGGATTCTAGTTGATAAGTTCTCACTAGATGGTTTTGGCATACCAAAGTTTCAAATGTCCCTCATGGAGTCCGGAAGCATATTCAAACACATTGGAGTCTCTTTGAAACAAATGAAGCTTTCTGGTAAGTTGTAGCAGAAGCTTTAGATTTGGGGAAAATGCTGATTTTTTTATGAACATAGTTAGAATCTTTTTCTCCAACAAAGTTTAAATGATCAGGAAATATAAAGAGCATGCTCTCTTTTGAATCTACTTGGCACCATAACAAAAGGATGATACTTTCAAATGGAAACTTTTCAGTGAAGTCATGCTACAAATTGTGAAAAAATGGTCATACCACTTCTTGGGGCTGGAGGAAATTTGGCACAAAGAAGCAAGTAAGCAACCTTCGAAGGTATCTTGCTTCTCTTGGTTGGTGGTTGAAGAAGCATGTCTCACTCAATCAAATCTTGAGAGAAGAGGAATACAACTATGTAGCAGATGTCCCCTTTGCAAAGAGAATCCTGAAGTGGCATGCCACTTATTTTTTCACCACAAGATCACTCACCAGATTCAAAGATGTTCTTTGCAATTTTTAACATGAAACGGACAGTGCCCCACTCTATTCTAGAATTTCTGCATAGCTGGAAGAGAGTTGGGCTCAACAAGAAGGCACACAATTTGGAACACATAGACCTTAGGTCATTTGGTGGACAATTTGGATAGAATGAAACAACAGAATTTTTGAAGGCAAAAGGAGGAATATACGTAGGCTTAAACTTAAGACATTTTCTTGTTAGCTTTCTGGTGCAACTTGGCTATGTAAATGATGTTGATTCCTTGTTAGGTATATCGGGGAGCTGCACAATATGTAAATCTTGATGCACTTTCTTAGTCCCATCCTTTACATTTCTAAAATTCACCATCACTTATCAAATGAAAGAGATTAGCAATTAATGAAACAACTGGATAAGAATTGGATCTAATGTTTTTTAATTAAGATTTTGATGTGATATTAATTTTTCTCATCTCATTAGACCAATCTTGCACCACAAAGAGAGAATCATCATATATGTCGAACAATTTCATGTCATATCATGTTAAGAAGTATTATTTATACCCAGAGATAAATAAATCTTGAAAGGAGGCTTGAATGGCTGTGTCTCATAAAGGCAATATAGGCAATATAGTCCACCCAGTCTACTCAAAAGAGAATTAGTAGACACCATATAACCTGCAATACATTACATTTGGTTAATCTGCTGAAAGAAAATGTCAGTCAAGATGAAAATCCTATTGTATGATGACTGCTCCTTCCACCAAAATTTTAAGAGAAAAACAAAGGCTTTTCTTAGAAGTGTAATGACTTTACATTCCCTTTTTTTTAAGAGGGAATGAATGTCAGCATAAATTGAAAATGTTTTGGATTTTAAGGTTTCTCTATATTTCTGTATGTTTTGTGATATGGCTCTTAGTTCGTGTTCTCCACATTCATACTCATTGACTGATAGACCAAGTGGAATTTGGTTAAAATAGCACATGAAATGTTCCATAGTAGCAATCAAATAAATCTATGAATTTGTATTTGTAATACGAAACCACATATATCAAATAAATAAATAAAACGGTGTTCCCTTCATGAGATTGATTTGAGTTCTACTTGAGAGAAAAATGCATAGGCATCGCAAATCGATTGGTACTTCAATGCAATATAAAATTTTAACAGTCCTATAGTGTGCACCTCATGATGGTCGTATTTCACATTAAAGGAAGAGAAGATTATATATCCGGTTGGTCATACTTTCTCTTTCTTTTGTTTGGTGTGCAGTAGATGCTAATACGTCATACATTTTAGTATGCCATAGTAATCAGAATCATTCTTTCCGGAAGAAACTTAAAAATATGTTACATTAGGCAAACCAACAGAGTCTAGAATTGGAAAAAATTAACATACCAATGCAGTAGGCATAGAGTGATTGTATAAAGCATGCCTGATCTTTAGGGGGACTAGCCTCGAAAATATAGGAGAACTTTTTAGAAACCCACACTCTCTTCATTTCTGCAAAAGTAGGAGATCCACCCTACAAAATAACCATATTATCAGTATGAACAATCATGAGAAGTGCAGGATAAACAAATAGATATTGATATCTAATGAATACTTAAACTAAAGACAACACGCATAAACAAGTTATTAGTACCTTGGCAAACTCATTTATAAGCTCGTCAATGTCTAATTTGAATGGTTTAAGGTCCATATTGCTAACCTTGATTTCTCTATATGGCCTACAAGAAGAAAATTTCTTAATTAGATTGCTGCAAAGAACATAAGGAACTAATAAATGCAATATCATTACAGTTAGAAAATATGATGATTAAACACATACAATAAAATAACAGACCTCTGTGCACTAAGATTGTCTGGTTCATTGGTAAAGTAAATCAACATATTTGCAAGTTCATGAGCAATAACTTAACAATTTAAACATATCTGTGGGTAAACTTGTTAAATATGATGGTTGGTTCATTCAAGAAATAATTAGTGTGAATCATACTTTTCAAGTAACAACAAATTACTCCAGTAACGCTAAGCATATAAAGTAATTGTAAGGGAATCTCAAAAACGGTAAGAATATTTAAAGTACAGGTTCGATACAGATCATCAATATAGTTAAAGTTGTTCCAATAAGATGCAAATTCTCACATGCAATATTCAAAAAATTCGGCAACACAATTCATTTTCAATTCGCTTCCATCTAAATTATGCATAAATCATGCAATTTGTGAAAAAACAAGTTGTGGTAAATTCACTACTCAGCACTCACAACACTTGTGCCGAGATACCAAACACGTCACAATGAGCAATTCATTTGACTTCTTCAACTACCTAATATCACTAAAAGAATCTATGTGTTAGCTTTATGAACTTTTATCATGATAAATTCACGGTAACTGGCCCTCAATTTGACCAATCGTGTTTTTCCATCTATGAGTAGCTCAAACCAATCAATAAGCTACCAATTACAACCTATTTGTAAATTCATTCGGTTCATCAAAAGTTCCATGGATTCTCTTGATTTTCTTAACCCTAGTATTTCAATGAATCTCATCCCAACTCTTCAAAACAATTCATAATTTAGTTTATCCATATCATATAAAACTCAAATCAAATCAATAAATTTTCGATCAGAAAATTAAGTTAAAGATTACCTTGAGATCAATTTTTCGAAAGCCTTTGACAGCTTGTTGAAGTAGGGAGAAAAACGATTGATTTCAGTGAATATGAATAATGAGATTCATGGATCCCAAAAATGAGATTTGGGTTTAGGAACGACGGAAGGGATCAACAGAGGTTTTTTTGCCTGTGTGGTTTTTGTGATTCTCTTTGTGAGAGAAAGAAATTATGAGGTATAAGACTTTGGGGATTAGCCTCCGTTTTATACTGGATAGTCCAGCCATGGTCCCCTCCCCCCCCCCTCACTATTCCCTTTTATTTTAAATATATGTTCCTTCGCACTAGAAGCTCTTCACATTTTCTGCTAGCATATATTTTTTTGATAAGTAGGTAATCTCCAAGAACCAGTGAGGCACAATTTGAAACTTGGTCGTTAATGGGGTTACCCTTCTCCACTTAAATACAAGATTTTGTGTGGTAGGTTTCGAATATACACACATCACGTGCTATATAGTCTTACCAGTCTACTAAAATATAAATCAACAACAATACTAAAAGGCTCCTATTAATATTGACCTAAAGTAAATGTACGAACGTGACTAAAACTTAATCCCAACTAATTGATATTGCCTATATGGATGTTTCTTCCATTATGTCCTATTTTTCTCTAACTCACTCTATGTTTACATGGATTTCAAAAGTTTTTGTAGGTCTTTGAGAAAGCTTCATTCCATAGGACTTTAGGTTTACCTTGGTCCCTTTTTAACACCTTCCACCATCATGATTTCACATCGTGCATTTGGAGCTTGACATAAATTTTTTTTTTTTTTTTTGAAACTTGAGCTTGACATAAACTATGACCAACCCATCTCAATTGACCTCTCGTTTTATGATTTTACCTTTATGTTTATTACTCGCACCTTCTAAAATGTGTATTATCTTGTCTAATTGTGTATGGTTGCATATCTATCTTAATATTCACAATTCTGAGACACACATTTAGTGGATGTGTTGGACCATAGAGGTCCAACATTACCCCTATATAACATTGTTAGTAAAATGAGCTTTTAATAGAACTTGCATTTCACTCTGACAGCTATCCTTGTCTGAAATAAATAGGAAATTTTTCTATCTTGGTTTTGTGTTACATTTTCATCTTTTTTTATCAAGTAAATGTATTTCATTCATAAACATGTAACGAAGTGACTGTTCTATTGTAAACTAAGTGCTTAGCGATTTGTTCCAAAAAAGTGACTGAGGTCTAACCTGTCACTATGCTTATAGATCAGCTTATAATTCAGAGAAGTTCACTCTGAAGTACTAGCTTTCTACAATAATAACTTACCTAGTGTAATTCCACAAAAGGAGTCTGGGAGGGTAGTAGCTTTCTGTTCTAACAAAATTTGTCGTTACTACCTGTATATAGAGTGACAGTCTCTTTATGAAATCTAATAGAAGCTACTTAGCTCCCGTTTGGCCATTGATTCTGGGAGTAGATTTTCAAAAACAAAAAATAAAATTGAAAAAATAGTTTGTTCATGGTCTGTTTTTTTATATGTATCTTCAAAGTTCAAACTGGTCCACACCAAGTGAAAACACAAGATCATGGAATTTTGAAGTTTTTTCAACAAACTTCAAAAACTCTTCTTCTTTGTTTTCCAAATTTCAACTAATTTTATGTCCAAAAAGCTAGTTAAATTTCAATTCATAAAAGAAAACAATGCAGACAATTAGGAAGACTTCTAGTGAAGCTATTAGCATAGTAGTATCCACCTATGCATCAGCTAATAGCTTAATATATAGTCTTCTTCCACTAGTTTCTATGTTGTCTGCACACAATACCAAATAGCAAATATGCACCCAAGGATGTGACTTATTGGTCAATGAAGTGGGTTGAGCACCGTGAGCTCTCAAATTTAAATCCCAGCATAGACAAAACAGGGCAATGAAGTGGGTTGAGCACCGTGAGCTCTTACCTGCTCCACCAAGGTTACATCAATTTTCACAATATTCATGTGTCTCCTGAGAAATTGATGGCTGCAAATGGTCGTCCATTCTGCCCAGAAGATGCAGTCCCTTCAACTGTCGGACTTGTGTTTCTGAATAAAGGGCCAGGAGAGTGGAATAACATAAACAACTGATTGCCTCCAGTCTCCTTGAGATCCTCAGGGGTGGAGTATAGACTAGAATCTCGAGATCGATGGGTTCTAATTGTGCAGCAATGCAACAATTCACAAAGTATGCATCATGATCACTATTTTCATACTCAATTGTATTACTTTCTTGTTCTCAACCCACACTTGTGCTCTTTCCTCTGTAATTAGGCCTGGTCTTTCTACCGTTACTAGGAAGAATGATTTCTCAATCTCTTCACATGACCAGATTTTACCCCAAGTTTTCATATCACTCTCAAAGTCGAACCATAAATCACAACAAGTCATGATCTTCAAAAATTAAATCAAAATGAGCTTTCGCACTTCCTTCCAGACACTATCTAAAGATTTTATATCCTTATCACTCTCATCATCAAAGGAAAACCACCGGTGATGCATATTTTCAACAGCACTCTCATTATCTATAAAGGATGCATCACAAAACAAATCTTCACCACACTGCCACTATATAGACAATCTACATCTAAATCTCTTTAAGGCATTTCATCGAAAACCTTGCAATCATATAATATCTTCTTCTAACTAATTCAAGTATTTGCTAACTGCTCCTAACTAATTCAACAGCCCTAATATGGCAAATCAATTCACTTTTGTGTGATAATATATAAAATTCTTAACAAAATAGGAAGAAGTGAACTGAAAACTAACCGAGGAAGCTATGAACGGAGATACGACTGAAGAAGACAGACGAACAGGCGGAGGGCGCCGGAGGGCGGCGATCAGCCGGTAGCAACAATCAACGACAGCAGCACAGCGAAACGACGTCGTTCACTGTGTACAAGGTTTAAACGTAAATGTTTAATCCAAATCAAATTGTTTACGAAAGACGGCGTCGTTTTCTGGAAGAAAAAAAAAAATCCCAAAAGTTATATATCTAAAAAATAAAAAATAATTGATTTTATTTTTAGGCCTATTTTATAGAGCTTACTTTATTTAAATAAGGTAAAATGTCGTGATGACTCAAAAAAATATATAATTAAATTAATTAAGTTAAATTTTAAGAATAAATAATTTTTTAAGAGTCTCAACTAATTTTCGAAAAAACTAGAAAATCAGTTAATTAAATAACTAAAAGAATGTCTACAAAATCTATAGATCCTCTTTAAAAAATTTGATTCCCTTTAAAAAAATTGTGTCAGTTCCTAATGTAAAGGAAAATAGAAAGTTTATGGGAGATATGATCGAACCGTTGTGACGTCTGCGTATTCCGTTAAGGAATGAATCAATAAATCTTCTTTGAGGAATTAACTAGGGCGGCACAACATGATTCGGAGCCTAAAGTGAATTTTTTTAATTAGAGGCCTAAATTTAAATAAAAATATTTCTATTGAGACAATTATTATATGAATTGTTAACATAATATTATAAGTAATAAGTTGGAAAACATCTTTTTATTGAGACAATTATTATATATGAATGTTAACATAATATTATAATTATGAAAAACTTTTTTAAAAAATTTAATGTTTAAAGTAAATTTAATTGACTATTTTGGAAAATAAAAATCCTAAATTAATTGATTTTATTGATGTAAAACAAAATATATTAAGTTTGAACAACAACTATTTCAAATTTTAATAAACACCATAAAATTAATTGATTCTTAAATACGTGGTATAATTCTTTTGAATATGTGATATAATTCATAGCAGAAAAATTACAAAACCATAATTATGGAACCTAAAACTAGGTATTCAACTTTTCATACAAAATTAAATACGGAATGAATACAAATTAAATAAAGTTATCAAAATAGAACATCCCAAGAAATTTTTAAGAGAATTTACCTAATTAGACACATTTTAGTACTTTACTATCATAGAGTATATTACTATTACCTATATTTTTAAAATATTACGTATTACCACTAATTAAGAGTATTCTATCACATATTGAAGACGATACATGTATTTTTACTGCTAAAGACACTAAAAAGAGAGAGAAAGATGAAAGAGATTTGTTATGTTGACAAATAATTGTTGAAGAATAAGGAAGCTGGCGATTGAAACATGTCAAAGGAATAGGTCCAACGCAATTGACTGACGTGTCTGCATATCTATATGTATCTGGTGTGATTCGCATGTATATTTGATACCATATACATAGGAGAGTGACGAGCGAGATAGAAGCGAGGCAAGGGACGCGAGGGGAATTCGTTATATATTCTAGATATATGCCGATACAATTTGATACAATGTATCTAGAACAAATAATTACACTTAATCTTGACCTTACGTATTTCGAGATATATATAATTGAACGTATCTGAACGCACTAAAATCTAATTAAATATATAATTTTATAAATTAGAGTGTATCTAAGTAATTAACTTTTAAACTAGTGATATTTTCTTAAAAGTTTCTGAATCTTTACTAGTATTTTAAAAGTCTAGCCAAATAGATAGATCATGAAAGCCCAAGCTTAATGTATATACAATTGTGGGCTGCTAAAAGCTGGCTTGTTTTCCCAATTATTGGGTTGACAACAATCTCTTAAAGATAAAGAATAACATAAAATATAATATCAATAATAACCAATATTTATAAAATGATGATACTAATAATAGCTCTAATTATTTTCTACTTTTTTTTATAATTAAGGTTTTATCCTTTCTTCTATAAATATAAATACTGTTTACTAAAAATCCTGTGTATGCGTACACTATTGAATGATACTATCTTAAGTAATGAGTAGTAGTGTGAATGATATATTTTTCTTTAAATCAATGATACATTAAATTGACATTTAAGTAAATTCTGAATTCATATTATTTTGGGCGACACTCCAACAAGTTTGTCTTTCATCCACATCAGCTCAAATCGAAAACTTCTGATCAAGGATGAAGTGATCTCAATCATTCCACTATAATCTATATTATAACTCTTTCTACTTGTATTTATTTTCCGTATAGACAGCTACAAAACAATTACCTAGAAATACATTTTATATTACAACCTTTTCTATTTAATAAAAAATAATCTCATAGATTCTAAATCGATCTTACCTAAAATCACAAGAAAATGATACATTGTACAACATACCATATACATGAAGAAGAAAATGAATAATTAAGTATAATTTTTTTTTAAAAAAATAAAAAATAATCATATTTCTTTCTAATTCCTTAATTTTGTTTGGCTAACATCTCAAAAGTGGAAAAATAGTCAATAAAAAAAGAGTAGGTGAAATTAGACAAAAGCATAGGTAAAATCAAATAGACAAACAATCTTTTTTAGTCTTGTCGGACAAAGGTATGTCATATGATTTGTAGTAAAAATATGGTGTAGAAAATATAAATATATAGAAGTTATACATTAGTCTGACAAAGTTGTACAAGGTGAATTTCCATGCATTTGTCTCCCATCACCCACACGTACTCCAACTTAATCCTTTTTTTAATCAGATAACGTTCGAGTTCACGAGAATTCAGTAATTTTCTCATCTGTTCAAACCTTATTCTTTGTATACCAATTGTGTGGACTATGGAGTATATCGATCTAATCTTTCCGTCTCTCATATATAACGAATTGCTGAACTTTTATATGTTCGTATTAATTAAGAATTATATCTTTTAAACGAAAGACTTCTAAATTCATATTTTCAAAATGATAACAATTGATTTATTTCTATTTTATAACTTACTTATACTAGGCACTTTTCATATATTCTAGTCTATATTATATGGTGTTTTTAGCACATTTATTCAGAAATTCACTTAGATCTAAAAATGTGTTTTCACTAAATTGTCTTTATAATTTATTAGGATAAGAGTCTGAAAAATATTTTAATTTTTGTCAAATTTGCTGTTTCGATACTTAATTTTCATGAGGACCTATCACCTCCATGAATTATTTAATAGTGTGTTTTAAAGGTATATATGTGCTCACGTGGACATATTACTATTTATAATTTTGCATTATTTTTTATGTTAACGTGGGCTAATATATATGTTTAAAATACGGTATTAAATAGTCTAGGGAGGTAATATATTCTCATGAAATTTTAGTATCGCTACAACAAATTCGATTAAAGTTAAAATATTTTTCAGACCCTTATTCCTAATTTATTAAACCTATTAATATGTTCATTAATTTGTTAAACAAGAACTCTTTGTTTTTAATATGTAAGAACTCATTTTTATCTACATAAATGAAGGGTAAATTTAAAAAATGTAATTTTGGACTAAATAATTCTTATAATTAATCATACATGTGGATTTGTTAAAGTTTCACCTCAAACAAGAATAGTACTTTACATTGTTTAATGGAGTCCCTCTTTTGCCAACAAAATTTTTTATTTTATTTTTACCTTAGTTATTCGAAATTCGAAATAATAAAAGAAAAATAATGAAGGATGTCAGATTAAATTATTTTATGTTTTTTAGAAGTTCAATCATTCAACAACGTAACTATACGTTTGTTATTCTTTCTATTACTCTGTCAAAATACTTAATGTTAGTAGTAATTAAATTTTTTTAATTTTATTTTTAGTAATAATTATTTTTTAATTATATCTTATTTGTTATTGTATATTTTATTATTTACGAAATTAAATACGACTAACTATTTTTCACAAAAATAATATTTTACTAGGGATAAATCCAATAATCTTTAATTTGTAGTTGAAATTGCTATCAAAAGGTATGTTGATTTGAGTAAGGAATTAAATCATTTTGTACTAAATTTTATGTGCATATAATTTAATATTGGAATTATAAATAGTACATATTGCTTAGAACCAATCACATTATATCAGCACTATACATACCTGCATTGCCTCAAATGTGATTGAAAGAGCCATAGGATTGTCAGGCATAATAATTGCCTCAGCAAAGACGGAAATTTCATCTAAAAGCGCATGAGTTATAACTGCTGCATTGATATACCACCACAAGTTGCCAACAGACTGCAATTGAAAATAAATAGAAGTTCAAATTCTCGAATCATGTTTCTTACGAAGGCTGCCTACAAACATTACTTTGTTGCCTCTCGAGAAGTTAAATACCTTAAGTCTTGCTGGTTGTGATAACCTCAACGAAGAATCAACATACCCTGGCATCATCACCTAAATGTTCAGTCATCAAAGCTACATTAGCTCCAGAATTCTAAATTGCCCCAATGAATACTTGCACAAGTAAAGTAGAAGAATAGCTCACACCATTTAGCTTTGGTGAATGACACCAAAAAGAAGACAATAAACTAAGATCTGTTAATCTCCTCCTTATTCTTTTCAAAGTAACACTCATTCTTTCGGCGTCTCTTTATCTATAGTATCGCCCATGCTTTATTTCTCTAATAAATGGGCAAGAAATTCATAGGTGAATTCTTTTTTT